>CANIUD010000708.1:760000-931177 GCA_947470075.1 Closterium sp. Yama58-4
AGCCGCGCCTCGTGCTGCTCGCATTGGCGAGGCGGAAAGGGGGTGGTGGGATTGAGATTGGGGAGTTCTTTAAGGGCGCCCTCCCAGCACCCCACCACTGGCAGGATGTTGTCGTGCCGCACTGCCGATAGCAGGCGCGCCTCGTGCTGCATGTGGTGATGTTGTGTAGTGGTAACATGCAGCGGTGCAACATGCTAGTAAGATCTAGCAGGCGGAAGCTCAATGCGGTGCTCTGTATAATGTGCATCATCATGCTAACATCGAGTAGGAAATTATAAGGATATGTGATCATTTGAAAAGGTTTTCTTCCCTTCCTCCCCTACCTTTCATCCCTCCCCCATCTCCATCCCCCACCCCCATCCCCTATCTCTCCCATTACCCATTTCCCCCTTCCCCCATACACCTCCTCTCCCCTTACCATGCGCCTCCTCTCCCTCTTCTCCACTCCCACGCCCCTCTCACGTCTCCCTCTCCCTCCCATACCCCTCTTCCCCCTCCTCCTCTCCTCTCGCATACCCCTCCACTCTCGTCCCCGCTCCCATGCCTATCCCCCCACCCCACGCCTCTCCCTCCTCCCCTCTCCTCGTCTCCCCCACTCACCTCGAACACAAAGTTGACGGCATCTCCCCCCGGCAGGGGCGGCAGCTGCTTCGCGACAAAAACCGCCGCCCCGTCCGCCATCTCTGCCAGAAACGACACTGCCCCGCTCGGGCCCGCTCCCCCCACCATCATCTGCCCGGGCCCGAAATTTTCCGTGGCTGCCCGGAGGTCATCCACATGCATTGTCTGCCCGTTAAACATTGTGACAAGCTGCTGGGATGCTGACGAATGCCTGCCGCCCGCTATACCCGCTTCCGCCCCTGCCATCGCCCCCCCTGCCGCCCCCAGAATCCCCATCTTAGCCCCCCCTCCCTCCCCCCCGCCTCCCCCTAAAAAACCCCCCAGCACCCCTCCGCCACCCCCCGCAACGCCCCCGCCCCCCGACCCTGCTGCTGCCCACGCACGCGATTGGGTGGAGGAGGAGGAATAGGGGTTGGTTGATGGTGAAACAGACGCCCATGAGTAGAGCGCCCAGCACAGCAGAGAGAGAGAAGGCGAATATGGCGCTGACTGGCATGGGCTTGGTGGTATTGGATGGCAGCACTAGACGGTTGAGCAGTTGGGGTGGGGAGAAGATGGATGGGGGGGACGGGGGTGATGGGGGAGGTGGGGGGGGAGATGGGGGAGATGGGGGGGATGGAGGGGGTGATGGTGGCGGGGGAGGGGATGGGGGTAGAGGAGGTGGGGAAGGGGGAGGGGGAGATGGGGGGGATGGTGGGGGAGGGGATGGTGGAGGGGAGGGTGGGGGGGAAGGGGGAGGGAATGGGGGGGGTTGGGGTGGTGGTGGGAGTGGGGGAGGAGGGGAGGGAGGGGGAGAAGGTGGGGGGCGGGGAGGGGGGTTTGGTGGACTTGGTGGGGGGAGAGGTGGGGGGGAGGGAGGAGGAGAAGGAGGGAGAGGAGGAGGGTTGGGAGGGGGGCGAGGAGGGGGGAGAGGAGGGGGGAGAGGAGGGGGACGCGGAGGGGGGAGCGGAGGGGGGAGCGGAGGAGGGCGAGGAGGGGGGCTGGGTGGAGGAACAGGTGGGGGCACGGGAGGGGGAACCGGAGGGGGCAAACGCGGCGGAACAGGAGGGGGGCGGGGGGGAGGTGAGCGGGGAGGAGAGGGCGGCTTCAAGAGAGGAGGAGGCGGTTTGGGGGTGGGGGGTGGGAAGGGGGGGAGAGTGGGGGGCACAGGAGGGGGCCTTAAGGGGGGCGGCTCGGGGGCAGCGGGAGGAGGGCGCAGGGGAGGGGGGAGTGGAGGAGAACGGGGGGGGGAGTGGGGGGGAGGTCGGGGGGAGAGGGGAGGGGGGCGAGGAGCAGGTGGGGGGGGGAGAAGAGGAGGCGGAATGGGAGGACTGTAGGGCGGAGGCTCAACATAAGGGGGTGGAGGAGGGGAGAGCGGGGGGAGAGGGGCCATGGGGACAGGCAGGGGGAAGAGCGTCGGCGGGGGGAAGATAGGGGGAGCAATGGTTGGGGGGGGGCGGTCAGCAGGGGGAGAGGCGCAGTTCCCAGTGCAGAGGCCGGGGTTGCCAGCAAAGGAAGAAGGCGGGAAGCTTCCCAGAACGCCGTCGGTGGGGATGGGTCCTGAGAGCTGGTTTGCAGAGAGGTTAAGAGCGGTGAGTGCGGTGAGCCCGTTGAGGGCTGGGATGGTGCCGCTGAGCCCGTTGCTGCTCAAATCCAGCCTCTGTGGCAGGCAGGCAGGCAGGCAGGCAGGCAGGCAGGCAGGCAGGCAGGCAGGCAGGCAGGCAGGCAGGCAGGCAGGCAGGCAGGCAGGCAGGCAGGCAGGCAGGCAGGCAGGCAGGCAGGCAGGCAGGCAGGCAGGCAGGCAGGCAGGCAGGCAGGCAGGCAGGCAGGCAGGCAGGCAGGCAGGCAGGCAGGCAGGCAGGCAGGCAGGCAGGCAGGCAGGCAGACAGGCAGGCAGGCAAGCAGGCGATTGGGTGGGCGAGAGGGCAGGCAGAAGGGGAAAGGGGGAAAGAGCATGGGAGGGTGTTGAGAGGAGAGAACTATAATGGGCTTGCTCAAGGCAAGGCAGTAGCCGTGAGTGATGCGCCCTACTGCGTTCGTTCACGTTCCACACAGACGTCCATCTCCGTCAGGTACGTGCGGTACGCATGCCGGTACGCATGCCGGCACGCATGCCAGTACGCATGCCGGTACGCATGCCGGTACGCATGCCGGCACGCATGCTGGTACGAATGCCGGTACGCATGCCGGTACGAATGCCGGTACGCATGCCGGTACGAATGCCGGTATGCATGTCGGTATCCATGCCAGTGCACCTGCCAGTGCACATGCCAGTGCACCCTGTTCGCATCGAACCCGACGCCACGTGTCTTATCCTTAGTGGCCACGCAGTGCATGCACGCGTGGATCGGCACGTACCTGCCTCGGATCACAAGGCATAACAAGAGGTTTCATTTTTGACCCACGACTGACTGGTTCGTCAGGGCCTTTACCCTGCCTTAAAACCCTACACCCGCTCTCCCTACCTCTTTGAATCCCACCTGCAGAGCGGAGAGGCCGTCGAGAGCGGAGGGAATGCTTTCAGACAGCTGGTTGCCGTCCATCACCAACGAGGTCAGGCTGCCCATCTGCCCCCACGTGGGCGGTATGCCGCCCGCCAGCTGGTTGCCGCCCAGATCCAGCGACTGCAGGCGCGGCGCGTAGCCGAGAGCGGGCGGCAGGAAACCGCTGAAGCTGCAGCCTCGAGCTGAGATCACCTGGTGAGTTTTACGGGGGAGGGGAGGGAGGCCGGGGCGCTGAGCACAAAAAGTTGTCACACATTTTGTACGGTTGTAGTGCGCTATGGTTGTAGTGCGCTATGGTTGTAGTGCGCTATGGTTGTAGTGCGCTATGGTTGTAGTGCGCTATGGTTGTAGTGCGCTATGGTTGTAGTGCGCTATGGTTGTAGTGCGCTATGGCTGCAGTGAGGTATGATAAGCGGTTGTTGATTCCTCTCACCCATTGTCACACATACAATTCCATACACACACACACACACACACACACACACACACACACACTCACACACACTCATACACACTCACACTCACACCCACTCACACTCACACTCATACACACTCACACTCACACCCACTCAAACTCACACTCACACTCGCATCACACGCACCTGCAGTGTGGGCAGCTAGCCGCGGGCAGCAGGGTTGGGCGGCCCGGTGAATCCCACATTGCCATCCAGCACCCGCCATACCACGCTCGTGCACGCACACTCGCGCTCGCGCGCACACACACACACGCACACACACACGCACACGCGCGCGCTCACACTCACACACACACTCGCATTCCGACGCACCTGCAGTGAGGACAATGATCCCAGCACAGCAGGACTGAGCGACCCAGAGAGCCCTTTATTGCCATCCACCACTGACTGGTCGTGCACTCACACACGTACACATGCACATGCACATGCACATGCACATGCACACATGTACTGCACCTCCACATACCTGCAGCGAGGGCAGTGACCCTAGGACAGTGGGACTCAGAGACACAGAGAGCCCCTTGTTGCCATCCAGAACAAGTTGCGACACCTGGCGCAGCACACTCACATGCACCTACACATACCTGCAGTGAAGGCAGTGACCCCAGCACAGCGGGACTGAGCGACCCACTTAACCCCTTGTTGCCGTCCAGCACCAGCTGCGACACCTGGCGCAGCTGCGACAGATTGTCCGGCAGCGGCCCTTCGAGGCGGTTACCACTGACGTCCAGCGAGAGCAGCGACTGCATGGCTGAGACGTCCTGGGGCAGTGGCCCTGAGAGGGTGTTGTCGCTGAGATCGACGGTGGCGAGGGAGGGCAGGTTGGAGAAGAGCGTTGGGGGAATGATGCCGTCCAGATCGTTGTTGGCTAGCTCTAGCACCTGGGAGGGGGAGGAGGGGAGGAAGGGAGGAAGAGAGGAGGGGGGTGGGACGAAGAGAGTTGGGGTTGGAGGCCAAGAAGAGGTTATCTGCCAGTGAGTTGGACTTTGATCACTTGTGCACGTGGGATGAGATCCCATGCGAGCATGTGTTCACCGCAAGACGCAAAGCACCTTCGTCGACCTCACCTGCAGTGCATGCACGCACTCAGGCCACCTGCAGTGCACGCACTCAGGCCACCTGCAGCCCGCGGATGGCGGACAGGGGGTCGGGGAGGGGATGAAGTACTAGAAGAGGTTGCCGGGCAGCTGCAGTGAGGTGGACCCTGATCATTCATGCAAATAGGATGAAATCCCGTGCGGGCCTGTGTGGGTGGGCCTCATCTGTGTGCATATGCATGAAGGTCACCTGTAAGCTGCGGATAGAAGAGAGCGAGTCGGGGATGGAGCCTGAAAAGAGGTTGTCCGCCAGCTGCAGGCGCTGCAGCGACGTGAGCGCGCCCAGAGGCGGGTCCTGGAAGGCCAGGTCGCCGAGGAGGGATGCTGCTGAGAGGTCTAGTCCCACCACCTGGTGGGGGACGGGGGGGAGGGAAGCAAGGAAAGAGGGAAAGAGATGGACAGCGACGTGAGCACGCCAAGAGGGGGGTCCTGGAGGGCCATATCACCCAGGAGCGACGCTGCTGAGAGGTCTAGGCCTACCACCTGTCGGAGGGAAGGGGGGTGGGTTGGGGGAGAGGGGAAGATGAGGCGAAGGAAAAGTGTAGCGAGGGGAAGATGCAGCGAAGGGAAATAAAGAAAGCACTGACCTGCTGTGAGAAGGGGTTGCACTGACCTGCTGTGAGAAGGGGTTGCTCTGACCTGCTGTGAGAAGGGGTTGCACTGACCTGCTGTGAGAAGGGGTTGCACTGACCTGCTGTGAGAAGGGGTTGCACTGACCTGCTGTGAGAAGGGGTTGCACTGACCTGCTGTGAGAAGGGGTTGCACTGACCTGCTGTGAGAAGGGGTTGCACTGACCTGCTGTGAGAAGGGGTTGCACTGACCTGCTGTGAGAAGGGGTTGCACTGACCTGCTGTGAGAAGGGGTTGCACTGACCTGCTGTGAGAAGGGGTTGCTCTGACCTGCTGTGAGAAGGGGTTGCACTGCACGCCCGTCCAGGAGCAGGGAGTGGGGTCCTTTGGGTCCCAGTTATCCAACGTGCCTGGTGGCGAGGCGGCGGGTGGGATAGGGGGTGAGGGAGGGGTGGATTGAGTTGAGAAGGCGAGGCGAGGGAAAGCAAAAAGGAGGGAAGGAAAAACGGGAACGTGGTAGCAAATGGTACCATGGCAGCACGTGGCAGCACCCAGGCTGCTACCACACCTGAGGGGTCGCTGAACACACCTGAGTGGTGACACCACACGGACTGGCACACTGAGTGGTGACACCAAACGGGCTGGCACTAACCGGAGGGGTCACTGAGCACGTGCAGCTTGAGGTTGAGCAACACTTGCTTGTCCATCTCCACTGACTGCCAGTCCACCCGCCCCCCTGCTGCTGCACTCATCCCCGCACCCGCGCGCCCTCCCCCTGCTGATGTTGCTGCTGCTGCCGCTGTATCCCCTCTCACACTCCCACCACTGCTGCCGCCGCTGCTGCCACTACTGCTGCCGCTGCCTGCATCGCTGAAGCTGCTGGCGGCAGCTGAGAGGCGCAGTGGAAGGGAGGTGAGAGGCGTGATGGGAATGGGTGGGGCATGGGATGTAGGAACAGAGAAACGCACAGAGGAGCTGTGGCGGTGGGAGTGGTGCTGGTGGTGCAGCAACACATGGTGTGGCGTCAGCAGGTCAACTCCCCCATCCACGTGCTGCCACTGCCCCTGTCCCATCGCCCCCGTCTTCCCCCCTCCCACCGCAAGCCGCATGTCACTGTGCTCTGCCTGCATCCCCATCCCCTCCCACTGCCCCTGCTCTTCCCTGCTCCTCTCTGCCCTCCCACTCGTCTCTGCCCTCCCACTCGTCTCTGCCCTCCCACTCATCTCTGCCCTCCCAAGCCTCTCGCCATCCCCTGTATGCTGCGTTTGAGTCGACTCAAAAGCAGACGAGTGCCAAGCGCTGCGGTGGGCTGTTGTCCCCTGCCCGCCATCAGCCCCAAAACGCCCGTTTTCACCACCACTGCTCAACCCATCCGGGCTGTCCTGCACTCTCCCCCCGTCAACTACCTCCCCCGGCTCCTCTACCCGCGCCACCACAGCCTCCTCTGCTGCCTCCCCGCGCCCACCCACTCGCTCCCTGTGGGCCTCACGCCCCCTGTCCCCACTCCTCTCGGCCCTCCGCCCTCCGCCCCTCACGCCCACTTCTCCCTCGTCTGCTCCCTCGCCCGCTGCCCCCCATGCGTCCTCGCCTCCCTGCCTGCCTGACTCACCTTGCCTCCGCGCTCTCCCCTCCCCCTCCCTCTGTGCATTCCCCTCCCCATGCTGCGGCACCATCAGTCCCCCGTGCAGCGCTGGCCGGCGCTGCTCTATCTGCAAACTGACATCTCCCTCTCCCGCATCCCCATGCCCAGCCGTCCCCTCTGCTGCACTCCCCATCCTCAACCTCTCTGTCCATGTCCCTTCCACCCTACTATGCCCCTCCACGCCCTGCCGCATCACCGTTGGCCGCGTGTGCAGCGCTGGTCGGTGCTGCTGCCCCTCTTGCTCCATCCAACTCGTGTCTTCCATCCAACTCGTGTCTTCCTCCCCGCCCTCACCCATTGCCTGTGCTGCTGCCTCCGCCCCGCTATGCCCCTCCACTCCCTGCTTTAGCACCGTTGGCCGCGTGTGCAGTGCTGGATGGTGCTGTTGCCCGCCTTGCACAATCCACCTCGTGTCCTCATCCCCGCCCTCAGCCATTGCCATTGGTTCCGCTGCCGTCCCCTCCCTCTCCTCCCACGCCTCCCCTTGGGCGACATCTCACCATGCACGCTGAGCATCTCCACTCCCTCACGAAGCACCGCTGGCCGCGTGTGCAGCGCTGGTCGGTGCTGCTGCGTGCCATGCACAATCCAACCTGCTTCTTCATCCCCACTCACAGCCCTGGCCTGAGCTACCCCCTCCTGCCTTCTGCCCACCTCCTCCTCCTCCCACTGCACCCCCTCTCCATGCACTCCCTCAATTCCCCTCCCTTCACCTCGCCTCTCCTCCCTCCCACCTACAAACTCTGTGGCCAACGCCTTGTTGCCACCTACGAGCACAGAGCCGCCCCTTCCCTGCTGCGTGCTGCCTTCCCCCACACTGTGCTGCGCGCTGCTTTCACTCACATGGAATGAGCTGCGATGGCCGTATCCGCTTCCCACGTCCATCTCCCCCGCCACCTGCACCCCTCCAGCCCCTGCCCCGCCCTGCTCCTGCTGCCCCTCCGCCTCCTGCTGCGCCTGCTGCGCCTGCTGCTTCTGCTGATGATCCTGCTGTGACTGTTGTGTGTGTCGTGAGTTCTGTGTGTGCTGCATCGGCTGCTCCTGCTGTGTGTGAGGACTGGGGTGCAAGTGCGACCCAGCGCCCATGGGTGCATCAACGTGATTACCATCCTGTTGCACTGCACCATGCACGTGCCACCTCCCGTGGCCCGCCCCTTCCGTGCGTCCCCCGCCCTCACCCATCGCATCACCGGCACTGACCCCCTCCCCTGCCTGCTGCTGCTGATCCTCCTTGCTCGCACCCCCGTGCAACCGCTCATGATGAACCACCCTCTCCCCTTCTTTCCCGCCTCTCTCTATGCGTCCCCCGCCCTCACTCATCGCATCACTCGCCGCACTGCCCCCCTCCTCTGCCTGCTGCTGCTGATCCTCCTTACTCTCGCCCCTCTGCAACCGCTCATGATGCATCCGCTCGTGGTGCATCCGCTCGTGGTGCACCCAAGTACTGCTCCGCCCCTCGCCAACCCCTCCCCTTTTTCCATCTCCATCCCCTCTTCCCCCCTGCCCTCCTGGCCTTGCAGCCAACCCAGCGACTTCCTCCCCTTTCCCCGCCTCTCCTCCTCCCCTTCCCGAGCCCCCACCATCGTCACTCTCAGCAACAGCGGAGAGTTCAATGGGGAGAGGAGGACCCTCACCCGGGGATGCACGCTCGTGCAGTGGCGCATGGAGCAGGGGCGCATGGGGCAGTGGCGCAACGGGCAACGGTGCGCCAGCGCTCGCCCCTACCCCCCCATCTCTGGCGGCGGCAGAGAGCGCCAGCAACGGGGCGGGGGGAGCCCCACGCGCCACCTCGTGCGCGTGCGTCCGCGCATGGTGTGGGGGAAAGTCCATTTCCCCTCCTATGTCCCCTCTCCCGCCCAGCGCCTCTTCTTCCCCTCCCACATGCCCACCGCCCTCGGCCACAGCAGAGCGCGCCAGCAGTAGCGGGGGAGGGCGAGGGCGAGGGGGAGGGGGAGGGGGAGGGGGAAGGGGAGAGGGAGGGGGAGGCGCGCGTGCGGGCGGGTGGTCGTGCAGCAACGCGTGGTGCCACGCGCGTGGCGTGCCCCCTGTCCCCCGCTCGCCGCCCTCGCCTCCTCGCGCGTGCCCCACTCGCTCTCCAACCCTTGCTCCCTCCCCATGGCGCTCAGACCCACCACTCCGACCCCCCCCTCCCGCATCACCGTGTGCGCCCCTCATCTCACCCGCTGCCACTGCAGCAGTAGACACGTCTGCCCGCCCATCGCCTGCCCGCCCATCGCCCCCCCACCCATCGCTCCCTCGCGCCTCCTCATCATTCCTCTCCGCTTCTGCCACTTGCCCGCCCCCCTCCGCGTTCCTCGCCCCGCCATGGGTGCGCCACACAGAGTGGTGCGCCACCGCCCCGCCCCTCTCCGCCTCCTCTGTTCCATCTGCCCCGTTGGCGCTGACCCTTCCAGCCGCCCTCCGCCCGACGTCCCCCTGCCCACCGTCCGCCTGCGCGCCCCTCCGCTGTCTGCTGGAGTGCCACTGCGCGCGGTGTACCATCACCCCTCCCCACGCGGCCGCCTCCCCCCATGCCATTGTCGCAGCGTCCCCTTCCCGACTGCCCCGCGTTCCGCCAGTCTTTCCCCCATCCCTGCCCCGCCGCCCCAATCCCATCCCTGCCCCCATGCCCACCCGCTCAACCCGCTCGCCCGCCCATGCTTCCCCCTCTCTTGCGCGCACATATCTCTCCGCAGCGATCCTTTCCCCTTCCCCTCCGCGGCTAACCATATCCTTTCCGCCATTTGCTTCCCCGCCATAATATCCCCCGCCCCATCTCCACGCGGCGGTCCCCATCCCCTCCGCATTTCCCCCTTCCGTCTCCCCGCTAGCCCTCGGCGCGGGCTGCGACGGTTCGGGGGAATGGCGCGAGTGCGCCTCAACGTTGCGCCAGTGGGCACTGCCAGCCAATAAGGCCGAGCCACGTGGCGAGAGCGAGACAACGCAGCTGAGGAGGAGGATGGAGGCGCGGAGGAGCGACGACGGCCGTCGGAGCATCTCGGCGCGCCGAGCCGAGGACGCGCCGCGCGACGGAGGGCGGCGCGCTTGCCAATAATTCCAACGCGATCGACGGTCCTTCGGCAGTCCCATGGGATCGAGGAGCTAAGTCGATCATGCTAGAGCGAGCATCCCCACCCACAGGTTTCGAAACCGAGCGAAGTGAGACAGTGACATGCCAAATGGTAGAGTGGAGTGTTCGCTGTCAACACAATGCTGAAATTAGGTCAGATTTGAGGTGCGGAGTTCCCGCCACAACTTCAAATGATAACCATGTGTAACAATCTTTTATGAATGGCCTATAAGCACATATGGTACCTGACCTAGTTGGGAATTGTCACATATGCAATTGATATTGATGTGCAACTAAATATCGAATATCAACAGGCCCAAAAAAAGGATATGATGTGCAACCAAAAAAGGAAAAATAAAAATAAATCATATTCCTTCCCGACTTCAGCAGGAGGTTTGTTACAAATACTTTAGGAATATATAATTTCTTCTACACAACAGGACTGCGTCAGAAATACGTGACTACAATCAGGTGTAAGCATGTACCGCATCTGTCAGCTACATCCTACCACGTCCTACCCTCTAGCAATGTCTTGCTCCTGATTATGGTGTGATCCACCTAGGAGACACCCTAAGGTACAAACACAATCTACGCTTCCCTACACAACCTTTTGCCATCCGCCGAATTCTTTGTACAGGTACAGCGTTCTGTGTCGCTTGGCGCGCGCGATGTCGTTTCGTGAAGGCCGCGTCAGCCACGCGCCTTTGCGCGCGTCCTTGCGGAAGGCGCAAGCAGGCTGGACCTTGAGATCTACGGACCGGCAGGCGTCCTTCAGGTCGAAGCGGCGGAACTTGACTGTCACGTTGCCCTTGGAATAGTCGCTCTTGAACGGCAGCCAAAAGGATGCGTCCCATATCGAGCCCTGCTTGACAGCAACCCGACAGGGTGGGGAGTGGGAGAGAGAGGAGACGAGGGCTTATAGTAGGACCATCATTAAGCGGGGACATTGGGACGGTCTCGATGATCAATCGGCCAGGTCGCCCACTAGTAGAAACGTAGGAAATTACTCGAATGGGCTTCATGGCGAAAAGGATCAACGAGAGAAACTAGGTGAGGCGGACATGTGATGGGTTGAGATGGCAGAAACGCGTTGCTTGGAAACAAGACGATCCAGGGAGAGGCGGAAAGGGAAAACGTACCATGACTTTCATGGGAAGCGAGGGGAAAGGCTTTCCCGGCTCGCGCCAGGTGATGCGGATGGGCTTGCCGTCGATCTTCCACACGAGCCAGTTCGGCGCGTACACCATGGTGTACGTGTGGAAGTCTGCCGACGGGTCAAATGCGAACTTGTACTGCGGGAAAGAGGGGAAAGGGGTTTAATGAACGGACGAAGGGTTTCTGAGGCGCCTCAAAATACGAGCCAGTTGGGCGTATACACCATGGTTCACGTATGGAAATCAGCCGACGGGTTGAACGTGAACTTTTATAGCGGGGAAGATAGGAGAAGGGGTCACTGAAAGGACGAGGGGCAACCGCAAGGCGCTCATGCGCCAGTGAATCCTGAGCCTCCCTGGTCGTAAATCTCTTACTCGACCTTGTCACCACCGTAATGAGGGGATCGAACTCGGCGAGGAGATGGGAAGGGGGATGGATGGTTGCAAAGGTGGTATGACAAGTTGCAAACAGGTTGACCATCACAGAAGAACGCAGACTTTGCAACTTCAGGAGCATCATTTTCTGTATGGCGTGTGAGAACGCATTTGTCAAAACACACAAACAATCCCCCCCCGCCTTGCTCTGTAGGTGACTGTGAGGCTCAAATCTCCGCACCGCTCCGAATCCGTTCATCTTTTTTTTAATAAGCCCACATAGTCGTTCACGTGGATGTGCATTTCCACTCACGGTTCAATTGACGTGCGCGTCCCCCTAGCTCATACGTCGGTGCGAGTCTGGAACTTACCGGTTCTCACCTGCTCGACGGAGCCGTTGCGGGTAGAGCCTGTGAGGCTATTGCGGATTCTAATGTTGGAGCCGCCGACGAGCCAACCGGCGGGTTGCATACCTGTTCGACGTTGGTGTACCCTCCAGCGATGACATTGGTGTGGATTTTAATCTGTTTAGGGTCGCTCCAACCGAGGAATTCAAAGTCCATCTCGTCGTGAATGTCGCGGTAGTCAAGCCCCTCGCCCGAGATGAGGTAGATGCACGGGATGAGCCCGCCCGAGTACCCCGGCGGCAGCTTCATCTTCACCTCGAAAATGCCGTACTGGTAGTAGCTCTTCGACTCGAATGCTGCGCCACATGCAATGCAAACAAAAAGAAACAAAACAGAACATAAGGTGATCAGTCGCACGTCATGTTGCTGTTACCAGGCGTGTTTCGAGGCAAGAACAGGACTCCCCCAGTTTTAAACCACTCTGGGAACGTGGCAAGGCCGTGAGACGAACCTCCCATTTTGTTCTTGGCGGCAGTGAGCGAGACGGTGCCATCCGGCCCGATGGTGCAGTAGGTGCCGTTGCAGAAGGCCGGGAGGCGGAAGTGCGTGCGGAACGACGCGTCGTACCCTGGGCCCGGTGCCGCAAGGCAGGACGGGACACCTACGACGGCCAGCGCTAGGAGCAACAGGAATGTACAACCTGACATGGCGTGTGTGGCGAGGAACAATGCGAGGAAGGAACTAGGCTGGAAAAGTACGAGAAGACCACGTGATTTGTAATGGCTTGGGAATGGTGGTGGAGCTTGGGCCTTATTTCAATGGACAAGACCTGAGCCTCGTACATTTCTTTGCTTGCAATGCAATGCGGCCACAAAGTGCTTGCTAGGTAGGTGGCATCGCCGACCGTCAAGGTCGCATTTCCCAGGGTAGGTCGAAGCGCGACCAAGGGTGTGCAAGAATGCGCCAATGACAACAAGCCCTTGACGGAGTGCCGCCATCCAGGGTTGAGATTGAAACCCAGGGTTGGGTTTGCTTTTGCTGGGTTCGCGAGGTGGATTGCATTTGCAATTTCATGCCTCTGGAAGTCTCGCGTCGCGCTGATTTGAGATGTGATCTGGTGGTGCCGCTACTGAGCCATCGTTACAAGTCGAAACGCGGCGAACGGCAATGACTGTAAAGAGCGAGAAACGAGTTCATTAGAGTCGCGAGCCGCTATGTGAATACTGTCGAAAGAACAGTAAAGGCCAAACGTTTTTTCCGAATGCTTTACTGTGTATGCAGAGAAAGTTAATTCCAATGTAGCAAACACAGCACATCATCCAGAAACAATTATTCGAGTGCTTCAAGTGCACAAGCATGAAACACTTGTTTGGGGCGGGGCTTGTTGGGCTGAGAAAGCCCTTAGGATCTTTTCAAGGCTAAAGCTCCATGTAGAGATGCTGTAACTGGAAGCGTTTTAATAAAAGTGTTGAACCACGTTGCGCTAGTATGTGAGGGCAAGATAGATTGATTATAGAAAGAAATTATAAGCTTTAATAATGCTGATACAACCAAAGGATCAGTGGATAGGATAGAACGTGTTAAGCCTGAGAGGAGACAGTGAAGTCTCTGTAGTGACCTTGTTAAGAAAAGGTTGAAAGGGAACAAGATGATTAGAAAGTAGGAGTACAAGAAATTAAATAGTGAACTATCTAGTCATGTACTCTGAGGGGTACATTCCCTTATTAACTGCATTACATAGCTACAGTAACCACGACTATTGCTATTCTCGACAGTTACCGTGTTGCAGTCTGTTAACTGTCGCGCGGTTACTAGGTCGTCAAGGGTCACGACCGTTGACTATCTTGGACGGTTGACCTTCGGGTGACCCTCGAGATTCCGCGTGCTCTATATGAGCTAATGCGGTACTAGTACAGTGGAGCAACTTCGGGAATGCCTTTATAACCTTTCGGTTATTCCAACACTCCCCTTCATTCCAGAAGGTGGGCCACGTGGGATTTCTTGGTGATCCCACAGAGGTTGGCGCAGTGCTGGTACTGCTGACGTGGCAGTTTCTTCGTCAGGAAGTCGGCTGCCATGTCACCGGTCGGGCAGTAAGTCAGCTTGACTCTCCCCTTGTCGATTTCGTCCTTCACGAAGAAGTAGCGAAGGCCGATGTGCTTGGTGCGGTTGACGAAGCCGGGCTTGTTCGCGATCTTTATCGCGCTCTGATTGTCGCAGAGTAACGTGAAATGCCCGTTCATCGTCACTTTCGCCTCTTGCAGGAGCTCCATCAGGTACAGACCTTCGCGAACAGCTGCGCTAGCTGCGATGAATTCTGCTTCAGCTGACGAAAGAGCGATGAGTTCCTGCTTCTGTGAGTTCCAAGAGATGAGTCCAGCAGGTTGGAGTTGGAAAATGAATCCTGTACGGGAGCGTCTGTTATCAACATCTCCAGCATGATCGGCATCCACGTAGCCATGAAGCTGCAGAGTAGCGGTGAGGTTGGCTTCGTAGGTGAGGCCGACGTCGGGAGTGGAGATGAAATACTGCAGTGCTCGGCGTAGATCCAGTAGATTCTCCCCTTCAGGTCGCTTCAGATACTGTGCGAGCTGGCTAGCGACGTAGGAGAGATCGGGCCGGCACGTGACGGCGGCGAACAGGAGGCAGCCGAGCTGCTGCTGATAGAGACGATGGTCGTTAGGAGAGAGTGGCGTGGTGTCGGGCTCGTGGTTAGGAGGAGGAGTGCGGTAGGGGGTGGTGAGATTAATGGGAGCGATGGCGAACCGCTTCGCGAGTGTTTCGGCGTATTTGGCGGCGGAGAGGTGAATGGAGGAGGCGGACTGGGTTACGTTGAGGCCGAGGAATTGGGTGACGTTGTGATTGACGGTGACTTCAAGTTTCGTTTTGATGTCGGCCTCGAATTGGTCGAGTAGCTCCGTGTCGTCCCCGGTGTAGAGGAGATCGTCGACGTAGGCGACGAGGAGGATGAACTTTCCACGTGATTCCCGCCTGTACATTCCGAGGTCGTGCAGTTGAGTGAAGCCGAGCTCAAGGAGGACGGAATGCAGATACTGCTGCCACAGACGAGGAGCTTGCTTGATTCCGTAGAGAGACTTTTGGAGGAGGCACACGGCGCCGTCGCTTTCTTCGAATGCGTGGGGTTGTTCGACGAAGATGATGGCATCAACGGGAGCGTACAGGAAGGCGCTTCCGACGTCGATTTGCCGGAGCGGTCGCTGTTTGACGGCGGCGATGCAGATGAGGATGCGCACCGAAGTGTGACGGCCGACTGGAGCGTAGGTGAGGGTGAAGTCCACCAGGTGAGTTTGCTCGAATCCCCGCACCACCCAGCGCGCCTTGTACTTGTCGATCGAGCCATCGGCGAGAGTTTTGATGCGAAAAACCCATTTGCCGCTGAGAATTTTCCTCCCTCTTGCCGATGACCGTGGGACCAGCTTCCAGGTGCCGCGCTTTTTTCAGCGACGTGATCTCGGCGGCCATGGCTGCTCTCCATTTGTCGCTGTCGGGGCCAGACAGGGCTTGGCGGACGGTGGTGGGTTCCTTGGGCGAGGTGTGGCGAACTGCAACGGCGAGGCCGAGAACCCGAAGACCGGTTTCGTTGGTCTTTTCGTAGAGAAGACGGTCGTAGTCGTGGGAGCTGGTAACTTCGACCACGTCGTCATCACTGTCGTTGCCGAGGCGGAGGGTGTCTTGCGACAGGTTGGGTTGTGGTAACTCGGCATCGGGTGATCGGCGCGTTGCGCTGTTGTAGTTGTGAGCTTCGCGTGTTATATCATCCGGATCGGGTTGGTGTACGGGCACGAATGTCGGAGTTCCGAGTTGGCTCGTAAGGGGGATGTTTGGAGCAGAGTCCATCTGGGTGACATCAGGTGCGTCTGCATCCTCGGCCAGGTCAGCTTCGTCGTGTGACGTGGCGAAGCTGCGGTGGCCCTCGAAGAGCCTCTCGAGCAGTTTGTCAGCTTCCTGGTGCTCCTTAAAAAGGGGCAGAGTCAGCTTCTCGTAGAAGATGCAGTCACGTGATTTTGTCACTTCGTGTGTCGCGTAGTCCAGTATGATCCACGCCTTGAATTCCTTTTCGATTCCGAGATGGATGCCCCATCGTGCCCGGTCTGCAAATTTTCCCGTCCGCGCAGTATGGGGTCTGTACTGTACCATGCACCCGAACACCCGAAGTAGGCGTGTATCTGCTTTTCTGCCCGTCCATGCCCGGTAGGGAGAGTTGTTGTCCTTGAGGCTTCGCGAAGACAGCAAGTTGTGCAGCCGAACAGCGTGATTCATCGCAAATGGCCAATATCTGGTTGGGATGGCCGACTGCTTCATCAGAGCCCTCATCCGCGTGGCGAGGCTCCTGTTTGTCCGTTCTGCTACACCTTGCTGCTGGTGGGCGTAGGGCAGAGACACCAGGTGCTCGATCCCCTTCTGCTTGAAGAGCTCTTTGAACTCGTCCGAGAAGAACTCCAGGGCTCCGTCTGTCTGCCAGGCCTTTAGCTTTAGTCCAGATTGTCGCTCGGCCCTCTTCATCCACGCAATGAAGCACTCGAAGGCCAGTGACCTAGAGTCGGTGTTGATGGCCCAGACGTAACGCGTAGAGGCGTCAATGAAGGTTAGCGTGTACTGCTCCCCGTCGAGCCCTTCTTGGCTGAGTACCATGAAGTCGCTGTAGACCTTATCCAGCGGTTTGTAGCGCTCGTACCCTGGTGGTAAGTCTGGGAATGGTTGGTGGTTGAGGGATGCAGTCGGGCAGACCATGCATGGTGGATTAGGAGAGTCCGCGGTGAGGGAACCGTCTCGGGGGAGGAGAAGTGCTTCGTCATCGAAAACTCCGGCCTTGAGTGAGTTTTTAAGCGTGGCGTGAGAGGGGTGTCCAAGCCGTTGGTGCCATGTTGCTGGGTCCGCACGGTAGCCGACTGTTTTCTGATAATATTTTTGTCGTGCTGCTTCGTCGTTTGCCTCCCCTTCAGGTCCTGTGTCAGCGGCGTTGTCCGTTTCGGCGGCGAGTGCGCGAATTGCGTTTCTTTCCAGAAGCGCGCGGGGAATACCGATGATGTCGTCGGTATCGCCAGCTTCGGCTTGGTCTCCGGTGACAAAGAGGCATCGATTGGGCCAGTTCCGAGTGGGGAGTCCCGTCATGGGGATCCTGTAGTAACTGTATTCAGCACCAATGACTTCAATTTCTTGGGGTCCTTGTACCGGCGGCTCTGGCTCCTCGGTAGGTTCAGGTAATTCCGCTGGTCCCCCCATGAATTCGTAGGTCTCTTCTTCCTCTGACTCTTCTGGCATTGGTTCGGGTGTGTCAGGGGCGTACTGATCCGGAAGAGGAGGACCTCCCCAGCAGGTGCCGCGAGTTGCCCAGTACGGGTCGATGATGGCTACTTCCGCGGGAGGAAGGCCGGCTGCTACAGTGTGCCCTTGTTCCGCCTCGCCGGAAGTGCCCCAGCTTCCCCCGGCGCCCCACGTGTCTCCGGTAGTCCTTGCTTCTCCGACCTCTGTGTCTTTGACTTCTGCGCCAACTTCCCCAGATGGGGCAGGAGGAGTCCAGCCAGTGCCACCTTCCTCGGCTGGGGTAGGGGGAGTTCCTCGGCCTGTCGCAGCAATATCTTCTGTTGCGACGGCACCCCATCCGCTTGTGGCCGCTTCCTCTGGAGTTAGGACTTCGCCCCAAGATCCAAGTGCAGGTTCGGAAGTGTCCCAGCCTGTCCAGCGCGTTTCCGCCGGCGTGTTTTCCTCGGCAGGTTGTGTTGTGGGGCCTGACGTGCCACTGTCTTCCTCCATTGTGGCAGGTCCGGTCTCAACGGGATTCGAGGTTGAGGCGGTCGGGATAGTGCGCAGGCGCAGAAGGCCGTCAGAGGCGGGTCGCTCGAGGTCCATCTCGTCGGGATGTGACCACGTTGGCGCCTCCGTGGGAGTTGTCTTCAGGAGCAGCGTGCGGTGGGAATCGCCGGTTGTGCCCTGAGCCGAAAACTGTAGCACGAAAACTCCGTCGTCATCGATCGCCTTTCCGATGTAAGAGTCATTATAAAAGAGCTCGAAGGTCTTTTCGTTGCGGTTGCTGCGAATGTCGATTCCGCATCGCATGAGTTGAGCTGACGAGAGAAGGTTGTATTGGAGATCTGGCGCAACGAGGACGTCTCCAATGTGAATGGTAAATTTTGTGTCATTCGCCTCGAGGTAGATCTCCCCAATCTCGTGTGCTTTCATTTTTCCGTTGTTGGCCGCGGTGATTTCGCAGGGTCGTCGCATGCGCCGAGAGTTGCTGATGAACCTTGATGAGCCCACCATGTGTTGCCCGCAGCAACTGTCGAGGTACCAGGTGTCCAGATCCTCGTGGCGCTGGCGGGCAAGGTTGGCGATCTTGGGCGTAATGATGCGATCGAAGTCGCCGGTGTACGGCGAGAGAGCGAAATATCTACTTGCGGGAATGCTCGGCGGCGATTCCGGAGTAGGAGGAGGAAGCTCGAAGTCAGGAGGGATGTCTGAAGGGCGAGTCGACCAGGTAGAAACCGTTGGGTCGTTATCTGAGCTGGGCGCAACGGGGGTGGGGTTGTCGGAAGGGAATGAAATTCGATCCCGATCCCAGTAGCGGAACCCTCTGCTGCGGCGAGCCATGCAGCTTATGACCGTCCCTTTCCCTTTGTCCTTTGCCGAGATGACTGCAGGGGACCGAGAAGTGCTGGCGACCGAGGGAGGCGACACAGTGGAGGTTGCGGTGGCAAGCTTGGATTGAGCTGAGGGTTGCTGGTTGGAGGCGTTGCGCCGTTCATCAGCAGCCTGACGCTTGTAGCACTGGTCGATGGAGTGGCCAGACTTCTTGCAGTATTTGCAGAAAGCTCCCTTCTTTCCGCGTTGCTCCCCTTGGGATCCTCCTGTGTAGAAGGCTAATTTTTCCCGCTTGACGTTCTTCTCGTTGTACAGGTCGATCTCCTTTTGCTCTGAAAGAAGCGTGGCGCACAGAGCCGACTCCGATATGGTTGCTCGGGCGCGAAGGAGTGACTGGCACTGACGCCAGTCGGGGCCAAGGCCTGAAATGACCATTGAGATGAACATGTCGTCGGGGACAGAACCACCGCACTTCTTAACTTGATCGCGCAGATTGCGGCACCGATTAACATACGGTCCCGCTTTCTCCCCTTGCTTCATTTTAACCGAAGTTAGTTGACTGAGCAGGCGACTCATAGTGACTGGATCTGTTGCCATGTATGAGTTGCGCAGGTGTTCCCAGGATGCGTGCGCGGGAGCCCACTCCGTCTTGTACGGACGAATGCCGAGCTGCTCTTCAGGTGAGAGATTGCGAAGGAGAGCGGTGTACGCGAGAAGTGATTCGTGGTAGTA
Organism: Closterium sp. Yama58-4; assembly: GCA_947470075.1. Taxonomy (NCBI): domain Eukaryota; kingdom Viridiplantae; phylum Streptophyta; class Zygnematophyceae; order Desmidiales; family Closteriaceae; genus Closterium; species Closterium sp. Yama58-4. The sequence continues at coordinate 779,167 of CANIUD010000708.1, forward strand.
CTGATGCTTCTCCTGGATGGTGCCTTCCGAGGGAAAAGGCAGACTTCCGTCGTAGTACATCCAGATCTGAGCGGTTGTCGCAAGAAGCTCGAATTCGAAGCTCCACGTGTAAAAATCCTTCCCGTCGAAGGGAATTGAGGTCTTCAATTTTGAAGTCAGTACAAATTTGGTTTGCATTGAAGCAATGTCTGACTGAGACCGTTGTGGGTTGTCTTGTGCAGGAGCTGACCCTTGACGATTGTCAAAGGTGAAGGATCTCTCGGAGTTGACGCGGCGGTCTTCTCCAGGGAGAGGAAGTCCAGCAACGCCACGTGCATAGCTTGAGCCATCAATGCTCATAGCCTGATGGCTTTCAAGAGCGTTGACGCGTGCAACTAGCTGCTCAACGACAGCGGCGTTGACGGAGGTCACCGCTGATGGCGCGTTAGTAGTTGCTGGTGGTGGGCCCGGTGAGTCTGCAATAGCTTTCCCTTCAGGAGCCATAGTGTTGCAGACCTTAAAATGTGATAATTGATTTTATGAAAAAAGGATTGTTCTAGGAAGAACGAGGGTTTAACAGATCCTATAATCCACTCTAGCTCTCATACCATGCTGATACAACCAAAGGATCAGTGGATAGGATAGAACGTGTTAAGCCTGAGAGGAGACAGTGAAGTCTCTGTAGTGACCTTGTTAAGAAAAGGTTGAAAGGGAACAAGATGATTAGAAAGTAGGAGTACAAGAAATTAAATAGTGAACTATCTAGTCATGTACTCTGAGGGGTACATTCCCTTATTAACTGCATTACATAGCTACAGTAACCACGACTATTGCTATTCTCGACAGTTACCGTGTTGCAGTCTGTTAACTGTCGCGCGGTTACTGGATCGTCAAGGGTCACGACCGTTGACTATCTTGGACGGTTGACCTTCGGGTGACCCTCGAGATTCCGCGTGCTCTATATGAGCTAATGCGGTACTAGTACAGTGGAGCAACTTCGGGAATGCCTTTATAACCTTTCGGTTATTCCAACAAATAAGATTACAGGGGAATACGAAAAGTTTGACTAACTTCTCATTTGTAAGTGCAATTGTAACTGCTGTTGTTGCGGTTCGATACAGTGACGACTCGGGCAACTGCTCAATATCGAGTCAGTTGTTTGCCCTTCTTGTCGCGTTGTATTTGTCGAGTCAAAGGTCGCTGACCTTTGACCTTCGCGTAACCTCCGGCTGTTACCATTTTGTCAACCTCCTCGGTTGACTCGCTGTTGCTGCGCTGTAGTTCGCCTCGTTTACAGTTCGATGTTGCGACACACAAGAAGCGTTAAATCACTTGTTTCCAACACTCCCCTTCGCTTCTGGAGTGTCGTTGCTGGTGACGTGGCCTTGTCCAGTCAGCAGCATGCAGTACTCGAACTTCTGCTTTCCAAGTTTCTTGGTCAAGTAGTCGGCTGCCATCTCGGATGTGGGACAGTAAGACAGCTCGAGTCTTCCCTTCTCGATCTCGTCCTTTACGAAGAAGTAACGCAGGGCAATATGTTTCGTCCGGTTCGCGAAACCGTTCTTGTTTGCTATGCGAATTGCTGACTGGTTGTCGCGGAATAGGGAGAAGCAGGGTAACTGAGCCAACTTCGCTTCTTCCAGTAGTTCGTGAAGGTACAGGCCTTCCTTGGTGGCTGAGCAGAGTGCAATATATTCTGCTTCAGCTGAGGAGAGAGCGATTAATTCTTGTTTGCTCGACTGCCACGAGATAGGCCCGATAGGCTCGAGTCGATAAATGTAGCCGGTGCGTGAGCGCTGTCGGAAAGAACAAACAGGAATGTTGAACTAACAGTGCAAAACAGTACAAGTACCTAACCCTAGAATCGTGTACCCCGTATAGGCTAACCCACTGTAGCCTACACAAGCATAACATATATAATGTTTGACACAACCCCATAGGCAAAGTGGGGGAGAACTAGGGGTCACAAGACCAGTCAAGGCAGAGCAAGGCAAAACAAGCTCAGGGTGGATCTCAAGGATTCCACACAAATTCTGAGCACAAGCAAGCGGTCACAAGACCAGTTCACATGCAGGTTTATAATAGAGCAAGAGGTACAATGATCACAACCTAGCAAGAGTAAACATGCAGGTATATATATAAAGATCACAGTACAAACAGAGTCAAGAAGTGAGCAAGTGAGGTCCAGTAGGCACAAGACCTAGGAGAGTGCAAAAGCGCTACTGGTCACAAGGCTGAAGCGCCTTGGTGAACACATCAGCAGTGTTGGCCTCAGTGGCCACGTAACGGAGACAAAGCTGACCACGCTGCTGAAGCTCTCGAGCAAGGAAGTACCGCAGAGCGATGTGCTTCGTTCTGTGCTCCAGTCTGTGCTCCTCACACAAGGCAATGGCAGCCTTGTTGTCAACGTACAGCACTGGAGGGGAACGAGGCCGCTCTCCCAAGTCAGTCAGCAGGTAGGTCAGCCAGCGTAGCTCCTGGGCTGCCATGGCTGTGGCGTAGATCTCAGCCTCACAACTGGAGCTGAGAACAGAAGAAGAGCGTGTAGAACGCCAAGAAACTGAGCCAGAGCCAAGGCTGAAAGTGTAACCCTGAGACGACCGCTGAGTAGCCTGGTCGTCCGCCCAAGAAGCGTCTGAGTGTCCAGTGAGTACAACCCGGTCTCGCCCTCCAAGCACTAGCCCCATGCCCGACGTACTGCACAAGTAGCGCAACACCCTTTTAGCGGCATCCATGTGCTCCTTCCTGTGACGGCCAGGAGCGACATAGCGTGCAAGGATGCTAAGAGGGTATGCAAGGTCAGGTCGAGTGCAGGTCATCAGGTACATGAGGCACCCAACAAGCTCTGGATACGGGCCACTCGACTCTACGGACTCATCCGAAGGCAGAGCTGAGAGCGAGTGACCTGTAGGCAGAGGAGTGGCCTGAGGCGAGGAGTACGTGAAGCCAAAGCGCTGAAGGACCTGCTGCACCATGTGTGACTGAGTCAAGGTGATGGTGCGCCGTGCTCTGTCCCGAGTGATCCGCAAGCCAAGGTAGCTTGTCAGTTCACCCAGGTCTGTGCACGTGTGTCGCTTCTGCAGCTCCGACTTCACGTGGGCGAGTGCCTGAGTGTCAGCAGTGGCAAAGACCAAGTCGTCGACGTACACGAGGATGTAGAACGGCGGCAGCGAGGTGTCAGTGCGTAGAAACAGCGACGGGTCAGCAGTAGAAGGAGCGAACCCAAGTGCCGCGAGTGTCGTCCTTAGTGTGTCGTGCCACTCACGTGGCGCCTGGCGGAGACCGTAGACTGGCCGCTGGAGCCTCCACTGGGTACCAGGAGGGAACGACCCAGTGAAGCCAGGAGGGCGGCGCAGCCAGATCTCCTCGTGAAGACTGCCCTGCAAGAAAGCAGTACTGAAGTCAAGAGAGTGAAGCTCGTAGTCTCGCTGAGCGGCTATGTGCAGCAGCACCCGAAGAGTGGTCATCTTCGGGGTGGAGGAGAAGGTCTGGAAGAAGTCTACTCCCTCGCGCTGACTGAAGCCTCGAGCAACGTAGCGTGCCTTGAAGACAGGAGGAGAACCAGGCGGCCGCTTCACCCTGAAAATCCACATGCCACTGACGATGTTCGCCCCAGGTGGGGGAACCTCGTCGACGTAGGTGCCTGTGGACTTCCAGGAAGCCATCTCTGCGTCCATGGCTGTCTGCCACTGAGAGGAGTAGGGACCTGCCACCGCCTCTGCGTAAGAGCGCGGGGTCGGGATGTCTGGTGCATCCGGGTCTCCCTCAGGGGCAACTAGCATGGACACAAGATGGGGCAAAGCAGCAGCAAAGCACTGGAACTCCTCCTGCCTGTCCTCAAGGACGTCCGTGCCTAGAGCACACTCACCCCCGACGGACGGAGGACAGACAGACTCAGACTCAGCAACAAGGCTAGCAGCGTAGTCTAGACGGCACGCGGCAGCAAAGTCAACCAACTCAGCGACCAGAGCAGACGCAGCAGAGGACTCAAAGGTAGGGTCAGTGACAACAGTAGCTAGGAGACGCGTGACAGTGGGACTGGCAGCACGACGGGAGTCAGACTCCGGGTCAGGAAGAGTAGGGAGAGAGGACGGAGGAGGAGACGGCAGAGGGACACGCTGAGGAGCAGTGGAGGGACGCAGAGTCATGTAGTGAGTGCCAGGGACAGGAGGAGGACGCTCACGTGTGCCACGACGACTAGTGCGCGCAGGACGAACAGGCGACGCAGGACGAGACGCAGGCTCACGACGCTCGGTAAGACCTCCTGTGGGACCGGTGTAAGGAGAGGGACCAGGGAGAGGCGAGGTAGGCGGTAACTGTGACTGTGGCTGGACAGGCTGCAGACACTCTACGGAGGGAGGAGGACAAGGAGGAGGAGCCAGACCAAGAACCTGCTGAAGGAGCGGGACGAAGTACGGTCGCGGCCTCGTAGCGTCCCCAGAGCCAGCAGGGACACCAGCACCGGGGACCTCAGCACCAGCAGTAGCTCCACCGTGCGGGTCCGCAGCACCAGCAGCAGCTCCACCGCCCGGGGCCTCAGCACCAGCAGCAGCTCCACCGTCCGGGTCCGCAGCACCAGCAGCAGCTCCACCGGCCGGGTCCGCAGCACCAGCAGCAGCTCCACCGTCCGGGTCCTCAGCACCAGCAGCAGCTCCACCGTCCGGGTCCTCAGCACCAGCAGCAGCTCCACCGTCCGGGTCCTCAGCACCAGCAGCAGCTCCACCGTCCGGGTCCTCAGCACCAGCAGCAGCTCCACCGTCCGGGTCCTCAGCACCAGTAGCAGGTCCACCGTCCGGGTCCTCACCACCAGCAGCAGCTCCACCGTCCGGGTCCTCAGCACCAGCAGCAGCTCCACCGTCCGGGTCCGCAGCACCAGGGGCTCCACTCCGAAGACTGCAGCGTCGCGTGTACCACTCTCGGATCTGCTGAAGGGAGGGGAGCTCCCGGGGAGGTGGGGAAGCACGGGTACCGGCGCCAGGAGCACCTCCCCGGAGGCTGCAGTACTGGAGGTACCTCTCCTGCAGCTGCTGGGAGGAGAGGGCTCCTCCAGGTGTAGCACGCGCAGGCTCAGCACCACCAGACTCAACACCACCAGACTCAGCACTCCCAGGCTCCGCACCTCCAGGCTCAGCACCCCCAGTCTCAGCACCTCCAGGCTCAGCACCCCCAGTCTCAGCACCTCCAGGCTCAGCACCCCCAGGCTCAGCACCCCCAGTCTCAGCACCTCCAGGCTCAGCACCCCTAGGCTCAGCACCCCCAGGCTCAGTACCCCGAGGAGGACGCGACTCGACGGCTACCTCGACAGGCTCAACGGGGTCTACCTGAGACACACCTGAGGGAGCGGCACCCTGAGGGGGGAGGGGCTCTACAACAGCAGCACCTGGCGCGAGGAAGAGAGGCGGAGGGGGGAGCGGGGCAGTGCGGTAGGGGAAGAGACGGTAGAAGGGGACCGACTCGTCGAACGTGACGTCCTGAGAGGCGAAGACACGGCGCGAGACAGGGTGGTAAAACTGCCAGCCAGACGCGTCAGGGACAAAACCAAGGAAGACACAGGGGACAGCGCGACGAGAGAGCTTGTCCGCGGACGTGTCGCGGACAAAGGCACGAGATCCCAAGGCGCGGAACACCGACGCATCGCCAACCTCTCCCGTCCAACGCAGTGTCGGCGAGGTCTCCGGAGCGGAGACACGGGGCCAGAGGTTGAGCTGATGCGCGGCGTACCGGACAGCAAACGGCCACAGAAAATGGGGGGCAGCCGCATGGACCAAGGAGGTACGAGCGACCTCCATGACCAGGCCAATGCGGCGCTCAGCAACCCCATTCTGCTGCGGAGAGGCCGGAAGCGTGAACGTCTGCTCAATGCCCTCCTCCTGACAGAAGGCGCTCAAGAGGTCGGAGGAAAACTCACCGCCCCTATCAGAGTGCAGTCGCAGGACCGGAAGGTCCGAGCGAAAGCGCCGCTCCAGCTGGAGACGAGTAGCGCGGATCCAAGGGATCAAGACATCAGGGACCTCACCCTTGGTGCGCAAGGGGAAGACCGTGGTGTAGCGCGTGTAGTCGTCAACTACCAGCAGAAAGTAGCGCTCCCCGCCCTGTCCACGGACGCGGGCAGGGCCCCACACGTCCAGGTGGAGTGTCTGCAGAGGAGCCTCCGTCGGGGGAAACGCAGAAGAGTGAGGAGCAGCGCGCTGCCGCCCCTCGACACAGGGAATACAGGGAGGAGCCGGCGAGGGTGGGAGGGGAGGGAGAACCCTGGGAAGACCAGAGACAAGGTACCGCTGGTGCATGGTCCGAAGGCGCTGCACGGACGGGTGGCCAAGTCGGTGGTGCCAGAGGACGGTGTCGTGCGCGAGAGACCGACACGAGCAGGGGGCGGACAGCTGACCTGACGCAGACGCAGACGCAGCCACCTGTGGGGACCCAGTGGTCAGTGTGTACAGGTCCGACCCTGGCTCCCGAGTGAAGGTAGCCAGGTGACGACCCGTCCGAGCACACGTGCAGTGTGTCACACGCTCGTAGGCAGGGGTGAACTGGTGAACACCCCCGTCCTGGAGCGCGCTACCTGCGACCAAGTTCGTAGAGAACGAGGGGAGGTAGAGCCCTGACAGTGTGCCGGACGGGACCGCCGGACAGGGAAGGACAGTGGAGGAGGTCGCAATGACCAGACCCCCAGAGGGGTCAGCGAGGGAGACAGCAACTGGCCGAGCAAGTGGCTCAAGGGCAGTGCGGTCACGAAAGAAACAGCGTGAAGCACCTGAGTCCAGGGTGAAGGTGTGCAGTGCCTCAGTCGACTCAGTACCAGGGGGGACAGACGCACGAGCACCTAGAGCGACAGCCTCACCATCACCTGAGGGAGCAGACACGCAAGTACCTGCAGCGGCAGTCTCACTAGCACCTGGAGCGGCAGTCTCACTGGTCAGAATGCCCGGGTCGGGCGGAACACACAAGTACTGAGCACCCTCTCCACTAGTAAACATGGCATACATGGCAGTGAGAATAGCATCAAAGTCTAGAGCCCAGATATCAACCCCCTTCCTCTCCAGATCAGCCCAGCGGGGCAGCTCAGCGCCATCAGGGAACTGGGTGCGCCAAGCGTCGGTAAGGCGCGCGAAACAGCGCTGCGTGGGGTGCGGCCTCCCACACTGCTGACCAGTGCGGTCACCAGTGCGGATGACATACGTGCAGCTAAGACGCTGGGCATACCACTCACGGGCCTCCTGGAGCGACGGAGTGTGCTGCTGGCTCAGACCACCGCCAGCGCCTCCACGGCCACCACCACTGCCGCCACCTCCGCGACCACCGCCTCCCCTGCCGCTGCCACGACCACCTCCGCCCCCACCGCCGCCCCCGCCCCTGCCACCACCCCCGCCGCTGCCGTCACCACCCCCACTGCCGCCACTAGCCTCTCCAGCCCCTCCTCCACTCCCACCGCCTCCACCCCCACCGCCCCCGCCGCCACCTCCACCCTTGCCCCCCTTCGTCCTGCGGCGCCCGCTCGAAGCAGACGCGGTCCCGACCTTCTCAGCACCAAGAAGGTCGACAGCAGAAGCAGAGGCGACAGAGGGAAGGAGGGGGGAAGGGGAACACCCCTCAAAGAAAGGAGTGCGGGGGTCACCACGAGAGGCACCTACAGCGACGACACTCGCCTCGGCTGCAAGTAGCTCCTTCTCGAGGAGGGCAATGGTGAGCTCAGTGGGGCAGCGAGCTAGAAACTGGTCCCTGACTGCGCGTAGAGAGTCAGGGAGGCGGGTGACTAGGTGGTAGAGAACGAGCCAGAGCGGGGGGGGGGTTGTTGGCTAGGAACTCGGCAGGCATAGCAGCGCGGAAGCGGGCCTCACTAGTCTTGAGGTGGGTGATGAGGTCAGCAACGGTGTGGAAGGAGGCCAGGTCGGGGAACAGGTAGGGGAGGGAGAGGCGGCCTAGTGCGGCAGAAGCAGGCGAGGAGTAGCGAGCAACTACAGCAGTGTACAGGTCCTTAGCAGTCTTGTGCTGGCCAAAGTGCTCGCGCTCATCTAGCGGCAGGGAGTTGCGAATAGCAAAGCGAGCGTGAGCGTCTCGAGTCTGCCACTGTGAGCGCTGAGTGCTGTCAGCAGTAGTAGGAGGTGCAGTAGCGTGGCCTAGGGCGTGATCGTACAGTGAAATATCTTCCTTGGCAGTGAGCTGTAAGTAGAGGTGCAGGTCATCGAGCCAGGTGTCAAACTTCACTGGGCGGCCCTCAGCATCAAAAGCGAGTACAGGAGGAGTAGCCATAGCAGCAGTAGCAGTGGCAGTAGCAGCAGTAGAAGTAGAAGTAGCAGTAGTGTAGTGCAGGTAGGACAGCGCGGCTCGGCTAGGGCGGCGCGGCTCGGTTCGGGGCGCGCGGCTCGGCTCGGTCTGGGCGGCTCGGTTCGGGTCGCGCGGCTCGGCTTGGATCGGGCGGCTGTGGGGGGTCGCGGGCCGTTGGGGCCGTTAGGGGCGAGCGCAGGGCCGATCGGGGCCGCTAGGGGCTAGCGCGGGGCCATTCGGGGCCTCTAGGGGCGAGCGCGGGGCCGTACGGGGCCGTAAGGGGCGGGCACGGGGCCGTTCGGGGCCGTAAGGGGCGAGCGCGGGGCCGATCGGGGCCGCTAGGGGCTAGCGCGGGGCCGGTCGGGGCCTCTAGGGGCGAGCGCAGGGCCGTACGGGGCCGTAAGGGGCGGGCGCGGGGCCGTTCGGGGCCGTAAGGGGCGAGCGCGGGGCCGATCGGGGCCGCTAGGGGCTAGCGGGGGGCCGTTCGGGGCCTCTAGGGGCGAGCGCGGGGCCGATCGGGGCCGCTAGGGGCTAGCGCGGGGCCGTTCGGGGCCTCTAGGGGCGAGCGCGGGGCCGTACGGGGCCGTGAAAACCGAGGCGCCCTAGGGCGCAGGTAGGTAGGTAGGTAGGTAGTGGTGGGCCCTAAAAAAAACGGTCCTAGTGAAGGACCTGCTCTGAAACCATGTCGGAAAGAACGAACAGGAATGATGAACTAACAGTGCAAAACAGTACAAGTACCTAACCCTAGAATTGTGTACCCCGTATAGGCTAACCCACTGTAGCCTACACAAGCATAACATATATAATGTTTGACAAGCGCCTGTTATTGGAGTCGCCGGCGTGGTCAGCATCCACGTAGCCGATTAACTTAGGCGTCGTAGTTCCGGTCTTGTGGTAGGTCAGGCCGATTGTTGGGGTGCTGACGAGGTAGTGGAGTGTGCGTTCGAGCTCCGCCATGTGCTCTGCTTCGGGTTTCTTGAGGTAGGTAGCGAGTTGGCTCGCTGAGTACGATAGGTCCGGTCGGCAGGTGACGGCTGCGAAGAGCAGGCACCCTAGCTTTCGCAGATAGTCACGTATGCCGGCGGGCTTGTGTGACACGGAGGTTTCCTTGCGTTTTCCGTCGGTGTAGCGATACGGCGTAGTGATGGTGGTCGGAGTCAATCCGAAGTGCTTAGCGATAGTGTCGGCGTATTTTGCGGCGCTGAGGTAGATGGATCGCGTTTTCTTCTTCTTGTATGTTGAGCCCCATGTACTGTGTGACGGTAGACGAAACGGTGAGCGTGAGGTCCCGCTGCAGCTCCCCTTCGAACCAGGTCGTGATGCCGTCGGTCGAGCCGATGTAGAGCAAGTCGTCCACGTAAACGATTAGCAGAATGTAGTCGATGCCTTTTGTGAGGCGGTACATCCCTTGATCATGCGGCAGTTGCCGGAATCCGATGCGGATTAGCCGGATGTGCAGGTACTGCTGCCACATCCTCGGAGCTTGCTTGATGCCGTACAGGGATTTTAGCAGTTGACAGGCTTGGTTGGGGTCTGCGTTGGAGCCGTGCGATTGTTCGACGAAGATCTCGGCGTCAACAGGTGCGTAGAGAAAGGCGTTGGCGACGTCGATTTGGCGAAGCTTCTTTCGCTTCATGGCGGCTAGTGCAAGGAGAATCCGCAATGAGGCGTGCCGGCTGACCGGTGCGAACGTTTCGGTCATGTCCCGTCCGTGCTCTTGGTCGAAGCCACGTACGACCCAGCGCTCTTTAAACTTATCGATGGTTCCGTCTGCTTTTGTTTTCACACGGAAAACCCATTTTCCGGTGAGAACTGTCTTGTTGCGTGCCACTCCGATGGGTACGATTTTCCAGGTGTTGCGTTCTTCCAGCGCTTTTAATTCTCTGTCCATGGCTTCGCGCCATTTTTCCCTGTGCTCCCCCCCCAGAGCCTGTTGAACTGTCGCAGGCTCCTTAGGTGGCGCTGCTCCGTGGACCGCGGTGACAAGTCCAAGTATATGTAGCCCGCTCTGTGTGTAGCGGGGAAGATTTGCGTTCTCGTGATAGATGGCTTCGTCTCCCGCAGATCAGGTACGAAGTTGGGTCCTATGCATTCTGCTTCGTCAGTGTTGACTTGCGCGGGTGTAACGTAACCATTGTCGGCGAGGTCGTAGTAGACTTCGGCGTTGATGCTTTCGCGAGGGTTTTCGTCGTCCATTGAGACGTCGACCGAACAGTAGGGAAGAGGTCCGGCTTCCTCCGATGCTCCGTCCACGTTTTGTTCGTCCCAGTCAGCTTCGTCTGCTGCCGAGGCGAATGCTCGATTGCCACGAAATCCGTCTGTGGGGTCTTGGTTCGCCCGCAGGTTGGCCAGGTACATGTAGAGGGTGAGTCGCTCGTAGAAGATAACGTCACGTGCTGCCACTGTTTCTTTCGAGTGGACATCAAATATCTTCCACGCGTTGTAATGTTTTTCGATGCCCAGGTGTAGTCCGTACTGTGCACTTTGCGAAAATCTTCCGGCTCGTACAGTGTGTGGTCGGTACTGTACCATGCAGCCAAAAACTCGTAACATTTTTCCGTTGCCCAATTTCCCTGTCAACAGTGTCAAACATTATATATGTTGTAGCTTTGTAGGCTACAGTGGGTTTAGCCTCAAGGGGTACACTATTCTAGGGTTGCATATTTGTACTCCCATTCTTGCTAATCAAATCATTCCTCGTTTATTCACATGGTATCAGAGCAGGTTCCCTAGTGGGAACGCTTCCTAGGGCCCACCACGATCTTTTTTTTTCTGCCCGGAGCGCGCTTTGCTCCTGCCCGAGTCGCGCCCCGTGTGCCCTCCCTACCGTCGCGCCCTCTCTCGGCCCCTTCACGTCGCCCTTAGCGGCCCCTCTCACGGCCCCTCGCGCCGCCCTTACGGCCCCTCGCGCCGCCCTTACGGCCCCTCGCGCCGCCCTTACGGCCCCTCGCGCCGCCCTTACGGCCCCTCGCGCCGCCCTTACGGCCCCTTACGGCCCCTCGCGCCGTCCTTACGCCCCCCCCTCCCGTGCGGCCCCTTACGACCCCTCGCGCCGTCCTTCGCCGCCCTTCGCGGCCTCTTCACGGCCCGTCGCCGCCCTCCGCGGCCCCTCGCGCCGCCCTTCACGGCCCGTCGCCGCCCTCCGCGGCCCCTCGCGCCGCCCTTCACGGCCCGTCGCCGCCCTCCGCGGCCCCTCCCACCGCCCTTTGCGGCCTTTCGCGGCCCGTCGTCGCCGCCTCTGCAGCAGCAGCCGTTGCTGTCCCCGCAGCAGCAGCCGCTGCCGTCCCTGCAGCAGCAGCCGCCGCCGTCCCTGCAGCGGAAGCCGCAGCTGCAGCAGCCGTTACCAGCAGCAGCCGCCGCCGCTGACTGCAGCCGCCGGTGCGCCTCGGCCCTACCGACGCGCCTCGGCCCGTCCCTGCCGGTGCGCCTCGGCCCTCCCCCCATCACTTGTGTTTTTCTTCCCTGGTGAGAGTGTTGCCGCACTGCGCTGTCACTACTGCCACTGCTGCTACTGCTGCCACTGCTGTCATGGCTACCCCTAGCGTCCTTGTCTTTGATGCTGAGGGTCGGGCTGTTGACTTTGAGGTCTGGGTAGATGATCTGCAGCTTTTCCTACAGTGCGATAGGGCAGACGGTCTCTCCCTCTTTGACCTCACTTCTGGTCCCTGCTGCTGATGCTAACGCCACTGTTCGCTCACAGTGGGCCACGCGCGATGCTGCTGCCCGCCTTGCTGTGCGCCGCCACTTGCCGACCACTGAGCGTGCGCACTTTAGTCAGTACAAGAGTGCTAAGACCTTGTACGACGCTGTAGTTGCACGCTACTCTTCCCCTGCCACTGCTGCGCTTAGCCGCCTCATCCTGCCGTACCTCTTCCCTGACCTCGCCGCTTTTCCCACTGTCGCTGACCTCATTACGCACCTTCGCACTAGTGACATTCGCTACCGCGCTGCGCTTCCTGCTGAGTTCTGCGCCAAGAACCCCCCCCCCATGTACATCACCCTCTACTACATAGTCACCCGGCTCCCTGACACCCTTCGCTCGGTCAGGGACCACTTTCTCTCTGTTTGCCCCACCACTCTCACCGTTGACCTCCTCGAGGAGCGTCTCCTAGCAGCAGAGCAGAGCATAGTTGCTGTAGGAGCCTCTCGTGGTGACCCTCGTACCCCTGTCTTTGAGGGGTGCTCCCCCTCCCCCCTCTTGCCCTCTGTTGCCTCTGCTGCTGCGGCCGACCTCGTGGTTGTTGAGTCGGTCGGTGCGGGGTCTACCCCTAGTGGGAGACGCCGCTCAGGCAAGGGCAAGGGGGGCAAGGGCGTTGGGGGAGCTGGCGGAGGCGGTGGAGGCGGCAGTGGAGGAGGCGGAGGGAGTGGGGGTGGCGGTGGGAGTGGTGGTGGGAGTGGGGGCACTAGTGGAGGCAGTGGCGGCGGAGGAGGAGGCGGTGGTGGAGGTAGCGGCGGCGGAGGTGGAGCGGGTCGGGGCGGCTCTACGCAGAGGGTCGGCTCCGGTGGTGGTCAGCGCCAGCAGCAGCAGCAGCAGCGTCCTCGTGAGACCCCTTCCCCCCAGCAGCTTCGTGAGTGGTACACTGCTCGTCAGCGGGGCGGGGGTGCTGGCCCCTGTACCTACGTTCTCCGTACCGGCGACCGCGCGGGTGAGCAGTGTGGGGGAGCGCACTCCACCCAGCGCTGTTTCGGCCGTCTGACGGACGCTTGGCGTCACCAGTTCCCCGACGCTACTGAGATCCCTCGCTGGGGCGAGCTGTCTAGGGCGGGTGTTGCGATCTTTGATCTTGATTATGATGCTATTCTTGCTGCCATGTATGCTGTGACTATTAGTGATGAGGGTGACTGTTACCGGTGTTTTCCGCCCGACCCGGGCATTGAGGCTGCTGCTCTAGGTGCTTGTGAGGCTGCTGCTCTAGGTGCCAGTGCGTCTGCCGCCCCAGGTGCCGGTGAGTCTGCGCTCTCAGGTACTGCGTCGTCTCCGGACACCCACACCTTCACCCTTGACTCGGGTGCTTCCCGCTCCTTCTTTCGAGACTGCACCACGCTCACGCCGCTTAGTCGGCCAGTGGCGGTCTCCCTGGCAGACCCCTCTGGGGGCCCTGTCCTTGCCCGCTTCTCCACTGTCCTACCGTGTCCGGCGGCCCCTTCTGGCACCCTGTCAGGTCTTTACCTCCCCTCGTTCTCTACGAACTTGGTGAGTGGTGCTGACCTCCAGGATGCAGGGGTTCACCAGTTCACTCCTGCGAGTCAGCGAGTGACCCACTGTACCTGTGCTCGGTCGGGCCGTCACTTGGCCACGTTTACCCGTCAGCCGGGGTCGAGCCTGTACACACTGACTACTGAGTCTCCTCCAGTCGCTGAGTCTGCTCAGGTAGCAGCGTCGGGTCAGGTGTTTGCTGCGGCGTCCAGGTCTGGCCCTGAGTCTGCCCCCTGCTCGTGTCGTCTCCTGTCCCACCGGACTCTCCTCTGGCACCACCGCCTTGGTCACCCCTCCCTGCCTCGTCTTCGAGGCATGGCTTCCCGTCTTCTTGTCTCTGGCCTCCCCCGGTCCCTCCCTCCCCTTCCTCCGGGGCCTGCCCCCACCTGCGTTCCCTGCGTCGAGGGGCGGCAGCGCGCTGCTCCTCACTCCTCCGAGTTTCCTCCGACAGAGGCTCCGCTGCAGACGCTTCACATGGACGTGTGGGGCCCAGCCCGCGTCCGTAGGCAGGGTCACGAGCGTTACTTCCTGTTGGTGGTTGACGACTACTCGCGTTACACCACAGTCTTCCCCTTGCGCAGCAAGGGTGACGTCACTGAGGTGTTGATCGCCTGGATCCGCGCAGCTCGTCTCCAGCTCAGGGAGAGTTTCGGCTCGGACTTTCCTGTTCTGCGTCTGCACTCCGACAGAGGCGGAGAGTTCTCCTCTGACCTTCTGCGGGCCTTCTGTCGTGCACGAGGCATCCGCCAGACCTTCACGCTTCCGGACTCTCCACAGCAAAATGGGATTGCTGAGCGCCGCATTGGCATGATCATGGACGTCGCTCGTACGTCCATGGTCCATGCGGCTGCCCCCCATTTTCTGTGGCCGTTTGCGGTTCGGTACGCGGCGCATCAGATCAACCTTCACCCCCGGGTCTCCAGGCCGGAGACCTCCCCTGCTTTACTGTGGACGGGGAAGGTTGGCGATGCATCTGCGTTCCGTGTCTGGGGACCTCGGGCGTTTGTCCGCGACTTGTCTGCGGACAAGCTGTCCTCTCGTGCTGTTCCCTGCGTCTTCCTTGGCTTCCCTCCTGACGCGCCAGGCTGGCAGTTCTACCACCCCACCTCGCGCCGTGTTCTGTCCTCCCAGGACGTCACCTTTGACGAGTCGGTTCCCTACTACCGTCTCTTCCCCTACCGCACTGCGTCCCTCCCTCCCCCGCCGCTCTTCCTTACGCCAGGTCCCCCTCCGGTAGACCCCCTCCCCCCTCAGGGTCCTGCCCCCTCAGGTGTGTCCCAGGTAGATGCGGTCGAGCCTGTCGAGGTAGCTGTTGACTCTGGTGCTGCTAGGGGTGCTGAGCCTGGGGGTGCTGAGTCTGGGGGTGCTGAGTCTGGGGGTGCTGAGCCTGGGGGTGCTGAGCCTGGAGGTACTGCGTCTGGGGGCGCTGAGCCTGGGAGTGTTACGCCTGGGGGTGCTGAGCCTGGGGGTGCTGCGTCTCGGAGTGCGGAGCCTGAGGGTGCTGGGCCTGCTCGTGTGGCGTCTGGTGGTGCTGGGCCTGGAGGTTCTTCGGGTGCTTCGTCCCGGCGGGAGCTACTCTCTCCACAGGAGCTGCGTGAGTGGTTTGCCCGGCGCTGGAGGCGTGCTGCTGGAGCTGGCGGTGCTACGGACGCTGGAGGTTCTGCTGCTGCTGAGGGTGCTGGTGCAGCGGGTCCCGGAGGTGCTCGTACAGGGTGTACTGGAGCTGCTGGGCCTACGGGTGCTCCTGGTGCTGGAGCTGGTGGTGCTACTGGTGCTACTGGCGTTGGTGCTGCTGGTGCTCCTGGAGCTGGAGCTGCTGCGTCTTCTGGTGGTCCGACTGGAGCTGGCGCTCCTTGGGGTGTTGACGCTGGAGGTGCTACTGGCGCTGGTGCTTCTGAGGGTGCTGGAGTTGGCGCTGCTGGAGCTGGGAGTTCTGCTGGTGTTGGTGCTGCCGTTGGGGGTACTGGTACTGTTCCTTCTGGTGCTGGTGGCGCTGCGCGACCACGGCCGTACTTCGTTCCGCTCCTTGAGCAGGTTCTTGGTCTTCCGTCCTCTCTTGGTCCTGCTCCTGGCTTAGAGTGTCCGCCTCCTGTCCAGTCTGAGTCACAGTTACAGCCAGCCTCCCCGCTTCCTTCTCCTTCTCCCTACACTGGTCCTACTGGAGGTCTTGCTGAGCGTCGTGAGCCTGCGTCTCGCCCTGCGTCGCCTGTCCGTGCTGCTCGCACTGGTGGTCATGGTTCGCGTCAGCGTCCTCCCCCTGTCCCCGGCACGCACCGGATGTCTCTGCGTCCTTCCACTGCTCCACTGCGTGCCCCTTTGCCTTCTCCTCCCGAGTCCTCTCTTCCTGCACTCCCTGACCCGGAGTCGGACTCCCTTCGTGCTGCGCGTCCTACTGTCACGCGTCTCCTTGCTACTGTCGTCACTGACCCTTCCTTTGAGTCTACTGCTGCGTCTGCCCTAGTTGCTGAGCTTGTCGACTTTGCTGCTCGCTGTCGCCTAGACTACGCTGCCAGTCTCGTCGCTGAGTCTGAGTCTGTCTGTCCTCCGTCCGTCGGGGGTGAGTGTGCTCTTGGTACGGACGTCCTTGAGGACAGGCAGGAGGAGTTCCAGTGCTTGGCTGCTGCTTCACCTCATCTCGTGTCCATGCTGCTTGCCCCTGAGGGAGACCCGGATGCACTTGACATCCCGACTCCGCGCTCTTACGCGGAGGCGATAGAGGGTCCCTACTCCTCTCAGTGGCAGGCAGCCATGGACGCAGAGATGGCTTCCTGGAAGTCCACAGGCACCTACGTTGACGAGGTTCCCCCGCCTGGGGCGAACATCGTCAGTGGCATGTGGATTTTCAGGGTGAAGCGGCCGCCGGGTTCTCCGCCTGTCTTCAAGGCGCGTTACGTGGCTCGTGGCTTCAGTCAGCGGCAGGGAGTTGACTACTTTCAGACCTTCTCTCCCACCCCGAAGATGACCACTCTTCGGGTACTGCTGCACATAGCCGCTCACCGAGACTACGAGCTGCACTCTCTTGACTTCAGCACTGCTTTCTTGCAGGGCAGCCTGCACGAGGAGATCTGGCTGCGCCGCCCACCTGGCTTCACTGTGACTTTTCCTCCTGGCACCCAGTGGAGCCTCCGGCGGCCAGTCTACGGTCTCCGCCAGGCACCTCGTGAGTGGCACGACACACTGAGGACTACACTTGCGGCTCTTGGGTTTGCTCCTTCTACTGCCGACCCGTCGCTGTTTCTGCGCACCGACACTTCTTTGCCGCCGTTCTACATCCTCGTCTACGTCGACGACTTGGTCTTTGCTACAGCTGACACTGCTGGACTCGCCTACGTGAAGTCCGAGCTGCAGAAGAGACACACGTGCACAGACCTGGGTGAACTGCGCAGCTACCTTGGCTTGCAGATCACCCGGGATAGAGCACGGCGCACCATCACCCTTACTCAGTCACACATGGTGCAGCAGGTCCTTCAGCGCTTCGGCTTCACGTACTCCTCGCCTCAGGCCACTCCTCTGCCTACACGCCACTCGCTCTCAGCTCTGCCTTCGGATGAGTCCGTAGAGTCGAGTGGCCTGTACCCAGAGCTTGTTGGGTGCCTCATGTACCTGATGACCTGCATTCGACCTGACCTTGCATACCCTCTTAGCATTCTGGCACGCTATGTTGCTCCTGGGAGACACAGACCAGAGCACATGGCTGCAGCGAAGAGGGTGTTGCGCTACTTGTGCAGTACGTCGGGCATGGGGCTTGTGCTTGGAGGGCATAGTCCAGTGGTCCTCACTGGTCACGCAGACGCTTCTTGGGCTGACGACCAGGCTACGCAGCGGTCGTCACAGGGTTACACCTTCAGCCTTGGTTCCGGCTCTGTTTCGTGGCGGTCTACCCGCTCGTCTTCTGTTCTCGGCTCCAGTTGTGAGGCTGAGATCTACGCAGGGGCCATGGCTGCACAGGAGCTACGCTGGCTCACCTACCTGCTGACTGACCTGGGAGAGCGGCCTCGTTCTCCTCCAGTGCTGTACGTAGACAACAAGGCCATGCTGGCCTTGTGTCGGGAGCACAGACTGGAGCACAGAACGAAGCACATCGCTCTTCGCTACTTCCTTGCTCGTGAGCTGCAGCAGCGTGGTCAGCTGCGCCTTGCTTACGTGGCCTCTCAGGCCAACACTGCTGATATCTTCACTAAGGCACTCGCGCCTTGTGATCATCAGCGCTTCTGTACTCTGTTAGGTCTTGTGCCTACCTTGCCTCACTTGCTCACTTCTTGACCTTGTTTGTACTGTTACATATATATATCCTGCTCTTGCTTGTTTAGCGTGATATATATGTAATCTTGCATGTGAACTGGCCTTGTGGCCTTGAACTTGTGCTCAGAATGTGTGGTGACGTTGTGATCCACCCTGAGCTTGCTTTGCTTGACTGGTCTTGTGACCCCTTGTTCTCCCCCACTTTGCCTATGGGGGTGTGTCAAACATTATATATGTTGTAGCTTTGTAGGCTACAGTGGGTTTAGCCTCAAGGGGTACACAATTCTAGGGTTGCATATTTGTACTCCCATTCTTGCTAGTCACATCATTCCTCGTTTATTCACAAACAGTAGATGCGGTGAGGCGTTGTTCGGGAGTGATGACGACGAAAGCAAGTTGTGCAGCATCACAGCATGGTCCATTGCTTCGGGCCACTGGTGGTTGGGTAGCAGCATGCCACGTAGCAGTTTGCGCATGGTGGTCTGGAGTGTCCTGTTCATCCTTTCTACGATGCCTTGCTGTTGATGGGCGTAGGGGAGAGAGATGAGTCTCTTGATTCCTCTCTCTGCCAAATACTGCTTGAAGCGTTGTAACTGGTATTCTCCTCCCCCGTCTGACTGGAAACTTTTCAGCTTCGCTCCGGATTCCCGTTCTGTCATAATGTTATATTTCTCTAGTCTACAGTGGGGTACTCTATAGTGAGTACAGCTTTGTTAGGGTTTGCTATATGTATCCCATTGTTTGCTAGTGAAACCCCTCTTTTGCCTGTTTTATCTTGCCTAGCTTGCTAAACCCTAGCTATGGCTCCTTCGTTCTAGCTACTATTTCTGACATGGTATCAGAGCGGTTACGCTCTTGGCCTGTGGGCCCGCCTGCTTCCGCTGCCATACTGTCTGTCGCGTGCCCCGTAGCGCGTGACGTTCTTTTTTTCTTCCCGCCACGTGCTCGGGGCGCGTGGCGGTTTTCTGCCCGCCACGCGCTCGGGGCGCGTGGCGGTTTCCTGCCCGCCGCGCGCCCCGGGCGCGCGCGGCGGTTTCGTCGCCCGTCGCGGCACCCTGGGGGCTCGCGTGTCGCCCTGCCCGTCGCTCGTTGCGGCACCCTGGGGGCCCGCGCGTCGCCCCCTCCCGTCGCCCGTCGCGGCGCCCCGGGAGCCCGCGCGCCGCCCTGCCCGTCGCCCGTCGCGGCGCCCTGGGGGCCCGCGCGTCGCCCCCTCCCGTCGCTCGTCATGGCGCCCTTGGGGCCCGCGCGCCGCCCTGCCTGTCGCCCCTCGCAGCGCCCCACGGACCTGCCCCGCTTTCGCTCGTATGCCGCCCCAGCTGCTGCCCGCGTATCTGTTCCGCGCCGCGCGCGCGCCGCCTGCGTTGGGGGTATGGGGGTGGCGGGTATGGGGGTGGCGGGTGTGTGAGCCGTCCCCTACTCCTCCTCCTCCTCCGTCTCCCACTGCTACAATTGCCGCTGGGGGGGGTGGATGAGTGGGAACCGAGGGAGTGGCGCTAGGGGGGTGCCGTGGGAGTGGAGCTAGGGGTGCATAGGGGGGTGTGTGAAAGGGGGTCTACGACAGTGGGGGAGGGTTGAACGGAGGTAGCCGCTGTGGAGCAAGCAGCGCCAGTAGTCCGGGAAGGTCGTGTCCTTGCTCCGGTAGCCAGCGAGCCCGTTGCGCCAGTTGCCCGTGGGTCCGTTGCTCCAGCCGCTCGTCGTAGCCGCGGAGCCAGTTACTCCAGTAGTCCGGATGCCCTCGCGCGTTTCGGTAGCCCAGTGTGCCAGTTGCTCCAGTAGCCCGTGTGCCATCAACTTCAGTCGCCGCCTCCAATCTTCTCTCCTCTCACAGTCCCTCCTCCTCACTTGCCCTCTGTGACTGCCTCTAGCTCTGCTTGTGCTTGTGAACTTCTTATGCGACTGCTTGCTGTGCTGATTATACCCCACTTTGACTATGGGGGTGTGTCAGAATGTTATATTTCTCTAGTCTGCAGTGGGGTACTCTATAGTGAGTACAGCCCTGTTAGGGTTTGCTATATGTATCCCATTGTTTGCTAGTGAAACCCCTCTTTTGCCTATTCTCTCTTGCCTAGCTAGCTAAACCCTAGCTATGGCTCCTTCGTTCTAGCTACTATAATTGACACGTTCTGCTACTGGAAGCCAGGCGACGAAGGCTTCAAAGGCCATGTCCCGGCTCGGGAGGTTGAGGTGCCAGACGTATCGTGTGCCAGACGTATCGTGATGGTGTAGTTATACGCTCCTTGTCCAGGTTCGCGGTTGTACAGTATATCGCTGTACACTTTCTCCAGTGGTGCGTATGCCGGGGCACTCGGATTGTGGTGAGAGACGAACGGCTGATGCGGTAAGTCAGCTTCAGGGCAGGTGAAGCATTTTCCTCGAACTCGTTGAAGTTCTCTCCCGTCGTGTAGGAGCAGTGAGTCTTTGTCGAGTACTTCGGCTCTTATAGTATTATTTAACGTTGTGTTGCTTGGGTGTCCCATCCGTGCGTGCCAGATATCTTAGCTAGCAGGATGTCCAGGTGAGCGCCTATACAAGTTGGAGTTGGAATAGAAGCTGGCGGTGAAGTTGGAGCTTCTGTGAACTTCCCGTGGAGTGGGAGTCAGTTGTTGCGAGGGAGTTGGTGGTGTGTCGTCGATGACGGCCGGTGCTGTTGAGGGACCAGCGATTGGTGCCGGTGGTGCTTCCGCTGCTGCCGATGTTGTCTCTGCTGCTGCCGATGTTGTCTCTGCTGCTGCCGATTGTTGAATCGTTGCTAACGCTCTTGTTCGTTCTGTTTCATGTATAGTGTGCGATTACCAGAAGCCTCCAGGACTGAAGTCGGGGTCGAGATCTGGCGGGTGTGTCCAAGAGGTGAAGTTGACGATGGCGTCGCTGTCGGCGGTGCCTTGGTCTGGAACGAAATCAAGAACGAAGACGTTGTTCTTCAAGACCGCCTTGCCGATGTAGAGTCCTCCTCTCCCGTGATACAACTTGAACTCCTGGGTGGTGCTGTCTGCTTCGAGGTGAATACCCTTCGGTTGCCATCAATTGACTGACACTGAGTAAGTTGTAGCCGAGTCCTTCTGCGATTAAGACCTTCGACATTTGCAATATGACATTGGTTTCTCGTGACTGGAGTTGTACTATGCCTTGTCGTCATGTGCGCAGGTTCTGGTTGTTGGCGACGGTGATGACGACTTCGCGCTGCAGTTGGTGTTCTCGTTGGACGAAGCGACCCGAGGAGCACATGTGCTGTCCGCAGCAGCTGTCCAAGAACCAGGTGTCTTTTCCGGACGGCTCACTCTGAGCGATGGCTGCGTGCGTCGGGTTCGGTTCCAGTGATTCGCGGCGCGGAGTGCTTTCATCGAGTTGTTCTTTCGGTAAGTAGTGCGGGGGTGACTCGGTGATGCAGGAGTCTGTTAATCTCGCCATGCAGCTTACGATGTTTCGTGCGCCTTGTGCAGGTTGCGTCGTCGGTGTCGTTGTAGACTGCGTTTGACCGGTGGGGTGTGCTTGTGTGGAGGCAACTTGACTACTTAAAGGCCGAAGTTGGCGTTGCGGCGGCGTTGTTTGCTGCTCATTCGGGCAATGTGTGCGAGGATGCTCTGACGTCTTGCAGAGGTGGCAGAACGGCGGTACGTGCCGTTGTGGTTGATGTCTATTCTGCTGGTTGTTGTTGTTGCTGTAGCGTCGCTGAGTGTGGAACGCGAACTCAGGTACTGACGTTTGCCTCTTGTAATGTTCTTCGTGCAGGTCCATGTCCTGCTGTTCAGCGTGAATTTCGGCGCAGATTGCTGCTTTAAAGATCTTCCCGTGGGCTCGGAGAATGGCTCGAGTGGAACTCTAATGGGGGCCGAGGCCAGTGATGACGACTGTGACGAAGGCTTCTTCGGATATCGATCCTCCGCATCGAAGGAGTCTGTCGCGCAGTCCGCGACATCGGCTAACATACGCCATTCCCTTTTCGCCGGGTTTCATTTCCACTGTTGTCAGCTGTGCCATTAGCCGACTATGATTGACGCTGTCTGTTGCTTGATACAAGTTTTTCATGTGGCTGTACGCGAGCTCGGCGGAGTTGCCGTATCCCCGATAAGATGTTCTGCTGCTCGTTCGGCGTTATGTTTCATAGCAGGATCGTGTACGCCATCAGCGACTGATATGTATACTGCTGCTTGTCGTATTGTGTTCCGTGCGTTGGGTATGGCAGGGAACCGTCGAAGTAACCTAGAATCTGCGCGCCCTCCATCATCAGCTCGAACTCGAATGACCAGGTATAAAAATCCATTCCGGCGAAGGGTGTCGATGTCTGCAGTTTCAGGACGTGTGCGAACTGCGACTGGACCTGAAGAGCGTCCAGTGTCTTTTCTTGTCCAGGTGGAGGCTGTTGGTGCGGCACAAAGCTGACGGAGCCGCTCCGGGGCTCGTACGGGGCGAAGGTAGGTTGCTGCTAGTTTCCGCGCGCGTAGGATGAGCCATCAAGACTCATTGGTGTGACATCGTTGCTGTTATTTGACTACGCAGGTGCTGCTTGCTGATGCTGCTCGTAGAACGACATGAAGGAGAAGAACTTCTCCATCATGCTTGGGTCGAAGCCTGACGTCTGGTTCGCAGGGGTTTCAGTAGACTCAGCAGCTGGTCTTGTTGCCGTGCCTCCTACTGTCTGTAGGCCAGAGGCTGGAGGTGATGTAGGAGTAGTGTCGGAAGAGCCGTTAGAGGAGCTTCTCTCCTTTTGTGTCGCCATGTCTTCTGATGGTGTAGGATTTTGATTGAAGTGGAGTTTGCCTTGCTAGCTCTGATACCATGTTGGGTTGAGAAAGGCCCTTAGGATCTTTTCAAGGCTAAAGCTCCAAGTAGAGATGTTGTAACTGCGGAAGCGTTTTAATAAAAGTGTTGAACCACCTTGCGCTAGTATGTGAGGGCAAGATAGATTGATTATAGAAAGAAAGTACAAGCTTTTATAAGATTACAGGGAAATACGAAAGGTTTGACTAACTTCTCATTTGTAACTGCAATTGTAACTGCTGCTGTTGCGGTTCGATACAGTGACGACTCGGGCAACTACTCAATATCGAGTCAATTGTTTGTCCTTGCTGTCGCGCTGTATTTGTCGAGTCAAAGGTCGCTGACCTTTGACCTTCGCGTAACCTCCGGCTGTTACCTTTTTGTTAACCTCCTCGGTTGACTCGCTGTTGCTGCGCTGTAGTTCGCCTCGTTTATGTTGGAAACAATTGATTTAAAGCGCTTCTGTCGTGGCGAAACACCAAGTCACAAGCGAAGCAAAGCATATCGAAGCACCGGCGAGTCAACCCTCGGAGGTTGAAGTAACCGCTGGAGGTTACGCGAAAGTCAAAGGTCAGCGACCTTTGACCTGACTAGTACGGGGCGACAGCAAGGACACACAACTGACTCGTTACAGAGCAGTTGCCCGAGTCGTCACTGTATCGAACCGCAACAGCAACAATAAAACAGTTATAGCTGTATCCTTTCATATTCCTTGTACTCTTATATAATCTTGTATCTCTTTGCTTTAATCAACTTACTTTGCCCTCACATACCAGCGCAAGGTGGTTCAACAATTCCCACTAAGAAACGCTTCCGCTATTACATTGTTCCTACCAGAGTTTAGTCCTGCAAAGATCCTCTAAGGGCTTTTCTCAGCCCAACATGGTATGAGAGCTAGTCAGGGCAAAACTCAACTACAACCAATCTACTATAACAGCGCTAGACATGGCTACCCAGAAAGAAAGGAGCTCTTCTAACGGCTCCCACGGAACTACCCCTACACCACCGCCTGCCTCTGGCCTGCAAACGGAGGAGAACCCGGCAACAAGACCAGCAGCGGGGTCTACCGAAACTCCCGCGAACCAAGCTTCAGGCTTCGACCCAAGTATGATGGAGAAATTTTTCTCCTTTATGTCCTTCTACGAGCAGCACCAGCAAGCGGGACCTGCGCAATCAAACAACAGCAACAACAACGCCGCCACACCGATGAGTCTCGACGGTTCTTCCTACGCACGCGGAAATCAGCAACAGCAGCCTACCTTTGCTCCGTACGAGCCCCAGCATGGCTCCATCAGCTTCATGCTGTATCAGCAACCTTCACCTGGACAAGAGAAGAACTTAGACGCACTTCAAGCTCAGTCGCAGTTCGCGCACGTTTTGAAGTTACAAACATCAAGTCCGTTCGACGGGAAAGACTTCTTCACCTGGTCATTCGAGTTTGAGCTGATGATGGAAGGCGCGCAGATTCTTGGCTTCTTCGACGGGTCCCTGCCATACCCAACAAACGGCACGCAGTACGACAAGCAGCAGTACACTTATCAGTCAATGATGGCATACACAATCCTGCTGAGAAACATCACTCCGAGTCAGCAGCAGAACATTCGATCTTACCGGGGATACGGCAACTCTGCCGAGCTCGCGTACAACCACCTGAAGAACCTGTATCAAGCAATGGACAACGTCAACCAAAGTCGGTTGATGGCGCAATTGACAACAGTGGAAATGAAACCAGGCGAAAAAGGGATGGCGTATATCAGTCGCTGTCGCAAACTACGCAACAAACTCCTTCGATGCGGAGGAACAATAGCCGAAGAAGCCTTCGTGACAGTCGTCATCGGTGGCCTCGGTCCTCAATGGCGCTCCACCCGAGCCATCCTCCGAGCTCACGGAAAAATCTCCGAAGCAGCACTCTGCGCCGAAATTCACGCCGAGCAGCAAGACATGGACCTGCAAGAAGAACGACTCAAGAAGAAGACGTCAGCACCGGAATTCGCCTTTCACACTCAACGGCGTTACAACAACAACAACAACAATCGACATCAACCAAAGCCCGTACCTCCGTTCTGTCATATCTGCAAGACGTCAGGGCACCCGCGCACACACTGCCCCAACCAACAGCAGTCGACATCGACGCAGCGGCAACTTCGACCTTCAAGCAGCCAAGTTGCCTCAACACAAGCGAATCCCACCACTCAAGTACAAGTCTCAACGACATCGACAGGACAACCTGCACAAGGAGCAAGAAACATCGTCAGCTGCATGGCAAGATTGACCGACTCCTGCATCAGCGAGTCAACGCCACATTACTCACCGGAAGAACAACTCGACAACAGCACGCCCCGCCGCGAGTCACTTCAACCGAACCCGACGTATGCAGCTATCGCCCAAAGTGAGCCGTCCGGAAAAGACACTTGGTTCTTGGACAGTTGCTGCGGGCAGCATATGTGCTCTTCAGGACGCTTCGTGCAGCGAGAGTACCAACTCCAACGCGAAGTAGTCATCACCGTCGCCAACAACCAAAACCTGCGCACACGACGACAAGGCGTGGTTCAACTTCAGTCACGGGAGACAAACGTCATACTGCAAATGACGAAGGTCTTAATAGCAGAAGGACTCGGCTACAACTTACTAAGCGTCAGTCAACTGATGGCGAAAGGGATCCACCTCGAGGCAGACAGCTCCACTCAAGAATTCAAACTGTACCACGGGAAGGGCGGACTTTACATCGGGAAGGCAGTATTGAAGAACAACGTCTTCGTCCTCGACTTCGTCCCAGATCTTGGCACCGCCGACAGCGACGGCATCGTCAGCTTTGCTCCTTGGACACACCCTCCAGATCTTGACCCAGACTTCAGCCCCGGCGGTTTCTGGCACTCTCACACGATACCTGAGGCAGAACGAACAAGAGCGTTAGCAACAATTCAACAATCAGCAGCAGCAGAGACAACATCGGCAGCAGCAGAGACAACATCGGCAGCAGCAGAGACAACATCGGCAGCAGCAGAGACAACAACGGCAGCAGCAGAGACAACAACAGCAGCAGCAGGAACATCAACACCGGCAACAGAAACAACAACGACGTCAATCGTTGATCCTTCAACGACACCAATCCTTATCGACGATTCGCCACCAACACCCGCGCAACAGCTATCTCCAACTCAACGAGAAGTCCACCGAAGCGCCAACTTCACCACCGGCTTCTACTCCAACTCCGACATGTACCGACGCTCACCCGGACATCGCGCCAGCGAAGACATCTGGCATGCACGGATGGGACACCCAAGCAACACAACGTTAAACAACACGATAAGAGCAGGAGTGCTCGACAAAGATTCACTACTACTGCACGACGGGAGAGAACTCCAACGAGTCAGAGGAACATGCTTCACCTGTCCTGAAGCCGACTTACCGCATCAGCCGTTCGTCCCTCACCACAACCCAAGTGCACCCGCTTACGCACCACTCGAAAAGGTGTACAGCGACATCCTGTACAATCGCGTACCAGGACAAGGAGCCTACAATTACACCATCACCTTCATCGACGCCGCCACACGATACGTCTGGCACCTGAATCTCCCGAGCCGCGACATGGCTTTCGAAGCCTTCGTTGCCTGGCTTCCAGCAGCAGAACGAGAATCTGGGGTGAAACTAAAGAGCTTTCAGTCAGATGGAGGCGGAGAATACACCTCACAACGCTTCAAGGACTACCTGGCAGAAAAGGGAATCAAGAGGCTCATCTCCCTTCCTTACGCCCATCAACAGCAGGGTGTAGCAGAAAGGATGAACAGGACTCTCCAGAACACCATGCGCAAGCTGCTACGTGGCATGCGGCTACCCAACCACCAGTGGCCCGAAGCAATGGACCATGCTGTGATGCTGCACAACTTGCTCTCGTCATCATCGCTCCCGAACAACGCATCACCGCATCTGCTGTGGACAGGAAAACTGGGCAGCACAAAAATGTTGCGCGTCTTCAACTGCATGGTACAGTACCGACCCCCAGCTGCACGAGCCTGTCGATTCTCTCAACGCGCACAGTGGGGACTACACCTGGGCATCGAAAAGAATTACAACGCATGGAAGATTTTCGACGTTCACACAAAGGAAACAGTGGCAGCACGTGATGTCATTTTCTACGAACGACTCACCCTTAACTCCTACCAAGCCAACTTGGCAGAACAGCGAGACCTCACCAGTGGATTTCGTGGAGACCGAGCCTTCGCTTCGGCAGCCGACGAAGCTGACTTGGACGAGCAAAATGTGGATGGAGCCTCGGAAGAAGCCGGACCACTCCCATACTGCTGGATGGACATACCGATGGATGACGACAATCCTCGCGAAAGCGTCAACGCCGAAGTCTTCTACGACCTCGCCGACGAAGGTTACGTTACACCTGCACAAGCCAATACCGACGAAGCAAAACACATAGGACCAAACTTCATACTCGATCCAGAAACGGGAGACGAAGCAGTCTATCCCGAGGACACAACACTCCCCCGCTACACACAGAGTGGACTCCAGATACTCGGCCTCGTCACCGCAGTTCACGGCACGGCGATTCCTAAAGAGCCTGCCACAGTTCAGCAGGCTCTGGGGGGGAGCATAGAGAAAAATGGCGCGAAGCCATGGACAGGGAACTGAAAGCACTGGAGGAGCGCAACACTTGGAAAATTGTTCCCATCAGCACGACACAAAACAAGACAATACTCACCGGGAAATGGGTCTTCCGTGTGAAGACAAAGGCAGACGGCACCATCGACAAATTTAAGGCGCGCTGGGTCGTACGCGGCTTCGACCAAGAACACGGACGCGACTTCACCGAAACATTCGCTCCGGTCAGCCGACACACGTCATTACGAATTCTCCTCGCGATCGCCGCCATGAAGAAGAAGAAACTGCGGCAAATTGACGTCGCAAACGCATTTCTCTACGCACCTGTCGACGCAGAAATCTTCGTAGAGTTACCGCATGGCTCCAGCACGGACTCCAACCACGTCTGCCAGCTACTCAAGTCCTTATACGGCATTAAACAAGCCCCGCGGTTATGACAACAATACCTGCACACTCGCCTCATCCGCATCGGTTTCAAGCAGCTACCGCACGATCAGGGCATGTACCGGCTCACGAAAGGCACCGACTACATCCTGCTAATCGTCTACGTAGACGACCTTCTCTATATTGGCTCGACCGACAGTGTCACAACCTGGTTCGAAGGGGAACTGCAGAAGGACCTCACTCTCACAGTCTCATCCACCGTCACGCAGTATCTCGGGCTCAACATCCAGGAAGAAGAGGACGCAATCTACCTCTGCGTCGCAAAATACGCTGACACCATCGCCAAACGATTCGCACTTACACCAACTACCATCTCCACACCATACCGCTACACGGCAGGAAATCACAAGGAAGGCTCCGCCCTATTCAAAGCCGCCGGCATACGCGATTATCAGAGGAAACTAGGATGTCTCCTCTTCGCAGCTGTCACCTGCCGTCCGGATCTATCCTACTCCGCAAGTCAGCTCGCTACCTACCTCAAGAAACTTGAAGCGGAACAACTGGCGGAACTCGACCGCGCTCTTCACTACCTCGTCAGCACTCCGACAATTGGTCTGACCTACCATAAGAACGGAACGACAACACCCAAGCTAATCGGCTACGTCGACGCCGATCACGCCGGCGACTCCGACAACAGGCGCTCACGCACCGGCTACGTCTACCGCCTCGAGCCTATCGGTCCTATCTCCTGGCAATCGAGCAAGCAGGAGCTAATCGCCCTCTCCTCAGCTGAAGCAGAATATATCGCACTCTGCTCAGCCACCAAGGAAGGATTGTACCTTCGCGAACTTCTGGAGGAGGCAAAGCTGGCTCAGTTACCCAGCTTCACCATGTTCTGCGACAATCAATCGGCAATTCGCATAGCCAACAAGAATGGCTTCGCGAATAGAACGAAGCACATCGCCCTGCGGTACTTCTTTGTGAAGGACGAGATCGAGAAGGGGAGACTCGAGCTGTCATACTGCCCCACGTCCGAGATGGCAGCTGACTACTTGACCAAAAAGCTCGGAAAGCAAAAATTCGAGTACTGCATGATGCTGACTGGACAAGACCACGTCATCAAAAGTGACACTCCAGAAGCGAAGGGGAGTGTTGGAAACAATTGATTTAAAGCGCTTCTGTCGTGGCGAAACACCAAGTCACAAGCGAAGCAAAGCATATCGAAGCACCGGCGAGTCAACCCTCGGAGGTTGAAGTAACCGCTGGAGGTTACGCGAAAGTCAAAGGTCAGCGACCTTTGACCTGACTAGTACAGTGCGACAGCAAGGACACACAACTGACTCGTTACAGAGCAGTTGCCCGAGTCGTCACTGTATCGAACCGCAACAGCAACAATAAAACAGTTATAGCTGTATCCTTTCATATTCCTTGTACTCTTATATAATCTTGTATCTCTTTGCTTTAATCAACTTACTTTGCCCTCACATACCAGCGCAAGGTGGTTCAACAATTCCCACTAAGAAACGCTTCCGCTATTACATTGTTCCTACCAGAGTTTAGTCCTGCAAAGATCCTCTAAGGGCTTTTCTCAGCCCAACAGTTTACAGTTCAATGTTGCGACACACAAGAAGCGTTAAATCATTTGTTTCCAACAGGGCTGGCATTGGATGCGTTTGAATTGTCGAAAGACACCGTACTAGTGCAAAATTTAGGGGATGGGTGAATATTGATAATAATGATTAAAGCTCATATTCACATTTCCACAATTCACCGATGCATATATACTGATGCAGAAATATGAACCTTACACCCTCGTGAGGGAACACGTAATACAATATTGTTAAGAATAACCGAAAGGTAACACATTACCCTTATACGAGGATGGGTACCATACTACTTCCGTATTCCTGTTCCAAACTATTTCCAACAGATTTGAGTCTACCACTATGGCCATCTTTCCTAAACATGGCCGAGTTGTTTTCCTTTCCCTTCACAGTTGCCATTCCCATGGGCCATGACACGCTTCCACACATCAGAACAACCTGGTTCCACGTAACCCAATATAATGTACCCAGGAAGAGCAACAGTAGGTGCCTCGAGCCCTACACCGCAAGACCACTCCACCATGCGCATCCTCCTAGCCCTCACATGGCTGCTCGCTCAACCCCTGTACCTCGAGGCCTCACGGCCACCACTGGAGCTGCTGGAGGGGCTGCCTGCTGAGCGCCTCTCAGTGCCTTTGCTCTGAGAAGAGCGCCTTTGAGGAGAGCGGGAGTGCGGGGAGCGGGTGCGAGGGACGCGTTGCCCCGGCAAGCGCCTCTCAGGAGACCTCCTCCTGCCCCCACCTGCCTTCTCCCTGCTCTCACTCGCCCTCTCCCTGTCCTCACTCGCCTTCTCCCTGCCCCCATTCGCCCCCTCCCTGCCCTCACTCGCCCTCTCTCTCCCACCTTCCTTCTCCCTGCCCTCACCTGCCTTGCCCCTGCTCTTGTCTCCCCTTGCCCGCCTCTCCCTCCTCTCCTCTGCATCCCGCTCCTCCAAGCCTTCCTTCTTTATCTCAACAACTTTCCTCTCATCTCTCAGCCCCTCCCTCATCTCTCCACCCACCCCACCACTCGCCCCCTCCGCACACTGCTGCCGAGCACCACTGCTCTCCTTACCTCCTCCACCGCCCTGGTCAGACCTGTTCCCTTCCTCCAGACCCTCCATCTTCCCCTCCTCACCCACATCCTCCTCTTCCATAGGCTCACCAACAGCCGTTGCTCCCTCCTCTGCTTTCACCCGAACTTCACGGGTCCCTTCTTTCCTCTCGTCCCTCTCCTCTTCCCTGTCTTCAGCTGTTTTCCTCTCCTGACCATCAGATTCGAACCCTGCAACCTTTTGTTCCTCCATTGCCTTGGCCCCTTCCACAACCTCACCTCCCCCCACCACCTCACCTCCCCCCACCACCTCACCTCCCTCTCCCCCTTCTGCCCCCTCCGCTTCCCCTCCCCCCACTGCTGGCCCCTCATCACCACCCTGGGGCAGCATGAGCCTATCAGCTTCCGCCAGGTGGCGCTGCAGCGAGTCCGCCACCAACTGCTGCACCTCGCGCTCCTGCTGCTGCTGCCACTCCTCCAAGCTCTGTAGCCGAGCAGTGGAGGGGTGATGGACGGGGAAAAGGGGGAAGGAGGCGAGAGGTGGAAGGGAAATAAGCTGGGAGGGGGGAAAGCGGGAGGCTGTCATCAGCTGCTGCACCTCGCGCTCCTGCTGCTGCTGCCACTCCTCCATGCTCTGCCAAAGCCCAGTGGGCGGGTGATGGGTGGGCGGGAGGAGAGGAAGGTGAGCGGAGGGAGGGGGGGCAGGGGAAGAAAGTGCGCATATCAGTGGCACAGTAAGGGCCACAGCAGCACAACAGTGAGGCAGGCAGGCAGGCAGGCCAAAGAGGAGGGAAAGCAGAGCAGCAAGCAGGCATGTCCTAGGAGGAACATGCTCGAAACGGTAACAGGTGAGTCACGTGCTGGAGGATATGGGATCAGCATTCCACCCTGCAAGCCACGCCACCCTGCATGCAACAGCACCCTGCATGCAACAGCACTCACCTGCGCCTGTGTCTGCAGCAGCCTGTCAGTGGCTGGCGAGGGGCGGGCCGGCAGGTACATGATGGGTGGCGAGGCCTGTGTGCTGCAGGTGGGAGCGAGGGGGGAATGCACATGGAGGTGAGAGGGGAATGGGGTAGTTAAAATGCGAGGATGTGAGGGGCGGGCCGGCAGGTACATGATGGGTGGCGAGGCTTGCGTGCTGCAGGCGAGGGCGAGGGGGACGAGGACATAGGGGGGATGTGGTGGGCTGATGGGGAGGAGAGATGGGATGAGGAGGGGATGGGGGTGAAGAGGGGATGGGGGTGAGGAGGGGGTGGGGGTGAGGAGGAAGGGTACGGAGGGCAGGGAGAGAGGAGGGTGGTTGATACTTGATGGGGGAACTGGTGTTGGCTACGTGCGGACGCAGCGACGGTACGCAGTGGAGAGAGGAGTGAGGAGTGAGGAGAGAGGAGAGGCGGGGAGCAGAGGCAAGGCAAGAGGAGGAGTGGCAGGCAACACGGCGTGGTGATGAAGGTGCGGGAAAAGCTGACAGCAGGCCACGCATCTTGCGCACATGGACACGGCACCTAGGTGATGCAGGAACATGATGGGCGCGGCGACGCAGCTTGCGCACCTAGGTGATGTGATGTGCGGTCTCCCACACTCCTACCCTACATCCTCCCCTCACCTCCTTTCATGATCATCCTATTCACACCCACCGTCCCTTTGAATCGTCTCACCGGATGAAGCTGGAGAGCAGGGAGCGGTGGCGGCGCCAGTGGCGTGCCAGCAGCTGCACCTCCTTCTCCTCCGCCTTTGCCATCAGCCGCGCCCTCAGCACCTGATCATGTTCCAGTGCCACCCATGGGCAGGTGAGGCGAGCGTGGGGGCAGGCAAGTGAGGTAGGTGTAAGGGCAGGTGAGGTGTGGCGTGCATAGCACACGCAAGAGTGGAAGGTAAAGAGTGGTGGCCGGAAGAAGAAGACAATAATGAGGCTGACAATGCGTGAGTTGCGTCGCAGATGAGGGACGCTGAGACAACTGGAGCAAACAAGTGGCGAGGAAAATGTGCGGAGAGGTGCAAGGGGCAAGTGTGGGTGCAGGGGGGAAAGAGGAGGGCGCACGAGGTCTCTCTTGCGCTGCTGCAGGATCCTCTCCTGCTCACTCTCCTGCGATTTTTGAGTCGACTCAAAGATCAACTTATAACATGCACAAGGAGAGCGCCCACCAGGTCTCTCTTGCGCTGCTGCAGAATCCTCTCCCTCTCCTGCTCCTTCAACCGCTCACTCTCCTGTGCCACTCGCTGCTCCGCCTGCTCTTCCATTCCACCCGAACGCAAGGGAAGCACACAGAGCAGCACGGGAAGAGAAAAGTAACACATGTGGTTACGAATGGCCTCATCATCATTCTTACAGCACACGTCAATTGAGTGACATGCAATTCGCGGTATGCGCCCATCACCCCCGGCGCCCCCATCATCACCCCCATCACCCCCCATCACCCCCCATCACCCCCCATCACCCCCCATCACCCCCCATCACCCCCCATCACCCCCCATCACCACCATCACCACCATGATCAGCCGTGGCGGCTCACCTTCTGCTGGATCATCGCCCTCCGCGCCAGCAGCTCCGCATCCCTCTCCTCCTCCTCCCTTGCGCGCTGCCAGCCAGGGGAAAAGTGTGAGTGGGAAAGGGAACAAAAGCATGCGTGCTTGAAGGAGCAGGAGAGGGAGAGGATGCACACCAGTGTCAGCAAGGAGAACAAAACGAAACAGAGGGCAAGGGGAAGGTGACGGGAAGGTGAGGTAGGGGGACGGGGACCTTGAAATGCAGGGGACTGTGGAGTGAGTGAGCGAGTGAGTGAGTGAGTGAGTGAGTGAGTGAGTGAGTGCCCACCCATCCACCCACCATTGAAACGCCTATTCACCCGTGCATGCTGTCCTCTCCTCAACCCACCTGCAGCGTGCCCACAAGCAGTGCCTCCAGCATGTTGCGGTGGCGGCGCCATGCCACTGGATCCAGCTGCGCCACTGGGTCCAGCTGCACCACTGGGTCCAGCTGCACCACTGGGTCCAGCTGCACCACTGGGTCCAGCTGCACCACTGGGTCCAGCTGCACCACTGGGTCCAGCTGCACCACTGGGTCCAGCTGCACCACTGGGTCCAGCTGCACCACTGGGTCCAGCTGCACCACTGGGTCCAGCTGCACCACTGGGTCCAGCTGCACCACTGGGTCCAGCTGCACCACTGGGTCCAGCTGCACCACTGGGTCCAGCTGCACCACTGGGTCCAGCTGCACCACTGGGTCCAGCTGCACCACTGGGTCCAGCTGCACCACTGGGTCCAGCTGCACCACTGGGTCCAGCTGCACCACTGGGTCCAGCTGCACCACTGGGTCCAGCTGCACCACTGGGTCCAGCTGCACCACTGGGTCCAGCTGCACCACTGGGTCCAGCTGCACCACTGGGTCCAGCTGCACCACTGGGTCCAGCTGCACCACTGGGTCCAGCTGCACCACTGGGTCCAGCTGCACCACTGGGTCCAGCTGCACCACTGGGTCCAGCTGCACCACTGGGTCCAGCTGCACCACTGGGTCCAGCTGCACCACTGGGTCCAGCTGCACCACTGGGTCCAGCTGCACCACTGGGTCCAGCTGCACCACTGGGTCCAGCTGCACCACTGGGTCCAGCTGCACCACTGGGTCCAGCTGCACCACTGGGTCCAGCTGCACCACTGGGTCCAGCTGCACCACTGGGTCCAGCTGCACCACTGGGTCCAGCTGCACCACTGGGTCCAGCTGCACCACTGGGTCCAGCTGCACCACTGGGTCCAGCTGCACCACTGGGTCCAGCTGCACCACTGGGTCCAGCTGCACCACTGGGTCCAGCTGCACCACTGGGTCCAGCTGCACCACTGGGTCCAGCTGCACCACTGGGTCCAGCTGCACCACTGGGTCCAGCTGCACCACTGGGTCCAGCTGCACCACTGGGTCCAGCTGCACCACTGGGTCCAGCTGCACCACTGGGTCCAGCTGCACCACTGGGTCCAGCTGCACCACTGGGTCCAGCTGCACCACTGGGTCCAGCTGCACCACTGGGTCCAGCTGCACCACTGGGTCCAGCTGCACCACTGGGTCCAGCTGCACCACTGGGTCCAGCTGCACCACTGGGCGCGGAGGGGCGGGCACACAGCGCACTCACTTGCACCCACCCATGTCAGCACCCCACTCAAATGCGCCCACCCACATCTGTGATCTCACCTGCAGTGTGCCCACGAGCAGAGCTCCCAGCATGTTGCGGTGGCGGCGCCGAGCAACAGGGTCCAGCTGCAACACTGGGCGCGGGGGGGCGGGCGCAGGCTCATGGGCGGGCAGAGGGGGCGCGCCCGGGGAGGATGGGGGCGCGGAGGCAAGTGCAGGCGGAGGGGGAGGAGCGGTGGTGTCTGCGGACGCGTTGAGAGCGGTGCGGCGCGGTTCGATTGGGTCGATGGGCTCCCCGTCCGGCCCCACCTGCATGCAGACAGGGGGTGGTGCAGCAGAGGGGGGCAGAGCAGAGGATGGCGCAGCAGGGGATGGTGAAAGCACAGAGAGAGAGAGAGAGACATGGATGTGAACGGGGTTATGCTCTCTCATGCAGGCATGCACTGTCACACACGAACGCAGAGCATGCGCAGTGCAGCAGGGTGTGTGTGGCGTAGGGATAAGTACCCGCATTCATGCGCCCATGCGGCTTTGTGTGCGGATTCACATGCGTGCATGCATGCACAACAACAAGCGAATGACAGAGATGAGAGAACAACAATAAAACATTCCTTTGCAAACCTGCTCCAACCCTCTTGTGCCTGCCTGCCATCCCTGCCACACTCCTGCCACACTCCTGCCATGGGCTTTCATGACATACATACATTCATCACATACTCTTCCCTTCTCCCTTCTTCCCCCCCCACCACCACCTCTCTTCCTCAACCCACATCAATTCACCATCCACTCTCCTTCCCTCCACTCATCACGCGCGCTTCACCCCCCACCGCCCATTCTCCCCCCACCGCCCATTCTCCCCCCACCGCCCATTCTTCCCCCACCGCCCATTCTCCCCCCACCGCCCATTCTCCCCCCACCGCCCATTCACCCCCCACCGCCCATTCTCCCCCCACCGCCCATTCTCCCCCCACCGCCCATTCACCCCCCACCGCCCATTCTCCCCCCACCGCCCATTCTCCCCCCACCGCCCATTCTCCCCCCACCGCCCATTCTTCCCCCACCGCCCATTCTCCCCCCACCGCCCATTCTCCCCCCACCGCCCATTCTCCCCCCACCGCCCATTCTCCCCCCACCGCCCATTCTCCCCCCACCGCCCATTCTCCCCCCACCGCCCATTCTCCCCCCACCGCCCATTCTCCCCCCACCGCCCATTCACCCCCCACCGCCCATTCTCCTCCCACCGCCCATTCTCCCCCCACCGCCCATTCTCCCCCCACCGCCCATTCTTCCCCCACCGCCCATTCTCCCCCCACCGCCCATTCTCCCCCCACCGCCCATTCTCCCCCACCGCCCATTCTCCCCCCACCGCCCATTCTCCCCCCACCGCCCATTCTCCCCCCACCGCCCATTCTTCCCCCACCGCCCATTCTCCCCCCACCGCCCATTCTCCCCCCACCGCCCATTCACCCCCCACCGCCCATTCTCCCCCCACCGCCCATTCTCCCCCCACCGCCCATTCACCCCCCACCGCCCATTCTCCCCCCACCGCCCATTCTCCCCCCACCGCCCATTCTCCCCCCACCGCCCATTCTTCCCCCACCGCCCATTCTCCCCCCACCGCCCATTCTCCCCCCACCGCCCATTCTCCCCCCACCGCCCATTCTCCCCCCACCGCCCATTCTCCCCCCACCGCCCATTCTCCCCCCACCGCCCATTCTTTCCCCACCGCCCATTCTCCCCCCACCGCCCATTCTCCCCCTCTCCTCTCCCATATCCCCCGCCCCCAATGGCCCATACCCGAGTGACTGCTGACATCAGCCGCCGTCTCTTGGTGCCCCCTGCCACGTCACCATCCGGCAACGCGGCATCAGACTGTAGTAAGGGGGGAGGGAAGGGAAGGCGGGAGATGGGGGGAGGGCGCGGGGAAGGGGGGAGGCGGGGAAGGGGGGAAGGGGCCAGGAAGGAGGGGAGGGGGCGGGAAGGGGGGAAGAGGCGGGATGATTGTGTGTGGCTGCAGCACGGGGTGGTCGCTGGGTGGGAAGCAGCAGCAGCGGGGAGTGGAATGATGCGCGCATGGGTTGGGAGAAAGAGAGCGCACCCATGGGCGCACGGGGGCAGGGCAGCATCGCACACAGACGGCCAGCCGGGTGAGGTCCGGCCAGCAGGAACAACGATTCCGCCCCACCCAATCCCAACCCATCCCACCCCATCCCACCCGTGTGCGCCGCGCGAACGGCCAGCCGGGCCAGAATTAGGAACCAATGATTCCGCCCCATCCCCTCCCATCCCCCCCCACCTGTGTGCGCCGCGCGAACGACAGCCCGCCAGCGCGACCGCCGCCACCGCCAGCGCCGGCGCCGCCTGCGGGGTCGGAGGTGCCTCCGGGGTACGGGAAGCGGCGGGGCGCGCGGAGCGGCTGTCCGCGGATGGCGGGGGGAGCGGGCGGCAGCGCGCGCCTTATGCTGGGGGGAAGGCGCGAGGTGATTGTGCGCAGACTGTCCTCCACCTGCGGTACGCGCGAAGGGCGCGCGGGCAGGGGAGAGCGGGGAAGAGGGTAAGAATCGCGCGGGCAGGGGGGAGCGGGGAAGAGGGCGGGCGAGAGGGGCTGATTGGAGGGACGAATCGACGAGTCAGCGAATGACGGCATGGGAGTGGCGAAGAGCTGAAACCGCAAGTGGCGAGCGGGGAACGGCGCGGCGGGTGGGACACGTACGAGCCCGCCCCGACGAGCGCACCTGCGCCTGCTGCCGTTCGATCTCCTCGATCTCGCGGCGCAGCTCCTCCTCCGACTTCCCGCCGCCCACCGCCACCGCCGATCCTGCCATGGCGCCCGCACCGGCGACGTTACTTGCGACGGCGACGACTCCTGCGAGGGCCGCGATTCCTTTGACGAGGCTTTCGCTGGCGCAACAACCCTACCTAGATCTGCCGCGATCGGCGCGCAAACAGGCTGTGACACCAGCCAGTAGGGCGCGGGGAATGGTCCAGCGAAACTTGGCGAAATTGCACCCTTGTTCTGATTGTCACCCGCACGCTTTCTTGCTCGCCCCCTCGAAGAAGTGAAGCTGTGCTTGTTCGCGAAATCGCGAAGGCTCTAAAATTTGATACTATTTGTCACAAAATCTTTATCAAATTCATATATATGCACAAACCAAGCAAAATAACTTCACTCCATACATTTTACAACCAGCACAGAAAAAAAATGCCCTAGGCTAAGGAACGTGGGTCACTACCACACTGTCACAGTGCCTCCCAATGCCATACTGCCAGTGTGAGCCAGAGCTAGAAAGGGAGCAGGAGCATCAGATAAGGTCGGCGACGTTCATGGGCATTTCATCGATCTGTGTGCTGTAGTACTGCTCTATGTCGCGCAGAATACGGATGTCATCGCTCCTCACAAAGTTGATCGCCACACCCTGCAGCACCGCCAGTCAGCGCACACGAGGGTAAATGAGCCAGCATAAAGTGGGGTTGGGATGGCTTCGGGAGCGCAAGGAGTGGGGACGTGCAGAGCGAGGGGGGTGACGGTCAGGGGAAATGGGGAAAAAAGCTGGAGTGCGAGGAAACGGGAAGCACGGGTGGGAGACAGAAGCGGCGCTGAGAGCAGCTTAGGGTGGCCCGTCGTGGCGCTCACCTTTCTGCCGAAGCGACCGGAGCGACCGATGCGATGGATGTAGAGCTCTCGACTGTTGGGCAGGTCGTAGTTGATCACCAGTGACACCTGCACGTGGGGAGGGCAGGGGAGCATACATGCAGCAGCAGATGCAGACATTGAGGGGTGGAGCACATTGGAAGCAGCTCCCAAACCTCCAGGGTGTGTTCCTCTCTGCCTGCGCTGCATGTGGGCAAGGTGGGCCGGCCAGTGGCAGATGCCAGCACACATCATCCACTCGAGCCTCCATCCACCCACCTGCTCCACACCCCTTACCCCTTGCCCATCGCCCCTTGCCCATCGCCCCTTGCCCATCGCCCCTTGCCCATCGCCCCTTGCCCATCGCCCCTTGCCCATCGCCCCTTGCCCATCGCCCCTTGCCCATCGCTCCTTGCCCCTGGCCCACAAACACCAGGTCATCCCAGCAGGTCACAACCCCCCCCTTCCTCCCCCCACCCCATCCCAAACCTTCCCTCCATTGCTCAACCCCCGGCCTTCCCTCCATTGCTCAACCCCCGGCCTTCCCTCCATTGCTCAACCCCCGGCCTTCCTCCCCCCAGCCAGCCCCACCTGCTGCACATCGATGCCTCTAGCCCACACGCCAGTGGTAATGAGCAACGCGAGTGGTGCCCGTGCGAAACTCAGTCATGATGGCGTCGCGCTCCTTCTGGGGCATGCCGCCGTGCATAGCCTGGCCACACCCACCCATGCCCCCTCAACACGCACGCACCTGTTGAACATCAATGCCTCTAGCCCACACATCGGTGGTAATGAGCACGCGGGTGGTGCCGGCCCTGAATTCAGTCATGATGGCGTCGCGCTCCTTCTGGGGCATGTCGCCGTGCATGGCGGAGACGGTGAAGTTGTTGGCTCGCATCTTCTCCGTCAGCCAGTCCACCTTGCGCTTCGTGTTGCAGAAGATCACCGCCTGGTGGGTAGAATGGGGAGGGAGGGCACACAGCGCGGTGGCGGTATAAGGAGAAGTTTGTGCATTAGGCGTGCATTAGGCGTGCTGGACCACCACTTTCCACAGGGTGAGTGGCAGGGATGAGATGTAGGAGTGGCCAAGTGAATGGACGGCAAACTATGGCATAATGAGAGCGGCACGTGCCCGGGTCATGACATGTGAATGGCAGAGCGGCAGTGTTGAGTGAATTGATGAGAAACAATGGCATGCGAGA
The DNA here is from genome assembly GCA_947470075.1 of Closterium sp. Yama58-4. Taxonomy (NCBI): domain Eukaryota; kingdom Viridiplantae; phylum Streptophyta; class Zygnematophyceae; order Desmidiales; family Closteriaceae; genus Closterium; species Closterium sp. Yama58-4. The sequence goes on from CANIUD010000708.1 coordinate 818,192, forward strand.
GCAGCACAGGCCTGGGTGATGGTGAGTGTGGCATGCACCCAACCCTAAACCTTAAGCCCCAAACCCTAATCCCTGCACATGCCTGGGTGATGGTGAGCGTGTCATAGAGGTCGCAGAGCGTGTCAAACTTCCACTCCTCACGCTCCACCGCCACAAAGAATTGCTTGATGCCCTGCCAGCCATGGGGAGGGCAGAGGCCAGAGGGGGAGAGAGGTGATTCAGGGGCAGTGAGGACATGTGGGGGGGAGAGGGGATGGTGAACAGAGAGAGGATGGGGATGCAGGGAGCCAGGGTGAAGGGCGTGAAACGGTGGGGAAGGGCGTGAAACGGTGGGGAAGGGCGTGAAACAGAGGGGAAGGGTGTGAAACGGTGGGGAAGAACGTGAGGCAGTGCAGATGAGCATGCAGGCGCTCACAAGCTCCTCGCCTCAACGCTCAATTCACGCTGCCATCCCTCCACGCCCCTGCTCCCCCCTCACACACGGTCTCAGGCCCATCGCGCTTCACAAGGATGCGCACGGGGTCTGTCATGACTTGTTGGTCATCTACTACCAGCATGGCACCCAGCCCTGCCCGGCCAACCCAACTTACCTCCAGCGTGAGTTCATCGCGCTTCACTAGGATGGGCACAGGGTCAGTCATGAACTTGTTGGTCATCTCCAGTGTGCGCCCCTCCCCCCCTTCTCATCCTACCCACCTCAAGAGTAAGCCCCCCACCCAGGTCGTACCTCGAGTGTGAGTTCATCGCGCTTCACGAGGATGCGCACGGGGTCAGTCATGAACTTGTTGGTCATCTCGAGAATTTCGTGGGGCAGTGTGGCTGACACCAGCACCACCTGTGCGGGGGCGGGGGGGAGGTGTGGGGAACGAGACGAGAGGGCATGGTGGGCGGCAGGGAGTAGTGGAGTGGGCGGCAGGGCAACAGCCAGGCGAAACTTGGTACGTGGACAGCGGGCGAGGGGGGGGGAGGCAGGGCGAAAAAGTGGAGGTGAGCCGCAAGGGGCAGCGCCTGGTGCTCATGACAATGTGGAGAGGGTGAGATGAATTGAGCGGGCTGGTGAGATGCGATGCGAGGGTGACAAGGCACACCGGCTGGCCCCATCACCCCAAGCCCATCAGCAGCTCTTGCTTGCTCCTCAAGGCAGGCATCTGCGCTCAAGCCTCAGCTGCAGCTCTTCTGTGGCACGAGAACAGCTCACCTGCAGCTGTGGCAGGGCAGCAGCACAACGCACCTGCAGCTCTGGCAGGGCAGCAGCACAACCCACCTGCAGCTCTGGCGGGAGGTAGCGGTAGATGTCGTAGATCTGGTCTTTAAAGCCCATGTTGAGCATCTCGTCCGACTCGTCCTGCACTCACCACCACCACGCCACACAGCCCCCAGAGGCGGACAGCATGAGATGATAACGGCAGGCGTGGCGTGGGGACCAAATGGCAAGGATAGGTACGAGGAACAAACGACAAGGACACGTGTGTACCGGGATATGCGAGGGGCGACGGGAGAAGAGACGGAGGGGCGCATGAGGGGGAGAAGGGGGAAAATAGGAGGGGGAGAAGGGGGAAAACAGGAGGGGGAGAAGGGGGAAAACAGGAGGGGGAGATGGGGGAAAACAGGAGGGGGAGAAGGGGGAAAACAGGAGGGGGAGAAGGGGGAAAAACAGGAGGGGGAGAAGGGGGAAAAACAGGAGGGGGAGAAGGGGGAAAACAGGAGGGGGAGAAGGGGGAAAACAGGAGGGGGAGAAGGGGGAAAACAGGAGGGGGAGGAGGAGGGGAGCAGGGGAGGAGGCCGGGAGAGGGAAGGGGAGGAGGAAGGACTTACGAGAATGAGGAGTTTGATGGCTCGTGTGCGCAGGCTGCGGCGTTTGATCATATCGTACACTCGCCCTGGCGTGCCCGATACCACCTGCCGTGCCGTGCCATCATGCATCCACGCAGACACGCATAGAAAGGGAGAAGGCCAGTAAGTGCGCGGGTGCGAGTGCGCACAGGGAAGGAGGTACGTGAGCTGTGTAGCCGCCACCCGCCACTCCTCCTAACGAGACCAGCCAGAGCAACCACCACCACTCAACCTCCTCCCACTCCACCTCTCTCTCTGCGCTGCCGCTGTCTACCACTCGCCCTATCGCCTGCACGCCTCCTCCGCACCTCGGCCCCACACGCAACCCACCACACCCACGCCGCCGCTCGCCGCCGTGCGCTGCAGTCCAGTCCGCGCTACCTCGCCCGCCCGCTTGTGCTTTCCTACCTGCGCACCGCTGACCCTTCCCCTCGGTCCTCACCTCCCCAACGCCGCCAATGCAGCGTGATACGAATGCGCGTCGCACCTGCACGCCGAACTCAAGCTTGCGGATGTCTTCCCCAATGGAGCTGCCGCCGATGCAAGTCCATCGCTCAACCTCACTCAACCTCTCTGCATCGCACCTGCACGCCGAACTCAAGCTTGCGGATGTCCTCGCCGATGGAGCGGCCGCCAATGCAGGCGTAGGCCTGCACGTTCATGAAGTCGCCCACCGCCAGCACCGTCTTCTCCGTCTGCACCGCCAGCTCGCGCGTTGGCGAAAGGATTAGCGCCTGCGTCCTGTGGGGGAATGGGGTGGGGGGAGGGGGGAAAGGGAGGGGAGGGAGGAAGGGAGGGAAGGGGGTGTGAAGGGGGGAGAGCGCGCAGAGAGAAGCACTGTGACACTGTTTTGAGTCGTCTCGAAACTCGTGCAGGCCGCCCACCGCCAGCACCGTCTTCTCCGTCTGCACCGCCAGCTCGCGCGTTGGCGAAAGGATTAGCGCCTGCGTCCTGCGAACGCGGGGCGGGGGTGGGGGGGACGGAGTGCGGGTGTGACGGGGCGAGACCGCGCAGAGAGAAGCGCTGTGGCACACGGAGGTGCGTACAAGGCGCGGAGAAGCACATGAGATACCGACGAGCGCGAGATCCCATTCGCTGCATCCAATTTGAGCCCCCATGCCCTCCCGAGTCCCGACTTTGCTCGGCGCGCCACGGTGCGCTGCACACCCCCGTCGCGATGGCATGGCGCGGCGACTCACTCTCTGGAGACGGTGACTCGCATCGACGACTTGCCAGACGGCGCGGCGAGGCCGATCTTGCTCGCCTTGCCCGTGCCGGACTAGTCTTGCCTCGACTCACTCTCTGAAACTCGTACCAACTCACTTTCTAGAAGACGCACCAACTTACTCTCTAGAACTCGTATCAACTCGCATCGACTCACTCTCTAGAGCTCGTATCGACGACTTGGCAAACGGCGAGGCCGATCATGCTGGTCTTGCCCGTGCCGGACTGCGCCTGCGCGATGACGTCTCGGCCCGCAATAATCGGCTTGATGGCGCGCTGCTGAATCGCGGACGGCTTCTCGAAGCCGAACGCATAGATCCCGCGAAGCAGATCCTCGCGAATTCCCATTTGCTCGAAGGACGAGAGCACCTGCACGCCCTTGCTTGTTTCGAACACCAGGCTCTCGTCGCCCGCCATCTGCTCGCCGCCGCCGCCGCGCGCTGCCGCCATGGCGGAAGGGCGGTGTGATTCGGAGGTGTGGGAGTGGTGCGAGACGACCGCGTGTGACGTGCTGTGAGTGCTGCTAAGACCAAGGGAGGAACGGAGTGGTCGCGTCGCGATGCGAAACCCTTGGCAGTGGATGCGATACGGGAACGCAAAAACGCGAAAACTGGATGAACTCGAGGAGTGTGCCAGGCCTATTGACTGTTTTAGGGTTTCGAAAGGGCATCCTCGGTGCGAAGGAGCTAAAACGAATTACAGCGCAAACTGAAGGCAGAAATGCTGCACACGAGTTATGTCTGTATAACGAGAACAACTCGTAAAAACAGAAAGAAATGAAGACGTGAGAGATACGGTAGCATAGGATGGATAAACTTGCTAAGTCCATGCCTATGTTCTGTTTCCACAATTATGTGTACCAGTATTAAGGATGTTGGTGTTGGGCTGAGAAATTTATCAGACTATATTTGCATAGGTGATACCATATGTTATACAATTAGCATTACAGACAAGCAGAGGGTAGTGGTAATGATAACACTTATGTACTGGTAACACTACTCTTCTAAGGTGATGTACCATACAGCAGAGAGAGCCCATTAAACACATCCGGGCACATACCAAACGGATCACTGAACGGCGGCACTCCCACCTGCTGCCCATCCGAGCACTGGTGCGGCTGCGGGGGGTGCTGGTAACACGGCTCTAACGGTGCCGGCTGGCAGCCCTGCGAGACAAAAAACGCCGGCCGGCCGAAGAGCGATGAAAGAAGGTACCCGAAGGTGGAGGTGGGGAAGATGAGGATGGCATCAGAGGCGAGGGCGAGGGTGTAGATGTCAATAATGGCGTGCTGCACCTCGGTGTCTAGTCCTGTTTGAGCTGTCTCTGTGGTGAGCCGGTCCAGGGAGAAGGTACCGTTGCTGATGATGCTGCTGTTCGTGATGTCGCTGCTGCTGGCAGGGATGCTGATCACTGTGCTTACTGGAGAGAGATCCTGGGTAGCCGCGCTGCTGTTGCTGTTGACGTTGGTGGTGGTGGTTTCTGTGCTTGTGGGGATTGCAGCAGTGGCGCTGGGATCCGTGGCAAGAGGGTCGGTCTGAGCGCTGTTGTCACTAGTGTCATTGCCACTGCTGTCTGTGACAATAACCTTGGTGTAAGTGAGTGGGGAGGAGGGAGCATTGGGGAAGAGCAGCAGCGAGAGGTTGTAGGGAGCATACTCATAGAGAGCAGCAATGAGCACAACCGTTGAGCTGCTCGTCCTCCTCACACCGCCTCCACTCTCACTCGTGCTGCCACTGCCTTCCAGAGCAGCAGCAGCACCAGCAGCAGCAGCCGCAGCAGCGGTGGCAGCGGCAGGTGCGCCCCCCTTTTCCAAAGCCAGAGCAACTGCAACGGCAGCAGCAGTCCCTTCCTCTGACGCCACACCCATTCCATATGCCGTCGCCTCACCCGTCCCACCTGCTGCTGCCCCACTTCCCACTGCTGCACCACCCTCACCCGCTCCCCCCACGCCTTCCACTGCCCCCACCCCACCAGGCTCCCCTCCCGCCTCCCTCTCCCCCTCCCGTTTCTCCCTCTCTCTTCTCGCCTCCGCCACAGCCTCCCCTTGGGCCACCTGCACCACACACTCTGCTGCCTGCGAAATAATATCTGTGTTGCAGTGCCGCAGCTGCAGCCCCACCCGGGCGGCGGCCGGCGCCGCCCGGCGGTGGATGTTGTCCGTTATGGCCGCCCAGAGGCGGTTGTTGGGGAACATGATGAGCTGGGAGACGGTCTGGAATATTCTCCCCGAGGGGAAGAGGTCTTGCATGTGGCGGCGGAAGGACGGGTGGTGGAAGAGCGAGGGGAGGAAGAACTGGTTGGCGAGGAGCAGGATTGATGACACGCGGGCCAGCCACTGCTGCTCTGAGGGGCAGAAGAAGATGCTTGTGTTCTGCTCCGTGTGGTGTAGGCTCACCAGTGCGCTGAGGGGGGGGTGGGGAGGGGGGAAGATGGGGAGAGGGGTTCTTGAGTTGACTCAAGAGTAACAGGAGGCGCAGAAGAAGAAGCTTGTGTTGCGCTTCATGTGGTGCAGGCAGGTTCACCTGTGCGCTGGTGGGGAGAGAGGTGCGGAGGAGGAGGAGGAGGAGGAGGAGGGGGGGAATCGTGCATGGGGTGGGAGCGGGGATGGGTGGGTGGGAAGATGAGAAGGCAATGCGATGGTGGTGAGGTGAGGGGGGAGCCAGCCGCATTCACACATGTTGGGCTCATTGGATATTTGATTTCTCAGAAGCCAACTGTCTCACGTGTGGAACTCACATGTTAGGCACGTCCATGGTATCACTGGTGCCGTTCTGAATAGCTGCGACTCGCTCGGGAAAGGAAAGTACTGATAGGCGATGTGCATGCCCACCAGGGTGGCATCCCACCGCTCGTTCGGCACATCCGAGTACACGAACCACGGCGCGCCCTCGAACGGCCAACTGCCTCACAGGCCAACTGCTGGGCTCACCTGTTGCACTCACATGTTAGGTACATCCATGGTGTCACTGGTGCCGTTCTGAATAGCCGCCACTCGATCCGGGAAGTACTGATAAGCAATTTTCATGCCCACCAGGGTCGCATCCCACCGCTCGTTTGGCACGTCCGAGTACACGAACCACGGCGCGCCCTCAAACGGCTGGCACATCAGCTTCGACGGTCCCATCCCCGTTAAGAGCAGAAACACCCGGTTCGTTAACAGCGCGTACACAAACGCGGACACCAGCGAGATGAACTGGTTTCCCTGCCCGTCGCCGGGTTTGAAGTGCCAGAGGAGGTATCTGCATTCCGTCGCGTTTCCCGCACGCAGCTTTGTCTTTAAAGACGTGATGTTCTCCTTCGTGTCGCACTCGCGCCGGTACTCGTGGTATGCGCGCAGTTTGCGTTTGAGAGTTTCGGAGCGAGGCGCCATGCCGCGGGTCCCCGCGTAGCACGGCATCTCCGCCTTGCTCCAGCACTGGTGCGCCGGGCGGTGGTAGCGGTGCGCGTGGTCCCCCGCGGAGCGCGCGAGCGGCGAGAATAGCGGGTCCGATGAGTCGCACTCTGGAACGCGGGGGGGGGGTGGGAAACCGGAAGGGACGCGGGGAGGGGGAGAATGGGGGGGGGGGAGGGGAGGGGGAGGGGAGGGTGGGGGGTTGAACGCGAGAGCGGCGAGAGAAGCGGGTCCGACGAGTCGCACTCTGGAAAGCGGGGGGGGAGGTGGAGGGGGAGGGGGGGGGGTGTGTCGTGGAGCGTGCGAGCGGCGAGAATAGCGGGTTCGACGTGCCGCACTCTGGAACGAGGGGGGAAGGGAAACCGAGAGGGACGCGGGGGAGGGGGAGAATGGGGGGGGGAAGGGGGAGGGGAGCGGGGAAGGGGGAGGAGGGGGGGGGGGGGGGAGCGGGAGAGCGGCGAGAATAGCGGGTCCGATGAGTCGCACTCTGGAAAGCGAGGGGGGGCGCGCGGGAAGGGGAAAAGGGGGAGGACGGGGAGTGGGGGAGGTGTGAGGGGGAGGGGAAGAGAGGCTGGGTAAAGGGATATGGGTTGGTGAGAACGGGAAGAAGTGGGATGGCAGATGCTCGTGCAAGCAGTTGCTACAGCAGGGCTTGCAGCTGTTGGATGAATGCGCGGTCGATCCACACCATGCAAAGCCGGAGCGTCGGTAGACGGCGCGACCGGACGAACGAGTACCGCCAGGACGATCGCCGCGACTAGCGACAGCAGCGCCGCGCCATGGCGGTTCCGCGCGCGAAACGCGCCGACGCTGCCATGGGCTCGCGAGCGGGTCATTCAGCGCGCTACGGAGCAGGTTAGGCAACGGGAGCGACACGGGAACGGGTGCGGCGGATTATCAAAAGCACTCTTGATTAGGACGTAGCGTTGACCAGGGTGAATGGGAGAATGCCGTCCAGTGAGTTCGCATCATGGGCATCGGACATGCGGGGTGGGTGGGGGAGTTGAGATGGTGACTGATAAAATGGGCTGTTACCGCATTTATTGGACGATTGCGAGACGATCAGCGTGTAGGTAACTGTTGTTACCTGACGAAACACGGTGGTAGGCGAAATTTCGGAGCTCGACTGTTACACATTCGCAACTATGCATGCGTTAGAAATCTAAGATACATGCACAGGCAAAACACCGCCATCATGCACAACCCGAACTCTAGAAAGTACCGTAATCTCCCGCCCCAGGGAATCTGCGTAACCCAATCACGAAGACAACCTAACATACTCATTCGATCTCGTCATAATCAGGCCCATCAGTTCTAATTTTTTCTGATCTCGCTCGTCTCCATGTCGGCCGCGCGGCAGCGACTGTCCGCTGCGATCCAATCAAACCGCCGCTTGATTCGCGCACTTGCACGCCCCAACGATCAGGTGATTCGATCCGCTAATCAGGCAAGTGGAGTGGCGAGGCAACGCGAGCATGCGTGTGTGATGAGGGTGGGGGGAGGGGAGAGGAGGGGAAGGGGAGGTACGTGGATGCATGTTGTGGCCGACACTCAATCGTGCCACCCACTCGTCACCACTCTTTCCCCGCCAGTCCTCGCCGCCCACTCCCCGCCACTCATTCCCAGCCCTCCCATCCCGTCGCGCGTGCAGATCTCGAGGTCGATTGCCCCTCTGCCCTCTGCCGCCGCCACCGCTCTCCCCGCGCCCTCGCACCCTCCACGGGCATCACAAGCGTCGCATACACCACAGGCGTCGCAGGCATCGCATGCATCGCGGGCGTCGCATGCGTGCTGCAGCAGCATCCATGCGCACATACACTCAAGCAGCGTGGCCGCAGCAGCGGCGGGTGGCGGGCGGATGAGGCAGGCGATGCAGGCGAGGGTGAGGTGAGCGGAGGGCGGTTGTTGGGCATGGAAGAGAGTGAGGTGAGTGGAGGGGGGCAGATGGGCATGGAAGAGAGTGAGGTGAGCGGAGGGCGGTTGATGGGCATGGAAGAGAGTGCGGATAGCGTTTGCCACTGAGGGCTGGCCTACACTGAGGGCTGGCCTGCACTGAGGGCTGGCCTGCACTGAGGGCTGGTCTAGACTGTTTGGCTTCCTTGGGAGAGGGGCAAGGGAGAGCAGTGAGTGAGTGAGTGCGCACTCGCTGCTGCTCACTCTCGCCCTCCTCTCTCTCGCCCTCCTCTCTCTCGCCCTCCTGACCTCCACCTCCACTCCATCACTCACCTGGACTACTTTTTTCGTTCCTGGTTTAACTCCTCTGCACTTTTCCCCCTCTCTCCCCCCATCCGCCCCGCGCCAGTGAGTGTGAGGTTCGAGCGCCACTAAGGGCGGGCAGCCACAGCATGGAGCACCTCAGATGCTTCACCGCGCCTGCAGGTGTGTTTCCCTCTCTGTGTGTTCCGACCCTCTTTATGCGCACATGTGGCGTGCGTGTGCGTGCGTGCGTGCGTGCGTGCGTGGGTGGGTGGGTGGGTGAGTGGGTGAGTGGGTGGGTGAGTGGGTGGGTGGGTGGGTGGGTGGGTGGGTAGGTGTTGGATGTCAGAATCGTAAAAACAGTGGCTGATTGGGTCCGCAGTGGTTGTAATCACCATCGTTTGCATCCACCGATTCTATAGTCAAGATTGCTGGTGAATGACCGTAAGGTAGAGAAATGCGTGCGTAATGACGACCCCAATCTGCTTTGTAGCTCAGATTGGGGTCGTCCCGGTTGGAGTTTGTAGATGTGGAGAGTGGTGTAAATGTGTTGGGCGGGGGGGGATGACTGTGGTTTGCGTTATTGTGGCCCAAAAATGCACGCCCTTGTTGGCGACCTCAGCTCGATGGAGCTCAATCAAAACATATACGCCAATCTCGTGTGCTGGATTTTTTTTTTAATTATTATTTTTTTTTTTTTCCAGCCAGCATTCCATTTGTTGTCAAACCAATTTGACGCGTCCAGCGTCCAGACGCTTGACACTTGAGAATTCAAGCATTAGGTGCAACATAGCCCACCGCATCGCATCATGCTGCAGCATCATATTTGCCATCCTTCCATTCCCATGGGGTGTGTGTGTGGCGTCACTGGGTGCGCGCATGGCAGCACTGGCGTCAGCATGGGGGTCAGCATGGAGGGCAGCAGCGGCATCTGAAGCACCCTCTGCGCCTGCCTCGCACGCCACACCCGAGGATGCAGAAGAGAGGTACTGCCGACGCGATGATACGCATCTTTCTGCAATTTCTTGTGCTTCTCCTGCCTGTCCATTCCACTCATTGCATTTGCGTGCATGTGTGTGTGCCCCCTGTGCGTCCCCCCTGCATGCTGCCTACACCTGCGGTGCACGTGCTACTGCGGGCCAGCATCGAGGTGACGTTTGTGCAGAGGGATGGCAGCGAGGCGGTGGTGCAGGTGCCGGTGGGCACCAACATGCTGCAGGCCGCACATGACAATGACATCGACCTTGAAGGTGCCCCTCCCTCCCTGATCCCACCTTCACCACAAGGCCCTTACATACTTGCATGACAATGACATCGACCTTGAAGGTGACGGCTGCGCATGTCGCGCATGAAGGTGCCCCTCCCTGCTAGATCTGAGTCTTCTTTTGAGATTTCTGAAACGTGCATGACAATGACATTGGCCTTGAAGGTGCCCCTCCCTGCTCCCACCTTTGGCACAAGGCCCTCGTGTACTTGCATCGATATGAAGTGCAACGCAAAATCTATGAGGCCCCAGTTGCTCACACTTGAGAGTGATGTGTGTGAGCGTTGTTCCTTGGACCTTCATCTGCTTGCCTGCCTGCTGTGTGTGCTGCGCGTGCCATGTGTGCGCCAGGTGCATGCGAAGGATCACTCGCCTGCTCCACCTGCCACGTCATCGTCATGGTGTGTTGTCATCCCAGTGCCCGTGCCATCCATCCACATACCGTGTCATTCCAATTCATAATTGGGAAGCCATGTATCGTTCATACATGCCATTCATCATCCACACATGCCATTCATCATCCACACATGCCATTCATCATCCACACATGCCATTCATCGTCCACACATGCCAGTCATCATCCACACATGCCAGTCATCATCCACACATGCCAGTCATCATCCATGCATGCCATTCATCCATATGTGCGTGCAATGCGGCCATGCCATGCGGAGTGGGCAGGACGAGGAGCAGTACAGCAAGATGCCTGAGCCAACGGACGAGGAGAACGACATGCTCGACCTCGCCTTCGGCCTCACAGAGACGTGAGTCCTCCCCACTGCATCCATTCCACCTGCATCCATTCAAGCCTCTGAGCTCACCGCTCCCACCTGCTCTTGTGTGCTTGTGTTGCTGTAGGTCACGCCTTGGCTGTCAGATCATAGCGGCCAGGGAGCTGGATGGTTTGCACCTACTGCTGCCTGCAGCCACTGAGGATGTGCGCATCTCCCGTCTCTCCCTCACCCCTGCCACCCCTGTCGCCCCTGCCGCTGCTGCCACTGATGCCACTGCTGCTGCGGCTGCTGCACGTGGCTCCTCCACAGGTCTCGCCTGGGATGCCAAGTGATTGCCACCAAGGACCTGAACGGGCTGCGCCTCAAGCTGCCCTCCGCCACTCGCAACTTTGCAGTCGACGGCTTTGTGCCCAAGCCTCATTGACCACTCCTTCGTGCCCAGGCCTCATTGACAAGTGGTAGAAAACCCCATGGTGGGGCCATTGTAGTTCGTTGTGTGGTTGCATTAGGAGTTCAGATGCTTAGCAGAAGACGAACTTTTGGTCGGTGGTAGTGCTTGTCGGAATCCGCACAACGGAATGAGTGTAACTATGGTAGCAGGAGATGGGTGCATATGGCAAACCGTAGAAAGTGTTGTATTCTATACAATACTGTCAGAATATTATGCTCTAGCCTGCAGTGGGGTGCTCTATAGCGAGTACAACCCTTCTAGGGTTAGCTATTTGTACCACCATTGTTGCTAGTGCAAACCCTCCTTTCTTCATTCTTACTTTCTACAGCTAGTTCTGACATGCTATCAGAGCAGGTCGACCCTCCTGGGTCGATCCTGTGGGTGGGCCCGCCACCTAATGCTTCCGCTGCTGTCCTGCTTATCGCGCGCCTCGGGCGCGCGACGTTTTCTGCCTACTGCGCGCTCGCAAGGCGCGGCGTTTTTAGGGTTTCGGCGGTTTTCATCCCGCCGTGCGCTCGGGGCGCGCGGCGGTTTTCTGCCCGCCGTGCGCCCCGAGGCGCGCGGCGGTTTCCCACCGTCGAAGTGCCCCCCGTCGCCCGTCGAAGCGCCCTCCCCCCGTCGCCCGTCGAAGCGCCCCCGTCGCCCGTCGGAGCGCCCCCCGTCGCCCGCCAAAACGCCCCCGTCGCCCGTCGAAGCGCCCCTGGGACCCGCGCGCGGCCCGTACGGGCTGCGCCAGGCCCGCGCGCGGCCCGTACGGGCTGCGCCAGGCCCGCGCGCGGCCCGTACGGGCTGCGCCAGGCCCGCGCGCGGCCCGTACAGCCCGCGCGCGGCCCGTACGAGCGGCGCCAGGCCCGCGCGCGGCCCGTACGGGCTGCGCCAGGCCAGCGCGCGGCGCGGGCAGCCTGCGCGCGCCTCGTCCGTCCCCCTCTCGCCGTCCCCCGCGCTCCTGCCCCTATCCCACCCGTTTTAGGGTTTGGGGATGTGGAGTGTGGGGGTGGCGGGTGTGGGGGTGCCGGTTGTGTGCCCCGTCCCCTCCTTCTCCTCCTCCTCCGTCTCCCGCTGCTGCAGCTGCCGCTCAGGGGGGTGGTTGTGTGGGGAGCCGAAGGAGTGGTCCTAGGGGGGTGAAGGGGGAGTGGAGCTAGGGGCGCAGCAGGGGGTGTGTGTCGAGGGGTGTGGGACTGTTGGGGGAGGTTGAGCGGAGGTTGCCGTCGTGTCGTACGCAGCGCCTGTACTCCGGGGCACTCATTCCCGGTAGCTCAGAGAGCCGGTTGCGCCGTCGCCTGTGGGTCCGTTGCTCCTGCCGCGCATATTAGCCGCGGAGCCTGTTACTCCTGTACTCCGGGGCACTCATTCCCGGTAGCCACGTTGTCGCACCAGAGCCGTCTGTTGCCCGTGTGTCTGCATCTTCAGTCGTCGCCTCCTATCTACTCTCCTCTCACCAGCCCTCCTCCTCCTCACTTGCCCCCTGTGACTGCCTCTAGCTTTGCTCATAATTGTGAACCTTAAACTATTGCTTCTTGCTTGTGCTCAGAATGTGTGGTGACATCGTGATCCACCCTGAGCTTGTACTACTTTGCTTGCTCTGCTGATTACACCCCACTTTGACTATGGGGGTGTGTCAGAATATTATGCTCTAGCCTGCAGTGGGGTGCTCTATAGCGAGTACAACCCTTCTAGGGTTAGCTATTTGTACCACCATTGTTGCTAGTGCAAACTCTCCTTTCTTCATTCTTACTTTCTACAGCTAGTTCTGACAAATACACCTCCCCGTTGTTGGAAACGAATGATTTAACGCTTCTTGTGTGTCGCAACATCGAACTGTAAACGAGGCGAACTACAGCGCAGCAACAGCGAGTCAACCGAGGAGGTTGACAAAATGGTAACAGTAAGAGGTTACGCGAAGGTCAAAGGTCAGCGACCTTTGACTCGACAAATACAACGCCACAGCAAGGACAAACAACTGACTCGATATTGAGCAGTTGCCCGAGTCGTCACTGTATCGAACCGCAACAGCAGCAGTTACAATTGCAGTTACAAATAAGAAGTTAGTTAAACATTTCGCATTCTCCTGTAATCTTATAAAAGCTTGTACTTTCCTTCTATAATCAATCTATCTTGCCCTCACACACTAGCGCAAGGTGGTTCAATACTTCTCATTAAACGCTTCCGCAATAACAATATTCCTACCAAGAGTTCTAGCTTTGAAAAGATCCTAAGGGCTATTTTCTCAGCCCAACATGGTATGAGAGCCTAACAATGCAAACTCCACTTCATTCAACCTCTACAACATCAAGAAGACATGGCTACACAGAAGGACAGAAACCCCTCCAGTGGCACTCCCGGCACCACTCCTACCCCACCTCCAGCCTCTGGCCTGCAGACAGAGGGAGGCATGGCTACAAGACCAGCTGCTGAATCTACAGAAACTACTGCGAACCAGACGACAGGCTTCGACCCAAACATGATGGAGAAGTTCTTCTCCTTCATGGCCTTCTACGAGCAACACCAGCAAGGAGCACCTGCGCAATCAAGCAACAACAACAACAACGACGGGATTACCCCCATGAGCCTCGATGGTTCATCGTATGCACGGGGAAACCAACAGCAGCCTACCTTTGCGCCGTACGAGCCTCAACGTGGCTCCACCAGCTTCATGCCGAATCTGTCAGAATGTGACGTTTGTCTAGCCTGCAGTGGGGTACTCTATAGCGAGTACAGCCCAGATTAGGGTTTGCTATATGTACTCAACTGCCTGCTAGTGAAAACTCCTCATTCCTGTTACTGATTCTTGCCTAGTGTTTCGACATGGTATCAGATCAGGTCGACCCTCCTGGGTCGATCCTTTTGGTGGTCCCGCCCGATGCTTCCGCTGCTGTCTTGTGTGTCGCGCGCCCCGTGGCGCGCGACGGATTTTTCTTCCCGCCACGCGCTCCGAAAGCGCGGCGCTTTTCTGCCCGCCGTGCGCCCCGAGGCGCGCGGCGGTTTTCTGCCCCGGGGACCCGCGCGTCGCCCCCCGTCGCCCGTCGAGGCGCCCCCGGAGGCCCGCGCGTCGCCCCCCGTCGCCCGACGCGGCCCGCGCGACCTGCGCCAGGCCCGCGCGCGGCCCGTACGGGCTGCGCCAGGCCCGCGCGCGGCCCGTACGGGCTGCGCCAGGCCCGCGCGCGGCCCGTACAGCCCGCGCGCGGCCCGTACGGGCTGCGCCAGGCCCGCGCGCGGCCCGTACGGGCTGCGCCAGGCCCGCGCGCGGCCCGGGCAGCCCGCACGCGGTTCGTCCGCCCTGCGCCAGGCCCGTGCGCGGCCCGTACAGTCCGCCCCAGTGCCGCACGACGTCCCCCGAGCTTCTGACCGCGCCCCACCCCCGCTGCTGCCCGCGCTCCTGTGTTAGGGTTTGGGGGTGGAGAGTATGGGGGTGCCGGGTGTGTGAGCCGTCCCCTGCTCCTCCTCCTCCTCCGTCTCCCACTGCTGCAGCTGCCGCTGAGGGGGGTGGATGTGTTGGAGCCGTCGGAGTGGTACGAGGGGGGTGGCGTGTGAGCGGTGCTAGAGGTTCAACAGGGAGTGTGTGAAAGGGGTGTGGGACAGTTGGGGGAGGTTGAGTGGAGGCAGCCGTCTTGTTGTCTGCAGTGCCTGTAGTCCGAGGCCCGTGGGTCTGGTAGCCCAGCGAGCCTGCTGCGCCAGTCGCCCGTGGGTCAGTTGCTCCTGCCGCTCGTCTTAGCCGCGGAGCCAGGTACTCCTGTAGTCCGGGGCCCTTGCCACCGGTAGCCACCGTGCGCGCCGCTCCTGTTGCCCGTGTGTCTGCGGCTTCACCCGTCGCCTCCTATCTCCACTCCTCTCACAGTCCCTCCTCCTCCTCACTTGCCCTCTGTGATTGCCTCTAGCTTTGCTTGTACTTGTGAACCTGCTCTATGACTGCTTGCTGTGCTGATTATACCCCACTTTGACTATGGGGGTGTGTCAGAATGTGATGTTTGTCTAGCCTGCAGTGGGGTACTCTATAGCGAGTACAGCCCAGATTAGGGTTTGCTATATGTACTCAACTGCCTGCTAGTGAAAACTCCTCATTCCTGTTTCTGATTCTTGCCTAGTGTTTCGACAGAATCAACCTGCACCTGGACAAGAGAAGACGTTAGACGCGATTCCGATACAATCACAATTCGCGCACGTTTTAAAGCTGCAAACATCGACACCCTTGGACGGAAAGGACTTCTATACCAAGTCCTTCGAATTCGAGTTGATGATGGAAGGCGCGCAAATCCTCGGCTTCTTCGACAAGTCCCTGCCATATCCAGTAAACGGGACAGTTCGACAAACAGCAGTACATGTCAGAACAGCAGGATAAAACGAGAAACAGGAAAGAGGGTTTTCACTAGCAGGCAGTTGAGTACATATAGCAAACCCTAATTTGGGTTGTACTCGCTATAAAGTACCCCACTGCAGGCTAGACAAACATCACATTCTGACACACCCCCATAGTCAAAGTGGGGTATAATCAGCATAGCAAGCAGGCAGAGCAGTAGGTTCACAAATACAAGCAAAGCTAGAGGCTATCACAGAGAGCAAGTGAGGAGGAGGAGAAACTGTGGAGGCGAGAAGATGGGAGGCGACGGCTGAAGCTGCAGACACACGGGCAACAGGAGTGCGCAGCACTGTCGCTACCAGGCTATACCCGGACTACTCAGGCGACAGGCGCAGCTGGCTCTCTGTGCTCCCAGGAGTGCTCACACTGTAGCTACCAGGCTATACCCGGACTACTCAGGCGACAGGCGCAGCTGGCTCTCTGTGCTCCCAGGAGTGCTCACACTGTGGCTACCAGGCTATACCCGGACTACTCAGGCCACAGACGCAGCTGGCTCTCTGGACTACAAGTGCTGCGGACAACAAGACGGCTGCCTCCACTCAACTTCCCCCAGCTGTCCCACACCCCTTTCACACACCCCTTGCTGTACCTCTAGCACTGCTCACACGCCACCCCCCTAGTACCACTCCGACAGCTTCCACACATCCACCCCCCTTAGCGGCAGCTGCAGCAGTGGGAGACGGAGGAGGAGGAGGAGCAGGGCACAGCGTACACACCCGTCACCCCCCCACGCGCCACCCCCACACTCACCACCCCCCAAACCCTAACACAGGTAGTGGCGGGGGGGGCGGTGCGCGGGCAGGAGCTTGGGGGAGGGCGCGCGGCTCCCCAGGGCGCCTCGACGGGGCAGCGGGGGGCCGCGCGCGGCTCCCCAGGGCGTCGCGACGGGGCAGTGGGGTCGCGCGCGGCTCCTCAGGGCGTCGCGACGGGGTAGCGGGGTCGCGCGCGGCTCCCCAGGGCGTCGCGACGGGGTAGCGGGGGCCGCGTGCGGCTCCCGAGGGCGTCGCGTCGGGCCAGCGGGGTCGTGCGCGGCTCAGCAGGGCGACGCGACGGGCTCCCGGGGGGCGACGGGACCGCCGACGGGGGGGGGGGGGGCGACGCGCGGGTCGACGCGGCAGAAAACCGCCGCGCGCCCCGAGCGCGCGACGGGGAGAAAAAACACCGCGCGCCCTGTGCGCGCGGCAGGCAGCAGACATCGCTCGCCCAGGGCGTGCGATAGGCAGAACAGCAGCGGAAGCATCGGGCGGGACCACCCACAGGATCGACCCAGGAGGGTTGACCTACTCTGATAGCATGTCAGAACAGCAGGATAAAACGAGAAACAGGAAAGAGGGTTTTCACTAGCAGGCAGTTGAGTAGCAAACCCTAATTTGGGTTGTACTCGCTATAGAGTACCCCACTGCAGGCTAGACAAACATCACATTCTGATAGTACACATATCAGACACTGATGGCTTACACAATCCTTCTACGGAATCTGACGACAAACGAGCAGCAGAACATCCGGTCTTATCGAGGATACGGCAACTCCGCCGAGCTCGCGTACAACCACTTGAAGAACCTGTATCAAGCAACAGACAGCGTCAACCAGAGCCAGTTAATGGCGCAGCTGACAACAGTTGAAATGAAACCAGGCGAAAAAGGGATGGCATATATTAGCCGCTGTCGCGGACTGCGCGCTAGACTCCATCGTTGCGGTGGATCAATATCTGAAGAAGCCTTCGTCACAGTCGTCATCACTGGTCTCGGCCCTCATTGGCGTTCCACTCGAGCCATTCTTCGAGCTCACGAGAAAATCTCCGAAGCGGCACTCTGCGTCGAAATCCATGCTGAACAGCAGGACATGGACCTGCACGAAGAACGTCACAAGAGAAAAACATCAGTACCTGAGTTTGCTTTTCACACTCAACGACGCTACAACAACAACAACAACAACCGGCGGAATAAGCATCATCAACAACGACACGTACCACCGTTCCGCCATCTCTGCAAGACGTCAGGACATCCTCGCACTCATTGTCCAAGCCTGCAGCACTCAACGCCGCCACAACGACAACTTCGACCCTCATGCAGTCAGGTGGCCTCCACACAAGCACACCCCACCGGCCAAACGCAGTCTTCAACGACACCGACTACGCAATCTGCACAAGGAACAAGAAACATCGTCAGCTGCATGGCAAGATTGACAGACTCATGTGTCACCAAGTCACCACCGCACTACTCACTAGAAGAACTACTCGACGAAGGGACTCCCTGCCGCGAGTCACTGGAGCCGAACCCGACAAACGCAACCATCGCCCAGAGCGAGCCATCCGGAAAAGACACCTGGTTCTTGGACAGCTGCTGCGGACAGCACATGTGCTCCTCGGGTCGCTTCGTTCAACGGGAACATCAACTGCAACGCGAAGTCGTCATCACTGTCGCCAACAATCAGAACCTGCGCACACGACGACAAGGAATTGTTCAACTTCAGTCGCGAGAAACTAACGTCATCTTGCAAATGTCAAAGGTTTTAATTGCAGAAGGACTCGGCTACAACTTACTGAGCGTCAGCCAACTTATGGCGAAGGGAATTCATCTTGAAGCAGACAGCACTACCCAAGAATTCAGACTATACAACGGGAAAGGCGGATTGTACATCGGGAAGGCACTGTTGAAGAACAACGTCTTCGTCCTCAACTTTATTCCAGATCAAGGCACCGCCGACAGCGACGCCATTGTGAACTTCACCTCCTGGATGCACCCGCCTGATCTCGACCCCGACTTCAGCCTCGGCGGCTTCTGGTACTCGAATACGATCCCTGAAGCAGAAGGAACAAGAGCATTAGCAACAATTCATACAACATCGGCAACAGCAGAGACAACATCGGAGAGACAACAACGGTAGCAGCAGAGAGACATCGGCAGCAACAGAGACAACATCGACGATAGCAGAAACAACACCAACACCAATTGCTGGTCCTTCGCCGACACCAACACCCATCGATGACACACCACCAACTCCTGCGCAACAACTGACTCCCACTCTGCGCGAAGTCCACAGAAGCGCCAACTTCACCTCAAGCTTCTACTCCAACTCCGATCTGTACAGACGCTCACCCGGACATCGTGCTGGCGAAGACATCTGGCACAAAAGATTGGGACACCCGAGCAACACCACGTTAAACAAAATGATACGAGCAGGCGTTCTTGACAAAGACTCGTTACTCATACACGACGGCAGAGAGCTTCAACGAGTTCGAGGAACATGTTTTACCTGCCCTGAAGCCGACTTACCACATCAGCCGTTCGTCTCTCACCACAACCCGAGCGCTCCAGCATACGCACCACTGGAGAAAGTGTACAGCGACATACTGTACAACTGTGAACCCGGAGAAGGAGCGTACAGCTACGTCATCACGTTCATCGACGCCGCCACACGATACGTCTGGCACTTCAATCTCCCAAGCCGTGACATGGGCTTCGAAGCTTTCGACGCCTGGCTTCCAGCAGTACAGCGAGAGTCAGGGGTGAAGCTGAAAAGCTTCCAGTCAGACGGGGGAGGAGAATATCAGTCACAAAGGTTCAAGCAATACCTGGCAGAACGAGGCATCAAGCGGCTCATCTCCCTCCCCTGCCTATCAACAGCAAGGCGTAGCAGAAAGAATGAACAGGACCCTCCAGAACACCATGCGCAAGCTGCTACGTGGCATGCGACTACCCAACCACCAGTGGCCCGAAGCAATGGACCATGCTGTCATGCTGCACAACTTGCTTTCGTCGTCATCGCTCCTGAACAACGCATCACCGCATCTGCTGTGGACAGGGAAATTGGGCAGCACAAAAATGTTGCGAGTGTTCGGCTGCATGGTACAGTACCGACCACCATCTGCACGAGCTGGCCGATTCTCCCAACGCGCACAGTGGGGAGTACACCTGGGCATCGAAAAACATTACAACGCATGGAAAATCTTCGACGTCCACTCGAAGGAAACAGTAGCAGCACGTGACGTGATTTTCTTCGTAAAGGACGAGAACGAGAAGGGGAGAATCGAATTCTCTTACTGCCCCACATCCGAGATGGCAGCCGACTATTTGACCAAGAAGCTTGGAAAGCAGAAGTTCGAGTACTGCATGCTGCTGACTGGACAAGGCCACGTCACCAGCAACGACACTCCAGAAGCGAAGGGGAGTGTTGGAAACAAATGATTTAACGCTTCTTGTGTGTCGCAACATCGAACTGTAAACGAGGCGAACTACAGCGCAGCAACAGCGAGTCAACCGAGGAGGTTAACAAAAGGTAACAGTCGGAGGTTACGTGAAGGTCAAAGGTCAGCGACCTTTGACTCGACAAATACAGCGCGACAGCAAGGACAAACAACTGACTCGATATTGAGCAGTTGCCCGAGTCGTCACTGTATCGAACCGCAACAGCAGCAGTTACAATTGCAGTTACAAATAAGAAGTTAGTTAAACATTTCGTATTCTCCTGTAATCTTATAAAAGCTTGTACTTTCCTTCTATAATCAATCTATCTTGCCCTCACACACTAGCGCAAGGTGGTTCAATACTTCTCATTAAACGCTTCCACAATTACAATATTCCTACCAGGAGTTCTAGCCTTGAAAAGATCCTAAGGGCTTTTTCTCAGCCCAACATCCGTAGCCTAACAAACCTAACGCACATACCGTACTAATATAGTTTGACACACCCCCATAGGCGAGCCTATGTGAGGGGCATTAAGCAAGCAAGAGCGACAAATGGTCACAAGAACAATCAACAAACGAAACTAAGCAGGAGATGCAACTCAAGGGTGGTACCACCAGCCCGAGACAAACGGTCACAAGGCCAGTTCAAGAATGCATCTATATATACCGTATTCAGGGCCCAAAATAGTATGGTGAAAAGCCTTGTTTGTCAAAACTGTATGTTTCTATATTGTTAGGCTATAGAGGGGCTAGTTTTAAGGGGTACACAACACAGTTATGGATTTCCTACTTCTTAGTGCAATCCACTTCCGTTGTTAGTGCAATCCACTTCCGTTGCATATGGTTCCAACTTGGTATCCAAGGCCATACCTACTGCTGTACCTGTCATACAAACTGCCATACCTAGGTTAGGTTGGCCCCGCGCTGCCCCTCACGTGCTGCCCTGCATGCGCCCTTGTGCTGCCCCGCGCGCGCCCTTCGCGCTGCCTTGCACGCGTCGTTCGCGCTGCCGTGAACGCACCCCTTGCTTTGCCCTGCACGCGCCCTTCGCGCTGCCTTGTGCGCTGCCGCTACCTGTGTGCCGCGTGCTGCCCTGCCCTGCGCGCTCGCCCTGCCCCGTGCGATCGCGTTGCCCTGCACCTTCGCAGTGCCTCGCGTGCGCCGCCGCTGCTGCAGCTGCCGCCGCTGCTACCGCTGCAGCCGTTGCCGCTGCTACTGCAACTGCCGCCATCGCTGCCACTATAGCAGCCGCCGCTACAGCCGCCGCTGCTGCTCCAGTAGCCGCTGCCTCTACAGCCGCAGCTGCCGCTACAATTGCCACTGCTTCAGCTGCCGCTACCACTACAACCGCCGCTGCTGCCGCTGCAGTTACCGCCGCCGTTATCGCTACAGCTGCCGCCCCTGCTACTACAGCGCCGTGGCCGCTGCCACTACACCAACCGCCGCTCCTGCCAGTGCGCTACTGCCGCTGAGGGCCACTGCCAACCAATGGGCCGCCGATCGAGTACGAGTCTTGGCTACAAGGTCTACACCTGTACCTGCAGAGCATCACCAAGGATGACGCCTCGCTTTTTGAGCACACGTCGGGGTCCCTTTCTGCCCCCGCTGAGCCGACCAATCCTGGCCCCACTGCTACTGACGAGCAGCGACAACAGTTTAAGACTGACCGTACTGCTCATTTATAGTGGTTAGCACTCGACGCTACTGGCCAGCTTGCTGTCCTCTCTCTCCCGTCCCACCAGAGGTCCCACTATCGCCAGCTGAAAATGGCCAAGATGCTTTTTGACGCTGTAGTTAAAGGCTACTCCTCCCCCTCTTCTGCCACCCTTTGCCGTCTTACATTGCCGTTTCTTTTCCTCGAGCTGTCTGACTTCACCACTGTAGCCAACCTCATAACTCATCTGTGCTCCCTTGATACGTGCTACTGTACTGCTCTGAAGCCAGGATTTTTGGTTGAGAACCAGCCCCTTTATGTATGTCACTCTCTAATTTCTCACGACTCACCTCCCTGACTATATTCGCGCTATTCGAGACCACTTCTTCTCCCTAGACCCCACTGAGCTCACCCTTGCCTCGTTTGAGTCCCATCTACTCGAGGCCGAGACCAGTGTCTGCGCTGTAGCTGCCTCCCGTGGTACTCCTCACCCCTCCTTCTTTGAGGGGTGCTCCCCGTCCCTCCTTATGCCCACTATTGCCTCTGCTACTGCTGTTGTCTTCCTTGGTGCCGAGGAGGTCGGTTCTGCATTTGCCCCTAGCGGGAGGCGCCGCAGCAGAAGTGGGCATATGAGGGGTGGGGGCAGTGGAGATGGTGGAGGAGGCACTAGCGGTGATAGTGGCGGGGGTGGTGGCGGTGGCGGTGGTGGGCGTGGTGGAGATGGTGGTGGCAGTAAAGGTGGCGGTGGTGGTGGATGCAGTGGGGGAGGTGGGGGTGGTGGAGGGGGGGATACGGGTGGTGGTCGGGGTGGAGCTGGAAGGGATGGAGCCTCGGGTACGGCTACCTGAGGAGTTGCGTCTGGTGGTGCAGCTGGTGGAGGCGGAGGTTTTGGGGGGGGCAGCAGCAGTAGCAGCGTCAGTAGGAGACTCTCTCACCGCAGCAGCTTCATGAGTGGGTTGCCCATCGAGGCGGCCCCGGAGGTGGAGGTCGCTTCCAATATCGCCGACGCGCAGGTATGCGGCAGGCA
The DNA here is from genome assembly GCA_947470075.1 of Closterium sp. Yama58-4. Classification (NCBI taxonomy): domain Eukaryota; kingdom Viridiplantae; phylum Streptophyta; class Zygnematophyceae; order Desmidiales; family Closteriaceae; genus Closterium; species Closterium sp. Yama58-4. The sequence continues at coordinate 840,506 of CANIUD010000708.1, forward strand.
GGCTCGCCGCTTCTACCGCCGCGAAGATGCCTTTTGAGCAGAGTTTGGTGAGAAGACCAAGTCTCCTGACTGGTTAGGATTGCTCAAGAAGGGCGTCGATGTGTTTGTCCCTCTTACCCTGGCCGGCCTAGTCGTTGCACGCGGCTCCGCTGTTCTCCCGTATCCGACAGCCCCCTCTGGCTCCCTCATAGGTCTCCACCTCCCCTCATTCGCTACAAACTCGGTGAGTACCGCTCACCTCCAAAATCAATTGGTGATAACCACCACTCTTGGAGGCGAGCACGCGCTGATCTGCACGGACCAGTGACTAACGACCACCTCGCCACGTTCACTTGGAGGCCTCGGTCTGCCCTATACACATTGCATACTGAGTCTGCACACTGCGTATTGCTTGTGTAGGTTACTCCCACTCTTGTCTCTCCTCTGGCACCACCGTCATGGTTGCCCCTCCCTGCAGCGTCCGCGTCGCATGTACTCGTCTCCTTGTCTCTGGCCTCCCGAGGTCCCTGCCCCCGCTCCCGCCGTCGCTTGCGCCGCCGTACACTCCTTGTGTCGAGGGGCGGCAGCGCGCCACTCCTCACTTCTCCTTGTTCCCTCCGACCACGGCTCTTTTGCAGATGCTGCATATAAACTGTGGGGCCCCATCCCCGCTAGTGGGCTGCGCCGGGAGCGCTACTTCCTTCTGGTCGTCGATGACTACATGCACTACACCGTGATTTATCCCTTGCAGCACAAGGGGGACATCCTTGTTGTTTGATCCCTTGGATCCACGTTGTTCGTCCCCAGCTGAGCGCACGGTTCCGCCAGAACCTCCCGGTGGTCCGCATACACTCTCACCGTGGAGGTGACTTTTCCTCCGATCTTTTGGAGGACTTTTGTTGTGAGGTGGGCATCACCCAGTCGTTCACGCTTCTGGCCTCTCCACAGCGTAATGGGATCGCTGAGCGCCGCATTGGCTTGATCATGGAGGTTGCTCGCACCTCCATGATCCATGTGGCTGCTCCCCATTTTCTGTGGTCGTTTGCGGTCCGATACGCTGCACATCAGCTCAACCTTTAACCCCGTGTCTTCGAGCCAGAGACCTCGCTTACACTGCATTTGACAAGGGAGGTTGGCGATGCGGCAGGGTTTCGGGTCTGGGGTTCGCTTGCCCTTGTTCATGATACTACCGCGGGCAAGCTCTCTCCTCGCACCATTCGCTTCGTGTTCCATGGCCTTCCTGACGATGCGCCTGGCTGGTAGTTCTACCACCTAGTCATGTGTCGCGTCCTGTCTTCCCGTTACATCCCTCTTGACGAGTCGGTTTGGTACTACCGTCTCTCTCCCCGCTGCAGTTCCAGGTTACCCCCCCTACTCCTCTTCCTGGTTCCACGTAACCCTCAGATAGACCCCCTCCCTTCCTCTTTGCATCGTGCTCCCTCAAGTCACACCACCCCCCTCGGTTGAGCCTTTGGAGGTCTCCTCAGACCCCGCTGGCCCGGCCGAGGGGGTTGACCCTGCTGCTGACTATATGACGGTCTCTTGCTGTGCTCCGCGCTTAAAGACTTCTCCTCGTTTTCCGCTTCAGCCGTCTTCTCTGCCTCTGCAGCCTGTCGGTGTGGACTCTGGTGCTTTGAGAGTGTTGGTTGCGGGGGTGGTGACTTTGGAGGTGCAGACTCTAGGGGTGCTAGCCTTGCGCTATCTCAGGGGGCACTGAACGCTCTCATTGTGGTGGAGCCGAGGGTACTACTTCTATAGGAACTGCAGGTGTGTTGCACCTTCTGCCGTGACAACCCTTGTTCTAGGAGTAGGAGCAGTGGTCGCTGCCTCTTTCTGGGCCCGTTGCTAGAGGTTTTGGGGGTGCTTGAGCTGGAGGTACTGGTGGTTCTGGTGCTAGAGGTGTTAGAGATGGAGGTGCTGGTGGTCTAGGTGCAAGAGGTGCTAGAGCTCGCAGTGCTAGAGGTTCTGGTATTGGAGGTGCTAGAGCTGGAGGTGCTGGAGGTTCTGGTGCTGGAGGTTCTAGAGCTAGGGGTACTGGTGGTTCTGGTGCTAGCGGTACTAGAGATGGAGGTTCTGGGGTTGCTGCGCGGCCTCGGTCGACGCGACCGTTTTTCAGCTGCAGTCGTCGTTGCCACCACCTGGCTCGGCACTTCACCAGGTTCTCCGTCTTCCGTCTGCCTTTGCAGACCTGTCTACCACTAGCACTACTCCTTTACTGGCCAGTAAATCAGGCATGGGGACAACAAGGCGATGATTGCCTTGTGTCGAGAGAAGAGACTGGAGCTCAGAACGAAGCACATTACTCTTCGTTACTTTCTCACACGAGAGTCATAGTAGCGTGGTCAGCTTCGCCTTGCTTACGTGGCCTCATAGGTCAACACTGCTGATATCTTCGCAAAGGCCCTAGGGTCTGGTGATCATCAGCGTTTCTGCATTACTCTAGGCCCTTGGGCGTACTCTGCCTCACTTGCTTGTCTTTTGACTTTGCCATGTACTCTGATATGTATATGTATATACCTGTCACATCCGGTTGGCAAATGTCGCCCTTAATTAATGCCACCCATCCCCACAACTAGACATAGTGGTGCATATTGTATTATATGGAAAGCGGTACTTGAGAGTCCAGATTGTTCCTCTAGTGCTCTAAACCATTATGTTACAGTGATGCTGCCTTCAACTCACCAAGGACATCCTACAAAGGACAACAACATCACCACAAAGGATTAAGGAAAGCATCATCCATATTGGTGAATGCAAGGACCAAGAAACAACATCACCACACACTGCATTCATGTTGAATAATGTGGATCAAGGTCCACATACACATAAATGTGGATCTTGATGCAACCCTAAACCCATGTGTGTGCAACAGTGTGTAGTTGGTCCACTATCCACCACTCTATATTCACCTTTGTACCTTAGGGTAATCCACACAATTGCCTCATCATCCCTTTTTGCTATTTGTGACTCCTTGTAAGGCTCATGGAATTGTTGCCTCATCATCCCTTTTTGCTATTTGTGACTCCTTGTAAGGCTTATGCATCCCCTATATCCGTCCAGCTTCGCAGCTCCACTCGTTTCCCGTTGTTGACCCAGTCAATCTCGGGGTTCAACTGATTGAAGAAATCTCGCCCCAAGATGAAATCTAGTCCCTTGATGTTGGTGACTAGTAACGTTGGCTTCCACCTCAATGCACCTATGTGCAGCTGTGGTGATGCTTCGCCGTGGATGGGAAGCTTTGTACCGTCCACCATTGTTGCAGTAAATCGGGTCTCCTTCACCCTCTCTCCTCTTTTCTCCAACGTCCCGCGGTCGCACACCGAGTGGGACGCACCACTGTCCACCAGTGCCTGGAGGCGTCGTGTTTTGCTTAACACCTCGAGGAGCAGTGGTGTCTGCAACGCTGAGTAGCCAAAGATAGTCTCGTTAATATGATCATAATGTACATCAAAGTAGTCATTATCCTTATTTCCTATACCTGACTCAGCACTCTTTACTTACAACTTAACCTGGGGGGTAGGATGATTTTTCCGAGGCTTGAACAACTTCTCCTGAGTCTGGAATTTCCCTCTAAGCCTTTGCAGCTGTGTAGGCTTCACCTGTGGGCAACGTTGGCAAAAGTGCTGGGCCTATCCCAGATGGACTTAAACTCACCTCTCCACATCACCAACTCCTCATCCCCGCTAATACGTTACAGCGCTGCCACCTCACCACTCGTCAGATGTTGCCACTTCCCCTTGCCATTACCCTCATGCTGATCAGTAGCATTGCGTCTCCCTTCGCTGTATATCTGGACATGCCTAATAAAATTGGCCCCAATCTTCTTGACCACTCACTTGGGCTCAAAAGTGTGTGTGTGTGTGTGTGTGTGTGTGTGTGTGTGTGTGTGTGTGTGTGTGTGTATGTGTGTGTATGTGTGTGTGTGTGTATCGTTTTTTTTAATTATTTTTTTTTTGGAAAACTACGTCACATCTCTCTAGCCAGATGTGTCTGAACATGACTACAATGAGCGTGGATTCCGGAAAACCCGATGCAGTACTGTCTTCCGCGAATAGGAGCTCTTCCAGTGTCCCCACTGGCCTTCCAGGATTGATCAATCGGAGTAAGTCTTAAAGCGCGCCACAAACCCCACTGACCATCGGACAACTCATCAGGCAGTGTGTCGGCGATTTTTCTGCTACATGTACTATGCTATACTGCCTTAATGTTTTGTGCAGATGAATTTGTTGCCGCACCATGTACCTTGGATTTATGGGTTCGAAGCGTGCGATTAAATCTGCCCGAAACTGCGCTCACGTTCCCTCTCCTCGGACCACTTCACTATAGTACACCCATTCCAATGTCGGGCCTTACAACAGTGTCGCTGTGTGCCGAATCCTTGCTGCATTGTGTGTCGGGGTCGTACAACCAATGTCCTCGAGATAAATTTCGAGTATCGTTGAACGCCAGATCCCTTTGTGCTTGGATCGAACGCTTCCGGGAGCCTCGCTCGAGCTGCTTCGAGGTTCAGCGCAGTTGGTACCACTGCTGCATGAAATGTTGGTGTCGCCGCTACTGCTACTAACAGCACTGCTGCATTCGCTGCTGCTGTGGCGGCTGCCGACTGGTTCGCGAGGAGCGCCTCTATTTGTTGAAGCGCCATCCGCGTCTTGTCCAAATCGGTGCGAATGCTGACGATTTCTTGCATGAAGTTGTCGCCTTGCACTTCCATTCCTACCGACATCGAGTCTGAAATCGAATCGAGGGGGACTTACAAAAAAAAAAATCACGGAACCGGTTTTACTTACCCGAAATCGGTATTTAGTGTTCGTCGCCCCCGCCTTGCACTTCCATTCATGCCTATCCCTGCTTGGTTTCCTGTATCGGTTTGTTCTATGCATGGTTGGAGCCTTTTACGTTGTCCAAATGGCACTAAGCCTGGATGGTAGTATTATTATAGTATGTTTAAAGGATCCATGCTCTAAAATACCTGTGCGATATTTCTTAGGAGGTGTTTTGATGACACTTAAACGAACCATGCATATCCTTGCACGGTTTCCTGTATGGGTTTGTTCTATGCAGCGTCGAGGCCTCATATGTTGTCTGAATGGCGTTAAACGTGGATGGTAGCATTTTTATAGCATGTTTAAGGGATTCGCACTCTTAGATAAGTGTGCAATAATCATCAGGAGGTGTTTCAACAACACTCAAACGCACCATGCCTATCCTTGGACAGTTTCATGAATGGGATTGTTCTACGCGGCGTCGAAGCCTCATACGTTGTCCGAACGGCATTAAACGTGGATGGTAGCATTTTTATTGCATTTTTAAGGGATCCATGCTCCAAACTACTTGTGCAATAATGCTTAGGAGGTGCTTCGACAACACTCAAACGCACCATGCCTATCCTTGCACGATTTCTTCTATGGGTTTGTTCTACGCGGCGTTGGAGCCTCGTACGTTGTCTGCATGGCATTGAACGTGGATGGTAGCATATTATAGCATGTTCAAGGGATCCATCCTCTAGAATACTTGTGTGATAATGCTTAGGAAGTGTTTCGACAACACTCAAACGCACCATGCCTATCATTGCGCAGTTTCTTGTATGAGTTTGTTTTACGCGGCGTCGGAGCCTCATACGTTGTCCGAATGGCACTAATCGTGGATGGTAGCATATTTTAAGCATGTTTAAGGGATCCATGCCCTAATATACTTGTGCGATAATGCGTAGGAGGTGTTTCAACAGCACTCAAAGACACCATTTCTATCCTTGCATGGTTTTCAGCATGGGATTGTTCTACGCAGCGTCGGAGCCTCATACGTTGTCTGAATACCATTAAACGTTGATGATAGCATTGTTATAGCATGTTTAGCAGATTCATACCTCAAAATAATTGTGCGATAAAGCTTAAGAGGTGTTTCGACAACTCTCAAACGCACCATGATTATCCTTGCACGGTTTCCTTCATAGGTTTGTTCTACGCGGCGCCGGAGCCTCATACGTTGTCCGAATGACATTTAACTTGGATGGTAGCATTTATGTAGCTTGCTTAAGGGATCCATGCCCTAAAATACATGTGCAAAAATGTGGAAGTGGTGTGTTGACAACAATCAAACGCACCATGCCTATCCTTGCACAGTTTCATGTCAGGGATTGTTCTACGCGACGTCGAAGCCTCATACATTGTCCAAATGGCATTAATCGTGGATGGTAGCATCAATATATCATGTTGAAGGGATTCACGCTCTAAAATACATGTGCAATAATCATCAGGAAGTCTTTCGACAACACTCAAACGCACCATTCCTATCCTTGCAGTGATTCCTGTATGGGTTTGTTTTATGCGGCGTCGGAGCCTTATATGTTGTCCGAATGGCACTAAACGTGATTTTTAGCATTTTTATAACGTGTTTAAAGCCATCAGCTAAAATATTGACCCCCCCCCCCCCCCCCCCTTCTAATTGGACCCACTTGAATATCAAAGTTTTTTTGTAATGTTATGGAAAGTTGAAGTGTTGTGTTCACACCTACAGACGAGTTCCGAATGAGCAAGGATTAAAAGTTCCTTCTCAATTCTGATTGGCAGCCAAATACTTCCACGCACCTCTGCGATTTTGGTGCAAGGTTGAGCGATGTGCAATGTCACATTCACTAGAATTGTGACTTCACCAAATTCACGTCCAGCAGCAGCACAGGCAAAACTTAAAGCACACACATGTGTAAGAGATGATGGTGGAATAGCGTGAACGAGATGAGAGCTAACGGAGCTATGAGAATTGTGCCCCCTTCGACTTGGGGCCTGGGAGAGGTTCATTAAGAAGGAATCATGGAAAAAAAAAAGCATGAATGGGGTAAATGGTGAAAAACAAGGTGATGCGGACGGAGAGAAAGAGCGCCATGGGGAGGGCAGAAGAGAGGGTTGGGGTGCTGAGAGCGAGGTGGGGAGGAAAGGACCACGGACAGCTCAGACGACGGGAGGGCAAGGGGGGCATCAAACGCGAGGGGAGGGAAGGGAAGGGAAGGCGACGGCGAGGGAAGGGAAGGGAAGGCGACGGGATGGAGAGCGGACAGGCGACGGGACTGTGAGCGCGAAGGCGACGGGATGGAGAGCGCGAAGGAACGGGAGGGAGAGCGGATAGGCGACGGGAGGGAGAGTGGACAGGCGACGGGAGGGAGAGTGCGAATGGGACGGGAGAGATGGCGGACAGGCGACGAGGTACACAGTTTTCTGTATGGGTTTATTATTAAACACACGTCATAAAGCAGAACTAGGTTGGAAAGGTAAATGGAGACGGAAAGAGAAAAAAGAGAAAGAGAGGAAAGAGAAAGGAAATGGGAAAGGAAAGAAATAGGGAAAGAAAATCCAAAAGAGACCCAAAAGCACAACATAGAGGACACCCTAAGGACGCGGCACATGTTTTCATTTTTCCAGGATCGATCGTAGGAGGGGATCGATGTGCCGCTTATACAGTGCATTGGCGACATCGTCAATGCATGGTATCCGTTCTTCGCATGACTTCGAAAATGTACAGGTCACGGGTACCCAAATTGGTCACACCAGCAGCTCGCACGTTCGATGTGCCGCGGTGCACACATCGATCGTGCTTTTAGTTTGGCAGTAGAGCACATCGAGCCACAGGTGACAGCCGCGATCGATCGGCGTCGCCCACGGTCGCAGGCAAAAAATTATCGAGTCGTTGCGAATGAAATTGCTGGGCGACCAACCACGCTCTGCCCTGATTGGCTGCGCGTTGCAGTGTGTTGGTGTATTCAGCCTGCCCGATCCTGCAATTTCGATCCTGGCACCTATAGCTCGATGTGTCTACCCCACTGCAAATTTTCAGTGTGGGCACATCGGTGTGCCGATCGATGTGTCAGGATCGATGTGAGGCCCCGATCCTGGCAAAATGAAAACAGGTGCCGCGTCCTAACAAAACACCCTATCTCAAGACCCCCCTCAACCCCCCCCCCCTCCCTCGTCTTCCCGTGCTCCCACTCCCTGGCCGCCACTAGTATGGACCGCCCACACTGCCAGACCAAGGATGGAGACAGTGACAGTGGGTCGGCAACGCTGACCCCCAAAGCATGCGCCTCCCCCGCCATTGGTCGGTGCACCGCAATATCCAACCGCTCCCCTACCAACATTGAGTCATCCTCCATTGACACCACTCCTCTCGACGCCTTAGCGATCCTAGCCACCGCAAACTTCACCTCGTCATGCACACGTGATGGCCCATGGTGGTGCTTGCAGCGCAATGCATGGTGTGGATCTGCCGGGTCCGTGTCCTCGATGCCACATATGCAACGGGCAGCGACGTGCAGCTGCTAAATCGGAAGGCCCAAATGCACAGCCACGGCAATGCCCCACTCAGCGGCTGTGAAGGTCAAATATGAATGCGCAGGCACCGCCAAGACCCAAGCACCAGCTCCTGGGCCCTGAAGGGACGTGAAACGGGCTAGTGTAGCATCATCACGAGCCATACAAGGGAGGGCCCAGAGCTCCTCCACAACTAACAACTGCTGCCATGTGTGAAAAAGTCAAACTGGTGGGGCCACTACGCAAAGGTGGAGACTCGACATCTCCTGGCGTACAGCGTTAGGCGGCTGCTCAAGGCTCTAGGAGAACCGTGGGTAGAGAAAGTCCACCCCCCCTGAAGGGCTAAGGTAGTCCCTAAACATCGCCTCCTCTCCCGCTATCCCCAACTGAGCCACACCTCGCGCCGCCTGCGTCCATCCACAGCCATAGGAGAGTGGGCTAAAAAACGCCGCAACCCAGGCGGACTGGGAGATGCAGCTGCAATCGGGCCAACCTAGACCGACCAGGGTCGTGCTCCTATGTGTTCGGAGGAAAAAGCTGCTCAAAACAGTCCTCCACCCTGCTGTCCAACTCCCTAAACGCCTCCACCACTTCCGATCGTGGTGGCACCGTCCGAGCAAGATACACAGGTCGCGCCGTCACTGCAATGGCTAGAAGGTGCGCCGCCATCTGGGGGTGCTTGAGCAACGTGAGCCAAGGAAGGGGCGCTTGCAGTTGCTGTAGCCGCTCCCGTAACCGAACAACCTCCCAGTCCTCATCCCCGATGGGAACGCCAACCACCGTCAAACCCTCCTCCGTCCGCTGCATGCCTGGTGGCAACTGCTCCTCTAGATCAGCTCCCCCCGATTCCCACAACCGACACTTATGCGCCTGCACATGCAATCGCACTGACTCCAGCCACTCCCCCAGCATGCCAAACGCCTCCAATATCTGATCCCCAGGACCTAAAATGTAGGTATCACCGGCATAGCTCAGGAACAAGACATCGTCGAAATCCCTGATGGCCGACTCCAAGACCTGCTGCTGCGCAAATGCATAGAGGAAAGAGCCCAATGGGTCCCCTTGTTTCGACCCCGGTGCACAGACCAGTGTCTCCACGAAAGGGCCTGCCCTCAGGTAGAGGTCGCTGGGCGACCCATAGAAGACGCTCAGGAACGGGATGAGAGTTGAGAAAGGCGAGTCTCGCAACCCCTCGAACATCGCACGCCGATGGAAGGAGTTGAAGGCGTTCGCGACAATTATCTGCAGCGCGCACCAGTCAGGGTGGGTTGCCAGGGACGAGCGAAAAGCGTGGGTGAGTATCTCAACTCCCGCCCTGGTCCCCGCCCCCAACTAGTTATATGGCAAGAAGTGTGAGGCCATGGCTGGGCGAATTGTGATGCAGAGTGCTCGTGCAAGGATGCGCGGCAGTACCTCTCCGATGGCAACTGGTCTCACGTCCCCGTTGGGTTTGGAGAGCCCGACCAGGTTTGACGTTGCGAGCCAGGGTCGAACACGCTGAGGAACCTGTCCCCCCACCTACTGATTGAACACCTCAAGGAGATGGCAGAGGTAGGAGTGTTCGGTCAGGGAAGTGTTGCACAGATGCTCCGTGACCCAACTCGAGGGACCCACTGCCGATGCGCGAGCAGCTGTATGAATGGCTTTGGCTAAAGTGTCACAAGTGAGTATCGGCCGCCGAGCGTCATCGGCAGCGAAATCGCCGACCTACTCCGGTACCCCTTCGATGCTCGCAGGGTGCTTCCCTGGCAAAGATTCCACCATTGCCTCTAACGGTCGAGCCAGCTCCCCCGCAGAAAGGCAAGCCAACCCCCGACTCCACTCTCCCAATTTAGACCGTGTCCGACACCGTGCGAGGCGGATGGCGTCTGGGTCTTGGTCCGCAGCTGTATAGGTGAGTGGGCGAACCGCCGGCCGTGCCACGGTCAAGGCAGACTCGTACAGCTGGTGCCACCTCCCTTCCCAAAACACCCCAAGACACTCCTTTATTGCAGCTCGCTGGCCCATGCTCGGCTTGAATGGCACGCCTAGGATGAGGCGTGGAAAGGCTAGGAGAACCAGTGTGCCCGCTTCATCCTTTCACTTGTTTTTTAGTTGTTTCAACACACAGCAAAGCGCGTCAAGGACGCCTAACCGAGCTCGCTGGGGGATTCGTCGCATGGTTCTCCCTCCCACTGCTCCCACGTCGAAAAAGACCTCCCAATCCCAAAAGGGGATCTCAGCCCACACTTCTTCCTGGATATCCCGCGGCGTTGGGCGCTCCTGAGTCTAATGCTCAGCCAATGATGTGATGCAATCAAGTGCATGCGCACGCCTCTCCGCCTCTGCCGTCCGACATGCCTTCATATGGCGTGCAGCAGCCCCTCGTGTGGCAAATGGATGGAAGCAAGTATCACACGAGAAGTGTGGTCGTAGAGAAGGCAGATCACCCGTTATTGCCTCCGCCACCTCTGAGCCCTCAGCCAAAACCATGGGTGTGTCGAAAACCGGGGGCATGTACAGGGAATCATCTCGTTTGCCCCCCTCGCCCCCGAACTGCCCGGGTTCTCCAGTCACCCCCAGCTGCCCCTAAACTGGCGGCACTCCTTGGGGTGCCCCAGCCACCTCTGGCTGACCCCCAGCCTGCTGCACCCCCTGGAGTGCCCCATCACTTCCGACTGCCCCCCCGCTTGCTGCACTCCGTGGGGTGCTCCAACCACATCTGACTTCCCCCCATTCTGCCGCACTCCCTGGGGTGCTTCGGTCGCCCCCTGCTGCCCCCCCGGCTGCTGTATGCCCCTGGGTTCTCCGGTCTCCCCCGGCTGCCCCCCATTCTGCCGCACTCCCTGGGCTGCTCCACTCGCCCCCGGCTGCCCCCCAACTCGCTGCACACCCTGTGGTGTTCCAGTCACATCTGGCTGCCTCCCAGCTCACTACACTCACTGTCGGTCACCACATTCATTGTCGGTCACCACACTCAGTGTGTGTCATCACACTCACTGTCAGTCACCACCTCTCATTCTCTAACCCCTCCTCAAATTCTCTGACCCCACCTCTCATTCTCTGACCCCTCCTCCCATCCTCTCATTCTCTGAACCCTCCTCTCATACTCTGACCCATCCTCTCATTCTCTGGTCCCTCCTCGCATTCTCTAACCCCGCCTCTCATTCTCTTCCCCTTCATCTCATCCTCTGGCCCCTACTCTCATTCTCTTAACCCTCCTCTCATTCTCCGACCCCTCCTCTCATTCTTTGACCCCTCCTCTCATTCTTTGACCCCTCCTCTCATTCTCTGACCCCTCCTCTCATTCTCTGGCCCCTTTCCTCATTCTATGACCCTTCCTCTCATTGTCTGACCCCTCCTCTCATTCTCCGCCCCCTCCTCTCCTGTTTTTTCCCGTCCTCTCCTCCTCTGCCTCCACATTTAGTGCTCTATCCCCTCCTATCCTGCTATGCTCAACATCTCCTTCTCAGTCCGGTTCCACATCATGCTCTGCCACCTTTCTCTCCTTCTCAGTCCCATCCTCTCATGCTGTGCCCCCTCCTATCATGCTCTGTCCTATCCTCCATTGCTCTATTTGATCCTACCCTACTCTGCCCCCTCCTCTCCTTCTCTGCACCATCGTCTCCTGCTCTGTCCACTCCTATCCTTCTCAGCCCTATCCTCTCCTTCGCTGTCCCCTCCTCCCCATCTCTGTCCCCTCGTCCCCTTCTCTGCCCTAGCCTCTCATTCTCTGCCACCTCCTCTCCTTCTTTGCCCCCTCCCCTCATTTTCGTATACCAAACCCATTTTTTCTGCCCCCCTCCCGCCCTCCTCTGCCCCATGCTGTCAATATTTTTGCTCAGAATGCTTCACGGGCTGCGAGAAGCATACGCTCAACCCTCAAAATGGATCTTTGTAAAAATGCACCTCATTTGTCACTACGTTGACTGCATTCAGTGTGCCGGTCTGCTAAAACATTACTGCGCACAGCTATACGAGCACTTGCACATAGATTTCAAATCTCGTACCGTTCATCAAACAAGAGGAGCATGAACGCACAGGTCGTGCAGAGCAAGGAGATGAGGCTGCGAATCGCCTTATTGGGACCGTCGTTGGAGCAAGAATATATATATATATATATATATATATATATATATATATACATATATATATATATATATATATATATATATATACATATATATATATATATATATATATATATATGCGATGGTCAAGGCCCAACGCACGGGTGAGCGCATTCTCTCTCGGCGGAGTTGGAGTTTGCACGTCCCCGAGGACGTCGAATCTGCTCCGTATGTCTTCCTTGTCACACCACATGCTTCTCGGGATGCACCCTTTCAGAATCTCATCAAGGAAGATCTTGCACACTTAAGGGGCGCACTCAATGGCGCCCCTAGGTGTGTGGGACGTGGCAATAGCTTCAAAAACATCAATGTGAGCCCCTCTAAATCTCACTAGCTTCCATATGCATGGTTTGAATATTCAATATTCTTGTTTAACCCTGCTGTACGAACTTTAATGTGGCTCGACTTGCAGCATCTGCATAAGAAGTAAGTTAACCCCCTCCCCAATATGGCAGGTTCATTGGGAGCTTGCCATGCCCGTTACTGTGGACGCACCATATAGTCGACTACCTCACCGCGTGCGTGCGCTACCATCCCACCATGGGCGGCCATGGTATTCGGATGTCTCGGTGGAGGGACGTCGAGCTCGTGGAAGAGAACAGTGGTTCAAAAAGGTGTTGCTACTCTTCCACATCCGCTTGGATGGCATGGATAAAGGATTTGCCTTCGTAAAATATTACCAGGCACAGAACGCACTAGACAAAGCGACAAAATGCACTGCATGTCAAACTACATGCGTGCTATATTTGTGTAGGTTGTAATAGGGTAGCCAATATGGGGTACAACCCCTTTAGGGTTTGATACTTGTACCCAACTCTCATTCAATGCATTCATTCCTGCCTAGCTATTATGACATGGTATCAGAGCAGTAGGTCCGTAGGACCGTCTTTTTTTTCGGGCCCACCTACCACTGCGGGTCTGGGGGTGCTGAGCCTGAGCGTGAGGAGCCTGAGGGTGCTGAGCCTGGAGGTGCTGAGCCTGAGCGTGAGGAGACTGGAGGTACTGCGCCTGGGAGTGCTACGTCTGGGGTTGCTGAGCCTGAGCGTGAGGAGCCTGGGGGTGCTGAGCCTGAGGGTACTGCGCCTGCTAGTGCGCGGTCTCCTTGGAGTGGCCGCCTTCGTCCGCGTACGCCTCTCACCTCACAGCAGCTGCACGAGTGGTACGGTCGCCGTCAGGGTCGCGCTGCTGGAGCTCGGGGCTCTGCAGCTGGAGGTGCTTCTGCTGACGTCGCTGGAGCTAGGAGTATTGCTGGTACTTTGTCTACTGAAGGTGCTGGAGTCGCTGGTCCCGGAGGTGCTCGTACTGGAGGTACTGGAGCTGCTGGGACTGGAGGTGCTGCTGCTGGAGACACTGAGGCTGGGGACCCTGGGACTGGAGGTGCCGGTTCTAGGGGTGCTGCTGCTGGAGACACTGCGGCTGGAGACCCTGGGACTGGAGGTGCCGGTTCTGGGGGTGCTGCTGCTGGTGGAGCTGGCCCTGGAGGAGCTGGCGCTGGAGGGTCTGGAGCTGGTGGGGGTGCTGGAGCAACTGGAGGTGCTGGAGCTGCTGGAGGTGCTGGAGCTGCTGGTGCTGGTGGCAAGGCACAGCCGCGACTGTTCTTTGCTCCGCCGTCTCCATCGTCTCAGCCACTACCTGACACTGTACTTTGCCAGGTTCTTAGCCTCCCGTCTTCTACTGGTCTTCCGTTACAGCCTGGCTCCCCGCTGCCTGCTCCTTCTCCTTACACCGAGCAGACAGGGGGTCTTGCTGAGCGTCGTGAGCCTGCGTCGCGTCCTGTCTCGCCTGTTCGTTCTGGTCGTACCAGTCGTTGTATTCCTCGTCCGCGTTCGCCGGCTGTCCCCGGCGCGCACCTCGTTGTCCGTCGTCCTTCCTCTGCTCCGCAGCGTGTTCCTCTGCCGTCTCCTCCTACGTCCTCTCTGCCTGACGTTCCGGACCCTGAGTCTGACTGGTTTCGTGCTGAGCACCCTACTGTCACGCGTCTGTTAGCCACTGTTGTCACTGACCCGTTGATTGAATCTGCTGCTGCGTCTGCCTTGATCGCTGAGCTTGTGGACTTGGCTGCTGCCTGTCGTCTAGACTACGCTGCTAGTCTTGTTGCTGAGTCTGCATTTTTCTGTCCTCCGTCCGTCGGGGGTGAGTGTGCTCTTGGCACGGACGTCCTTGAGGACAGACAGGAGGACCTTGAGTGTCTTGCGGCTGCTGCGCCTCATCTCGTGGCCATGCTGCTTGCCCCTGAGGGAGACCCGGATGCACCAGACATCCCTACCCCGCGCTCTTACGCTGAGGCGATTGCGGGTCCCTACTCCTCTCAATGGCAGACAGCCATGGACGCAGAGATGGCATCCTGGAAGTCCACGGGCACTTACGTCGACGAGGTTCCCCCTCCTGGGGCGAACATCGTCGATGGCATGTGGATTTTCAGGGTGAAGCGGCCGCCGGGTTCTCCGCCTGTCTTCAAGGCTCGTTACGTTGCACAAGGCTTCAGTCTGGGAGAGGGAGTTGACTTCTTCCAGACCTTCTCCCCCACCCCGAAGATGACTACTCTTCAGGTGCTGCTGCACGTTGCCGCTTAGCGTGACTACGAGCTTCACTCTCTTGAAGTAAGCACAGCCTTCTTACAGGGTAGCCTGCACGAGGAGATCTGGCTTCACTGGGACGTTCCCTCCTGGTACCCAGTGGAGCCTCCGGCGGCCAGTCTACGGCCTCCGCCAGGCGCCTCGTGAGTGGCACGACACATTGAGGACGACACTTGCGGCACTTGGGTTTGCTCCTTCGACAGCTGACCCGTCGCTGTTTCTGCGCACCGACACTTCGCTGCCGCCGTTCTACATCCTCGTGTACGTTGACGACTTGGTCTTTGCCACTGCTGACACTGAGGCTCTCGCCCTGGTGAAGTCGGAGCTGCAGAAGAGACACACGTGCACAGACCTGGGTGAGCTGCGCAGTTACCTTGGCTTGCAGATCACCCGGGATAGAGCACGCCGCACCATCACACTGACTCAGTCACACATGGTGCAGCAGGTCCTTCAGCGCTTCTGCTTCACCTGGTCCTCGCCACAGTCCACTCCTCTAGCTACAGGTCACTCGCTCTCAGCTCCACCTTCGGACGAGTCCGTAGAGCCGAGTGGTCCTTACCCAGAGCTAGTGGGCTGCCTCATGTACCTGATGACCTGCACTCGTCCTAACCTTGCGTTCCTTCTTGGCCTTCTGGCTCGCTACGTGGCTCCTGGTCGGCACCGAAAGGTGCACATGGATGCTGCAAAGAGGGTATTGCGCTACTTGTGCAGTACATCGGGCATGGGGCTCGTGCTTGGAGGGCGGAGTGCTGTTGTTCTCACTGGGCACTCAGACGCTTCTTGGGTTGACGACCTGGCTACGCAGCGGTCGTCACAGGGTTACACCTTCAGCCTTGGCTCTGGCTCTGTTTCTTGGCGGTCTACTCGCTCCTCTTCTGTTCTCGGCTCCAGTTGTGAGGCTGAGATCTACGCCACAGCCATGGCTGCACAGGAGTTACGCTGGCTCACCTACCTGCTGACTGACTTGGGAGAGAGGCCTCGTTCTCCTCCAGTTCTGTACGTCGACAACAAGGCCGCCATTGCCTTGTGTCAGGAGCACAGACTGAAGCACAGAACGAAGCACATCGCTCTGCGTTACTTCCTGGCTCGAGAGTTGCAGCAGCGTGGTCAGCTTCGTCTTGCTCACGTGGCCACTCAGGCCAACACTGCTGATATATTCACCAAGGCACTTCCGTCTGGTGACCATCAGCGCTTTTGTACTTTGTTGGGCCTTGTGCCTACGTTTCCACACTTGTTGTAGACTCTGCTTGTACTGTGATCTATATATATATGCCTACATGCTCGCTCTTGCTAGGTAGTGATCACTGTACTGTTGTTGTTGCATATATGTCTCTGCATGTGAACTGGCCTTGTGGCCCTTTGCTTGTGCTCAGTGTGTGTGGTGACGTTGTGATCCACCCTGAGCTTGCTTTGCTTTTCTTGACTGGTCTTGTGACCCCTTGTTCTCCCCCACTTTGCCTATGGGGGTGTGTCAAACTACATGCATGCTATATTTGTGTAGGCTGTAGTGGGGTAGCCAATATGTGGTACAACCCCTTTAGGGTTTGATACTTGTACCCAACTCTCATTCAATGCATTCATTCCTGCCTAGCTATTCTGACAGTGCATTGAGGTGGGCATACATTCGTGATTGGTACAAGGTCATCCAGGTAGAAAGCATCAAACGTGCAATGCATTTGATCCAACCGATTGTTGTTGATGAAAGGTGGCTACCTAATAGGTTTGATTGGTGAACACTGGCATCTCTCTCTCTCTCTCGCTCTCTCTCTCTCTCTCTCTCTCTCTCTCGCTCTCTCTCTCTCTCTCTCTCTCTCACACACACACACACACACACACACATACACACACACATACACACACACAGACACACACACACACACACACACACACACACACACACACACACACACACACACACACACACACACACACACACACACACACACACACACACACACACACACACACACACACACACACACACACACACACACACACACACACACACACACACACACACACACACACACACACACACACACATACACACACACATACACACACACAGACACACACACACACACACACACACACACACACACACACACACACACACACACACACATACACACATACACACACACACACATACACACACACACACACACACACACACACAGACACACACACACACACACACACAGACACAGACACACACACACACACACACACACACACACACACACACACACACACACACACACACACACACACACACACACACACACACACACACACACACATATACACACACACACACACACACACATACACACACACACACACACACACACACACACAAAAACGTATATGTCTATATATACACTGTATTTATGCGATTCTCGTGCTAGGGGTGATTATTGCTATTGTTTTCTGAAGTATAAAATTTCAAACAAATTATACTGTATGCAGAGGTAACATGCCTATGAATGATACTTTGTACTACTGTAGTGAAAAGTAGGGTTATTGTGAGAGTCTGAAGGGTTTATTCTCAATAGTTTCACACATATTTACATATCCCAAGTACAAAATTATTGCCTATACAACATTTTTGCTTTTCAACGCGGTTGCAAATGGTATAGCGAAACAAAACTATAAGCTCATGTGACGTCGCAAACTAGAATCGCCGGCGAGTGACGATCGAGAGTGACCTGTTCAAATTTAGTCTGGCGTAATCCACTGCATTCCGCAACTCTCCACCTGATCGAGTCTCCCAGGCAAGGGTCATAATGGTTACGCCAGTAAACTCCCGTGTTCTTCCAACCTCAGACCTATCGATTTCTCCTTGAAGTCGAGAACGCTGATAATCACGGAAACCAACCACAACAGACAACAAACACCAATTTAGCCCCGAATCTTAACTCACAACCCTTGCCTTACGGTAAATGGCCAATTACAGGGCACTCGACAACCCAAAAAAAAGCTAAGTACTCGACTTCCATTTTTAGGCAGATCGACATTTTTCTGATGTGCGCCAATTTCTCGCCAATCGGAAGCAGGCTGGTGTAACCATTTCCCCGTTGGTGACATTATCTAGAGGGCTCCATACATAAGACCTGGCCATTGTTTTTACTCCTTCCACTTCAACGATACCCTCGACCACCTGCTAATATCACGCGCCTTCGCTCGATTTACGCACGCACGTCTCTCAAACCATAGACAGAACCCTTAGAGGGCATGAGAGTGGAGACGACCCGTTTCTAACTTCGAAATTATGATGGTTAGTATGTAGCTGCACGAGCACTTTGAGAACTGCAGAGAACCACTCCGTTGTGGATGCTCGTCTTGCTCATGAGCGCTGGCGACGCGGTGTCTGCGAACTTGGCGACAGATAATTTTAGAGGTCGTATTATATTCACCATGGAGACAGCCGAAACGAGCCAGTTTGATAGACCTGGTAGAGGCACAAATATCCGGTACTCATCTGTTTTGGCCTCAGTTTGTGCTCTAGAAGAAGGGGACCGCAAATATTTGGTGCAGGCAACGGTGGCGACAATAACCAGCAATGGTAAGCACTATTTATAACGTTTCACTTCGTATTTGTAACCGGATTTCTGCAAGGGCTGGGTTTGTTGTACGTTAATAGACTACTGTGCAGTACACTAACCATGTGTGTGTGTAGGCGAGAGTACCCTTTCCCTCAACCAGCTGTCCCTGAGAGTACTTCACAACCCGGCTAGTACAGCTTTGATGACTAGGGGCCGCCACACGGGTTCTCGCCGCTCGACAGTTCGCAGAGGCTCAAATCAACAGCAGCTACAACCCAACTCTGCTCACGCCACACCAATCACTGCACAGCAGCAGCAGCAGCAGCAGCAGCAAGAGATGCAGACCACCACGGGTCTGCATACCTCGACTTGTGGACTGGAGCAGCAGCATATGCAGACCACCACGGGTCTGCATACCTCACCGTATGGGCAGCAGCAACAGCAGCTGTGGAACTCTCCTCGTGCCACGCCAACCATTGGAATGTAGCAGCTGCCCGATCCTCCTTGCATCACCCCAGCCATTGGACAGCAGGAGGAGCAGCTGCAGACGATCACGGGTCTGTATACCTCGACTAATGAATTGCAGCAGCACCAGCAGTAACCGGCCACTAATCTGCATGCCTCACCGTATGGGCAGCAGCAGCAGCAGTAGCAGTAGCCCACCACGGATCTGCATGCCTTACCGTATGGGCAGCAGCAGCAGCAGCAGCAGCACCAGTAGCCCACCACGGTTCTGCATGCCTTACCGTATGGGCAGCAGCAGCAGCAGCAGCAGCAGCCCGCCACGTATCTGCATGCTTCGCTGTATGGGCAACAACAGCTGCTGCCGGCGGATGTGCCATCTTTGCCGTATGGGCAGGGGTAGCAGCAGTAACAGCAGTAGCAATAGCAGACATCGATGCAACCCGAGGGTCTGAATACTCCTGCTGCTGGGTTTGGGAATGATGGTGCGCCGACTGACTATTTGCAGCCCCTAGACCTTGAAGCTTTCTCACAGATGGAACCTCATGTACTTGAGCCTGATTACGAGGGGCTAGATCAGTATAGTGATGTTGATGAGGAAGGGGGACAAGGAGTGGACCTTATCTCCCAGGAAGAGTTCAAGGCTGCGCCGCCACCTCATGGAAGCTGAACATGAGAACTGTCGCCTGTCGCACAGTGTTGCTAACCATACGAGCAAAGATGCTCCTGATGAGGCGAGCAACCCTGGCAACTCCTCAGGCGATGCTGATGCCTACGGTATGCCAGCGGCTGGTCATGGCGCTGCAGCGGCTGGTCATGGCGCTACAGCGGCTGGCCATGGCGCTGCAGCGGCTGGTCATGGTGCTACAACGGCTGGTCATGGAGCTGCAGGGGCTGCTCCGAGCGCCCCTACTCCGAATGGTGTTGCTAGAAATACGCTCTACTTATCGTTCTCAAGAACTCTTCTCGTGTAACCGAATCTAGTGGCGATCATAAATGCGGTCAGGACGGCCCACAACCAGGGAACTATATTAGATTTGCAGCAATTGTCCAGCATGCAGCGCATGTGGGCGCATCGGTACGCTGACGTGCTGGCCAGCGTGCCAAATATCCACAATGGGTTTTAGGTAAGGTCCCCAACCATATCCCATTCCCCACCCTAAACATTTTTCCCACAACCTTCCCGTTTGCAATGTTGTTGGCGCACACAAAGGAGTTATTGTGCTGTCTTCACTTATCCACTCCCACCCTGGACTTCTTACCCATGTCGCACTCCTCATTTGCACGTTATTCCCTGTGCCATGGTTGTTGCCCAGCTGTGTGCTTCACAGCAGGGGGTAGAGCGATGTTATCTCCCAAGTGATACCTTTCCCCAACTATCACCACCCATGTTCCCATGCCAAGGGGTCGCGACTCGAGCCGTGGAAATCCTTTGATTTGAAACTTTGGATCTGGACCTCGAGTATTGGACGTCGCGAGACAAAAACATTACCGCTCTATGCATGGCTCTGAACATCCATGATGCTAAGGGGGTGGATAACCTGCGCCTGGTCATGGAGGACTAGAAATCTTATCCAAGACACCCTCGCAATAAGCTGCATGATGCAAGGAGCAACACTCTGACCACGGGCCATTTGATGCTGTACGAAAAGTTCGACATCCGCATCAAGCGTCCAGATCGCAACCGGGCTGAGTTTGGAACCGTCTCGCTGGCTGCATTTTGTGCTACAAACCGTACAAGTAAGCTATAGTCTACCCAATTCACAACCCTCGTTCCCAACAGAAAACCTAAGGCCCTAACCTCTCAACTTTCAATGTTATTTCCCAATGCCCACCAACATGCGACATTGACGACTGTTGCATTGTTGGGTCGAGGAAGGCAAAGGAGAAGTGTGGCTTACTCACCATCCCCTCTCTCCCACTCATGCCCCGTTCCTTTCCCCCAACCACCGCCCACAGCCATGTCGCATGCATTGCTGTGGGGAGCAAGGCAAGGAGAAGTGTGGTTTACTCACCATCCCCTCTCTCCCACCCATGTCCCATTCCCTACCCCCAACAACCGCCCACAGCCATGGCGCATGCATTGCTGCGGGGAGCAAGGCAAGGAGAATTGTGGTTTACTCACCATCCCCTCTCTCCCACGCATGCCCCATTCCTTACCCCCAATAACCGCCCACAGCTATGACGCATGCATAGTTGTGGGGAGCAAGGCAAGGAGATGTGTGGTTTACTCATCATCCCCTCTCTCCCACCCATGTCCCATTCCCTACCCCCAGCAACTGCCCACAGCCATGGCGCATGCATTGCTGTGGGGAGCAAGGCAAGGAGAAGTGTGGTTTATTCACCATCCCCTCTCTCCCACCCACGTCCTGTTCCTTACCCCCAACAACCGCCCATAGCCATGTCGCATGTGGGGAGCACGGCAAGGAGATGTGCTGCCTTAACCCATCCCCCCTTATTATGGAAACTCCCCACCAATTTCCCTCTCACTGCCCCTGCATTACATGTGCCAATTCCTAGAGCTTGCCAATGTGGCACCATTATCAGCTGGGGATACCATTCTCCACCGATTTTTTTTTTTATTATATATATATATATATTTTTTTTCGCGGCTGCAGTATTACATTCGTTCGAGAGGCCGGGGCATCCAATTGTAGTCCTACGTTCCAAACAGATTGCGATTTTCCTGCTAGGTTTATGTAAGTTTTCGTTGCTTTTATGCATTGTTTGTCAGCTGCACATGTATAATATAGCTAACCTACTACCGTATGTGGTGTAGGTCGAGTACAAGCTGCTGAAGGGTGAAGAGATGTCGCGGAGCTTTGTTGACAACAAGAGTGCGCTTGCCATTTACCATTCCAATGTTCACAACGCAGTTGCTTTCGCGGTTCACAATCGTAAAAACGTGATAGAGCCCTGGTGGGAGGCCGACTACAAAGCCAGGAAGTGGGGCAACAAAAAGGGTTTTTATTACCTGCGAAGGGCTGGCGGGATAGCAGGGGCCTTGAGTCTATAAGACTCGCTCTCAAGTGCGAGTGCCTAGTGTAGTGTGTGCTAGTGTATTTGTTTGACCAACCCTGTTTGAACGTGTGCATGCTAGTGTGTGCTTTTGTAGTTTGCAAGTAGGTTCTAATTTAAATTAATTTTAAAAAAATGCCTTATCAACAAATACGTAATAACAAAATAGAACAAAACATCAAGTTTTGCATTATTAACAAATACGTAATAGCAAAATTAAATTATATATTTCATTTTGCCGATCGCTTGAATGTAATGCTACGACGTATCCAATATATTGTTAAATTCTTTTTTGCCAGTATAAGGAAATGTAATTCTTTACTGTACTTGCATTTTAGCGAGTACAATACAAGGACCACGCATTAGTCCAGTTTGGCCTACAATTCCATACCGAACCATACCCGAGTCGCCCCTGCACCAATCGTAACACTTTCCAGGCCACCAGCGCCCGACCTCTTTGCCTTGCTAGGTTTTCCCCTATATAGTACCGACACTTGTTTTTGTATCGTCTTTCAGTAGTTCACATTCTCGTTATTCGTTTATCTGCACACTATGCAAGTTCATTCATAACACCTGGTATCAGAGCTACTTTCCTAGCCTACCCCGCTTTTAAGAATGTAATATTCCTCGGAGGGTGGGGGACGAGGAAGGATGACTTGGGGTCCAGGAGTTGCGTGCTAGCCGGCCAGGAGAACGAATTAGTTGCTCCTCGCGGCCATGTTTTTACGGGGCACTCCTTTGGCACTTCTGGGTCCTTGCCTGGAACGGTCGCGATCAAACGTGACCTCCCTCCCCCCGGACAACGGACAGCTGTTGCTGTCTTGACGTTGAAAACGTGAGTTATGTCCGCTGCATTCCGATGATATCAGAGTTATTTGTGTGGCAGCCAGCGTCAGCGGACCTGCATCGGCACTTGCATTAAAAGTTCGGAGCCGTCGTCCTCTGCGGCAGTTGGCGTGGCTGTTTGTCAACTTGCGCGTGAGATTTTCGGAAGTTCTACTGTGGAGATGAAGAAAAAACAAGGGGCAGCTGGAGTCACCAGACGCTAAAGTAATTGCGCCTGAAAAAATTGGTGGCGAGGAGAGGCGGCACGAAGACTGCCCAAATTATGCGGGAGTCAACTGCTGTCTCGCTCGACCTCAACAATTTCGGCAGAAGTGCTCGTGGACAGACAGGACTTCAGACCCGCCAATATTTACGGGTTGCAACGGAAAACGCGGTGGCTAAATCGCACTTAAGAAGAAGTGGGGCGCAGACGACGAGGGAAACCAAGGCCGGGACACCTCGGAAATGACTCGTGCAACGCTGCGTACCTGGTACTGTTGACAGCTCGCCGGCAATTTCGAGAATGGATTCCCTGTACAAGGAAGTCATTTTTGGGGATAGCTACAAACAACCCACGATTAAATGAAGTTCAAGGTACCACCCCAACATTTACGGAGGAGTGGGATACAGGCCGCTGGGAGACACGTGAAGAACTAAGCGGGGGTTGAAGAACGTCGTGGGGAGCAGGTTAAAAGCCGGTGGAAACGACCTGCGGCCCTACTTCGCCCGAACCTCACCATCCCCACCAAGTTCTGGTTCTTACTAATGCAATCGACCTGGCGTGGCCGAATAACAAGGGTGAACACGTGCCTACCCTGTGCTAGGTAAAGGCACTTGGATTGGTGCTCATTCGACACCTCAATGAAAATGCCAAAAAAGGGGAAGTTCGCGGCACTGTTCTACTCCGACAATTGCGGGCTGGGTGAACGGCATGCGAAAAATTCAGGGAGTTACGAGGACAACAACAGTGCAGCTTAGAGGTTTCTCCTGCCCCTGGCGTCTACACGAGTTGACGGCGCAGCGACGAAGCTGAGGCCCAGAGGCTGCGGTATTACGTGGCGTGATAGGCTGGTGGGCTGCAAAGCGGTCGGGTGCGAGCTTTTTAAATAAAATTGCCCCGACTCCGATAGAATTTGCGCCTGCGCCTGCACCATAGTAGGATTATCGTGCGGGGAATTCCAACTTTATACTTCATCTGACAAACGTGGACGCTGGGTAAACGGTGGTGCGCGATGTTGTCGAGGAGTGGAAAACAAAAAAAAGGGGGGGGATTTTTACCTTATACTTCATCCGGAAAACGCAGACGCTGGGTGAGCGGGTGGTGCGCGATATGTCAAAACATTGTATTGTGTAGGCTGTAGTGGGGTAGCCTATATGGGGTACAACCCAGTTTAGGGTTAGTACTTGTACCAAACCCTGTCATAGTTCATTCATTCCTGCTGTTCATTCTGACATGGTTTTAGAGCACGTCCTCTCCCAGGACCATTCTCGTTAGGGCCCACAGATCGTATTCTGCTCGTCGCACTGCCCCACCACACGCGCATGCCCTGCCCTGCCCTGCGTTGCGCCGCCCCGCGCACGCCCTGCCCTGCCTTGCGTTGCATCACGCTGCCCGCGCACGCCCTGCCCTGCCCTGCGTCGCGCTGCCCCGCGCACGCCCTGCCCTGCCCTGCGTCGCGCTGCCCCGCGCACGCCCTGCCCTGCGTCTCGCGCCCCACGAACGCCCTGCCTCTGCTGCCCGTCGCGTCGTGCGCCCCTGCTGCCCGTCGCGTCGCGCGCCCCTGCTGCCCGGTGCGTCGCGCGCCCCTGCTGCCCGTCGCGCCGCGTGCCCCTGCTGCCCGTCGCGTCGCGTCGCCCGTGCGGGGTGCCCCCGCCCGCCGTGTCGCCCGTACGCCTTGCCCTGGCCCGTCGCGTCGCCCGTCCGCCCTGCCTGCCTGTCGCGTCGTCCGTGCAGGCTGCCCTGCCCGTCGCGTCGCCCGTGCGGGCTGCCTGCCCGTCGCGTCGCCCGTCCGCCCTGCCTGCCTGTCGCGTCGCCCGTACGGGCTGCCTGCCCGTCGCGTTGCCCGTGCGAGCTGCCCCAGCCCGTCGCGTCGCCCGTACGTCCTGCCCTGCCCCGCCCTGCCCTAAACCCGCGCGCGCCCTGCTCTGTCCGCGCGCCGCGCGTCCACCCTGCCCTGCCCGTCACGCGGCCCGCGCACGCCCTGCCCAGCCCGTGCGCCGCATCTACGCCCTGCCCTGCCAGTCGCGCGGCCCGCGCACGCCCTGCCTTGCCTGCGCGCCGCGCGTACGCCCGGCCCTACCTGCGCACCGACCCCCTTCCAGCGCGCCGCCTTACTCTGGCTGTGCGCCGCCCTTCCCCGACTGTGCACCGGCCCACCCTACCCTTCGCGCTAACCCTAGTGCCTGATCGCCGCGTCTACACCCTGCCCGCTATGACTTCTCTTCGTGGTAGCAGTGGGAGTGGTGGCGGCGGCCGTAGTAGCAGTCACGGTGGAGCTGTCCAGTGGGGAGTTTCTGGTGGTGGTCAGATGCAGCAGCAGCGGCGTCCGCGCAAGACCCTTACGTCTCAGCAGCTTCGTGAGTGGTTAGCTCAGCGTGACCCTGGGTGTACTGCTCGCTGCCCGTACGTCATTCGCACAGAAGATCGGGCTGGTCAGACCTGCGGGAAACATGGCCACACACAATCCCGCTGCCTTGCGTATCTGAGCGGCGCCTGGCGTGCAGAATTTGGCGTCGCGGCTGAGCTCCCCCACTGGTTAGAGCTGCGTCGGCGCGGTGTAGATATGACGCTATCCTTACTACCATGTACGATTTGCCTGCTGGTACTGAGGGTGACTGCTACCTGTGTGTGCCGCCCGACCCAGGTATAGCGGCTGCTGCTCTAGGTGCTAGTGAGTTTGCTCTCTCTGGTATAGAGGCTGCTGCTCTGAGTGCTAGTGATTCTACTCTCTCTAGTCCTGCGCCTGCTGAGGCCTTGCACACCTTCACACTTGACTCAGGTGCTTCCCGCTGCTTCTTTCGCGACAGTACCACAGTCACACCACTCCCTGCACCTGTTGCAGTCTCTCTGGCTGACCCCTCCGGGGGCCCAGTTCTTGCACGTTCCTCCACTGTTCTCCCGTGTCCGGCGGTTCCGTCTGGCTCACTGACAGGTCTTCACCTCCCCTCGTTCTCTACGAACTTGGTGAGTACCGCCGTCCTTCAGGATGCTGGGGTTGATACCTTTACCCCCAGAGGACAGCGTGTGGCGATCTACACGTGTGCACGGACGGACCGTCACCTGGCCACGTTCACCCGTCGGCCTGGGTCGAGCCTGTACACACTGACTACTGAGCCTCCTCAGGTTGCTGCGTCTGGTCAGGTGTCTGCGTCAGGTCAGCTGTCAGCCCCTTGTTCGTGTCGCCTCCTTTCGCACCAGACTCTCCTCTGGCACCACCGCCATAGTCACCCCTCCCTGCCACGCCTCCGTGGCATGCACTCCCGCCTCCTTGTCTCTAGCCTTCCCAGGTCTCTGCCCCCCCTCCCGCGCTCGCCTGCCCCGCCCTGCCTTCCTTGCGTCGAGAGGCGGCAGCGCGCCGCTCCTCACTCCTCCTCGTTTCCCCCGACGACTGCTCCCCTGCAGACTCTCCACATGGACATGTGGGGCCCAGCCCGCGTCAGTGGACAGGGCCGCGAGCGGTACTTTCTGCTGGTTGTTGACGACTACTCGCGTTACACCACGGTCTTCCCCTTGTGCAGCAAGGGAGAGGTCCCTGCTTTCCTGATCCCTTGGATCCGCGCTGTTTGTCTCCAGCTCCGCGAGCGGTTCCGCACGGACTTTACTATCATGCGTCTCCACTCTGACAGAGGTGGTGAGTTCTCCTCTGACCTCTTGCGGGACTTTTGTCAGGGGGAGGGCATCCTCATGTCGTTCACGCATCCGGCCTCTCCGCAGCAGAATGGGGTTGCTGAGCGCCGCATTGGCTTAGTCATGGCCTCCATGATCCATGCGGCTGCTCCCCATTTTCTATGGCCGTTTGCGGTCCGGTACGCTGCGCATCAGCTCAACCTCTGGCCCCGTGTCTCCTTGCCGGAGACCTCGCCCACCCTGCGTTGGACAGGGGAGGTTAGCGATGCGTCGCGGTTCCGGGTCTGGGGCTCTCGTGCCTTTGTCCGCGATACCACCGTGGACAAGCTCTCCTCTCGCGCTCCCTGCGTCTTCCTTGGCTTACCCACTCACGCGCCTGGCTGGTTGTTTTACCACCCCACCTCGCGCCGTGTCTTCGCGTCCCAGGACGTCACCTTTGACGAGTCGGTTCCCTTCTACCGTCTCTTCCCCTACCGCACTGCCCCTCTTCCCCCCCCACCGCTCTTCCTCGCTCCAGGTCCCCCTCCGGTAGACCCCCTCCCCCCTCAGGGTCCTGCTCCTTCAGGTGTGTCTCAGGTAGACCCACTTCCCTTGGCTGAGCCTGTCGAGGTCACTGGTGACTCTGGTGCTGCTGGGGGTGGTGCTGCTCGGGGTGCTGCGTCTGGGGGTGCTGAGCCTGCGGGTGCGGAGCCTGAGCGTGCGGAGCCTGGGGGTGCTGAGCCTGCGGGTGTGGAGCCTGGGGGTGCTGAGCCTGAGTGTGTGGATCGTGGGGGTGCTGAGCCTACGGGTGCGGAGCCTGGGGGTGCTGAGTCTAGGGGTATTGAGCCTAGGGGTACTGCGTCTTCACTACGGGAGCCTCTCTCACCACAGCAGCTGCGTGAGTGGCTTGCTCGACGCTCCCGCCTTCGGAGTGGTGCTGCTGGAGCTGGAGGCGCCAGAGCTGGAGGCTCTGGCGCTAGTGCTGCTAGTCTTGGAGGTGCTCGTACTGGAGGTACTGGAGCTACCGGGGCTGGTGGTGCTGCTAGTCCTGGAGGTGCAGGAGGTCCTGCTGGAGCTGGAGGTACTGGGGGTACTGGAGCTACTAGTCCTGGAGGTCCTACAGGTGCCTCGCCACCGCAGTCTAGTCGGCGAGAGCCTCTCTCACCACAGCAGCTGCGTGAGTGGCTTGCTCGACGCTCCCGCCTTCGGAGTGGCGCGGATGGAGCTGGTGGCGCCGGAGCAGAGGCCCTGGAGCTGGAGCTGCTGGTCCTGGAGGTGCTCGTACTGGAGGTACTAGAGCTGCTGGGGCTGGGGGTGCTGTAGGTACTAGAGGTGCTGGTGGTGCTGGCACTGCTGGTCCCGGAGGTGCTCGTCCTGGGGGTGCTGGCGCTGGAGGTCCTGGGGTTGCTAGTCTTGAAGGTGCTGGAGGTCCTGCTGGAGCTGGAGGTGCTGGGGGTACTGGAGCTACTAGTCCTGGAGGTCCTACAGGTGCCTCGCCACCACAATCGAGTCGGCAAGAGCCTCTCTCACCACACCAGCTACGTGAGTGGCTTCCTCGACGCACTCGCCTTCGGAGTGACGCTGCTGGAGCTGGAGGTCCTGCCGCTGGAGGCGCTGGTGCTGGAGGCACTGGAGCTGGAGGCGCTGGAGTTGGCGACTCTGGAGCTGGAGCTGCTGGTCCTGGAGGTGCTCGTACTGGAGGTACTGGAGCTGCCGGGGCTGGTGGTTTTGCTAATACTGGAGCTGCCGGAGCTAGTGGTGTTGCGGACTCGGGAGCTGGTGGCGCTGGCGCTGGAGGCGCTGGAGCTGGAGGTGCTGGAGCTGGAGACACTGTAGCTGGAGGCGAGGCACTGGAGCTGGAGGCGCTGAACCTGGAGGCACTGGAGCTGGAGGTACTGGAGCTGGAGGCACTCCAGCTGGAGGCGCTGGCGCTGGAGGCGCTGGAGCTGGAGGTGCTGGAGCTGGAGGTACTGTGCAGCAGCGACCGTTCTTCTTGCCGCCGCCGCAGCTGTCCGAGCTACCGCCTGAGTCGGTGCTCCCTCAGTTTCTTAGTCTTCCTTCGTCCACTGTCCTTCCTCTGGGCTCACCGCTACCTGCCCCGTCTCGTTACACTGAGCAGCCGGTCTCCCTTACTGCGCGTCGTGAGCCTGCGTCTCGTCCTGCCTCTCCTACTCGCACTGCTACCCGTGCTCGTCCCGTCCCGCGTCCGCGGCCTCCTCCTGTGCCAGGTACTCACACTATGGCACTTCGTCCTTCCTCTGCTCCCCATCGCGTCCCCCTGCCGTCTCCTCCTGCGTCCTCTCTTCCTGACATCCCAGGCCCTGAGTCTGACGCTGTTTGTGCTGCTTACCCTACTATCACACGTCTTCTGGCTACAGTCGTCATTGACCCGTCGTTTGAGTCTGCTGCTGCGTCTTCTTTAGTTGCCGAGCTTGTGGACTTTGCTACTGCGTATCGTCTAGACTACGCTGCCAATCTTGTCGCTGAGTCTGAGTCTGTCTGTCCTCCATCCGTCGGGGGTGAGTGTGCTCTTGGCACGGACGTCCTTGAGGATAGGCAGGAGGACTTTGAGTGTCTTGCGGCTGTTGTACCTCATCTCACGGCCTGGCTGCTTGCACCTGAGGGAGACCCGGATGCACTGGACATCCCGACCCCGCGCTCTTACGCAGAGGCGATTACGGGTCCCTACTCCTCTTAGTGGCAGACAGCCATGGACGCAGAGATGACATCCTGGAAGTCCACAGGCACTTACGTCGACGTACTTCCCCCTCCTGGGGCGAACATAGTCGATGGCATGTGGATTTTCAGGGTGAAGCGGCAGCCGGGTTCTTCGCGTGTCTTTAAGGCTCGTTACGTTGCTCAAGGCTTCAGTCAACCACAGGGAGTTGACTTCTTCCAGACCTTCTCCCCCACCCCGAAGATGACCACTCTTCGGGTGGTGCTGCACGTTGCCACTTGGCGAGACTACGAGCTTCACTCTCTAGACTTCAGCACAGCTTTCTTGCAAGGCAGCCTGCACGAGGAGATTTGGCTGCGCCGCCCACCTGGCTTCACTGGGTCGTTCCCTCCTGGTACCCAGTGGAGCCTCCGGCGGCCAGTCTACGGTCTCCGCCAGGCGCCTCGTGAGTGGCACGACACACTGAGGACGACACTGGCGGCTCTTGGGTTTGCTCCTTCCACTGCTGACCCGTCGCTGTTTCTTCGCACCGACACTTCGCTGCCGCCGTTCTACATCCTCATGTACGTCGACGACTTGGTATTTGCCACTGCTGACACTGAGGCACTCGCCCTTGTGAAGTCAGAGCTGCAGAAGAGACACACGTGCACAGATCTGGGTGAGCTGCGCAGCTACCTTGGCTTGCAGATCACCCGGGACAAAGCACGCCGCACCATCACCCTGACTCAATCACACATGGTGCAGCAGGTCCTTCAGCGCTTCGGCTTCCAGTTCTCCTCACCACTGTCCACTTTGTCTACCCGTCACTCGCTCTCAGCTCAACCTTCAGACGAGTCCGTAGAGTCGAGTGGCCCGTACCTAGAGCTTGTGGGCTGCCTCATGTACCTGATTACCTGCACTCCTCCTGACCTTGCGTACCCTCTTAGCATCCTAGCTCGCTACGTTGCGCCTGGGAGACACCGGCGAGAGCACTGGGAGGCTGCTAAGAGGGTGCTGCGCTACTTGTTGAGTACATCAGGCATGGGGCTGGTGCTTGGAGGACGGGGTGACGTTGTCCTCATTGGACACTCAAACGCCTCTTGGGTAGACGACCTGGCTACACAGCGTGTTAGAAAGCCTAGGCAAGGATGATTGCATTGAAAGAAGGTTGGGTACAAGTAGCAAACCCTAGAGGGGTTGTACCCCATATTGGCTACACAAGTATAACATATATAGTTTGACACACCCCCATAGGCAAAGTGGGGGAGAACAAGGGGTCACAAGACCAGTCAAGAAGAGCAAAGCAAGCTCAGGGTGGATCACAACTTCACCACACACTCTGAGCACAAGCAAAGGGCCACAAGGCCAGTCCACATGCAGAGGTATATATGCAACAAGAACAGCAGAGTGATCTCTACCTAGCAAGAGCAAGCATGCAGGTATATATATATGGATCACAGTACAAGCAGAGTCTACAGCAAGTGTGGAAACGTAGGCACAAGGCCCAACAGGGTACAAAAGCGCTGATGATCACCAAACGGAAGTGCCTTGGTGAATATATCAGCAGTGTTGGCCCGGGTGGCCACGTGAGCAAGACGAAGCTGACCCCGCTGCTGCAGCTCTCGAGCCAAGAAGTAACGCAGAGCGATGTGCTTCGTTCTGTGCTCCAGTCTGTGCTCCTCGCACAAGGCAATGGCGGCCTTGTTGTCGACGTAC
This sequence comes from Closterium sp. Yama58-4, assembly GCA_947470075.1. Lineage (NCBI taxonomy): Eukaryota > Viridiplantae > Streptophyta > Zygnematophyceae > Desmidiales > Closteriaceae > Closterium > Closterium sp. Yama58-4. The sequence continues at coordinate 871,518 of CANIUD010000708.1, forward strand.
AGCACTGGAGGAGAACGAGGCCGCTCTCCCAGGTCAGTCAGCAGGTAAGTGAGCCAGCATAACTCCTGTGCAGCCATGGCTGTGGCGTAGATCTCAGCCTCACAACTGGAGCTGAGAACAGAAGAGGAGCGAGTAGAACGCCAAGAAACAGAACCGGAGCCAAGGCTGAAAGTGTAACCCTGTGACGACCGCTGTGTAGCCTGGTCGTCAACCCAAGAAGCGTCCGAGTGCCCAGTGAGAACCACGTCTCTCCGCCCTCCAAGCACGAGCCCCATGCCCGACGTACTGCACAAGTAGCGCAGTACCCTCTTCGCAGCATCCATGTGCACCTTTCGGTGTCGACCAGGAGCCACGTAACGGGCCAGAAGGCCAAGAAGGGACGCAAGGTCAGGACGAGTGCAGGTCATCAGGTACATGAGGCAGCCCACTAACTCTGGGTAAGGACCACTCGGCTCTACGGACTCGTCCGAAGGTGGAGCTGAGAGTGAGTGACCTGTAGCCAGAGGAGTTTGTTAGAAGAACTAGGCAAGAATGGTGCATTGAATGAAACAGTTGGGTACAAGTAGCAAACCCTAGTTGGGGTTGTACCCCATATTGGCTACCCCACTGCAGCCTACAAGCATAATGCAGTTTAACACACCCCCATAGGCAAAGTGGGGGAGAACAAAGGGTCACAAGACCAGTCCAGCAAAGCAAAGCAAAGCCCAGGGTGGATCACAACGTCACCACACTCCGAGCACAAGTAAAGGCCACAAGGCCAGTTCACATGCAGTGCTAGATATAGTACAAGACAAGCAACACAGTGATCAAAACCTAGCAAGCAAGCAACAAGATATATATAAAGTACAGTACAAAGAATGTCAAGCAGTGAGCAAGTGAGGAAACGTGGACACAAGGCCTAAAGAAGTACAGTGCCGCTGATGATCACTAGGCGGGAGCGCCTTGGTGAAGATATCAGCAGTGTTGGCCTTCGAGTCCACGTACACAAGCCGAAGCTGACCGCGCTGCTGAAGCTCTCGAGCAAGAAAGTAGCGAAGAGCAATGTGCTTCGTCCTGTGCTCCAGTCTGTGCTCCTGACACAAGGCAAGAGCCGCCTTGTTGTCACCGTACAGAACTGGAGGAGAACTAGGCCGCTCTCCCAAGTCAGTCAGCAGGTAGGTGAGCCAGCGTAACTCCTGTGCAGCCATGGCTGTGGCGTAGATCTCAGCCTCACAACTAGAGCCGAGAACAGAGGAAGAGCGGGTGGACCGCCACGAGACAGAACCTGAGCCAAGGCTGAAGGTGTAACCCTGTGACGACCGCTGCGTAGCCAGGTCGTCCACCCAAGAGGCGTCCGAGTGACCAGTGAGGACAACTCTGTCGCGTCCTCCAAGCACCAGCCCCATGCCTGATGTACTGCACAGGTAACGCAGCACCCTCTTAGCAGCCTCCCAGTGCTCTCGCCTGTGTCTCCCAGGCGCAACGTAACGAGCAAGGATGCTAAGAGGGTACGCGAGGTCAGGTCGCGTGCAAGTCATCAGGTACATGAGGCAGCCTACAAGCTCTGGGTACGGGCCACTCGGCTCTACGGACTCGTCCGAAGGTGGAGCTGAGAGCGAGTGGCTGGTAGCCAGAGGTGTGGCCTGTGGTGAGGAGAACTGGAAGCCGAAGCGCTGAAGGACCTGCTACACCATGTGTGACTGAGTCAGGGTGATGGTGCGGCGAGCTCTGTCCCGGGTGATCTGCAAGCCAAGGTAGCTACGCAGTTCACCCAGGTCAGTGCAGGTGTGTCTCTTCTGCAGCTCCGACTTCACACGAGCGAGTGCCTCAGTGTCAGCAGTAGCAAAGACCAAGTCGTCGACGTACACGAGGATGTAGAACGGCGGCAGCGACGTGTCTGTGCGCAGAAACAGCGACGGGTCAGCAGTAGACGGCGCGAACCCAAGAGCCGCAAGAGTAGTCCTCAGTGTGTTGTGCCACTCACGTGGCGCCTGGCGGAGACCGTAGACTGGCCGGCGGAGACTCCACTGGGTACCAGGGGGAAACGACCCAGTAAAGCCAGGTGGGCGGCGCAGCCAGATCTCCTCGTGCAGGCTGCCCTGCAGGAACGCTGTGCTGAAGTCAAGAGAGTGAAGCTCGTAGTCACGCTGAGCAGCAACGTGCAGCAGAACCCGAAGAGTGGTCATCTTCGGGGTGGGGGAGAAGGTCTGGAAGAAGTCGACCCCCTGACGCTGACTGAAGCCTCTAGCAACGTAACGAGCCTTGAAGACAGGCGGAGAACCTGGCGGCCGCTTCACCCTGAAAATCCACATACCATCGACGATGTTCGCCCCAGGAGGGGGAACCTCGTCGACGTAGGTGCCTGTGGACTTCCAGGATGCCATCTCTGCGTCCATGGCTGTCTGCCACTGAGAGGAGTATGGACCCGAGATCGCCTCTGCGTAAGTGCGCGGAGTGGGGATGTCTACTGCATCCGGGTCTCCCTCAGGGGCAAGCAACCAGGCCACGAGATGAGGTACAGCAGCCGCAAGTGAGTCAAAGTCCTCCTGCCTGTCCTCAAGGACGTCCGTGCCAAGAGCACACTCACCCCCGACGGACGGAGGACAGACAGACGCAGACTCTGACTCAGCGACAAGGCTAGCAGCGTAGTCTAGACGACAGGCAGCAGCAAAGTCAACCAACTCAGCGACCAGAGCAGACGCAGCCGAGGACTCAAAGGTGGGGTCAGTGACAACAGTAGCAAGGAGACGCGTGACTGTAGGGTGCTCAGCGCGATACCGGTCAGACTCAGGGTCCAGAACGGCAGGCAAAGAGGACGCAGGAGGAGACGGTAGAGGGACACGCCGAGGAGCAGTAGAGGGACGCAGAGTCATGTAGTGAGTGTCTGGGACAGGAGGAGGACGCTCACGACGGACACGACTACCAGTGCGAGCAGGACGAACAGGCGACACAGGACGAGACTCAGGCTCACGACGCTCTGTAAGACCTCCTGTGGGACCAGCGTAAGGAGAGGGAGCAGGGAGAGGCGAGGCAGGCGGTAACTGTGACTGCGGCTGGACAGGCGGAGGACACTCTACGGAGGGAGGAGGACAAGGAGGAGGAGCCTGCCCAAGAACCTGCTGAAGGAGCGGTACGAAGTACGGTCGCGGCCGCGCAGCGTCTCCAGAAGCAGAAGGGACTCCAGCGGCCGGGTCCTCAGCACCAGTAGGAGCTCCAGCGTCCGGGTCCACAGCACCAGCAGCAGCTCCACCGGCCGGGTCCCCAGCTCCAGCAGCAGCTCCACCGTCCGACTCCTCAGTACCAGCAGCAGCTCCACCAGGTGGGTCCGCAGCACCAGCAGCAGCGCCACCCCCAGAGTCGGGAGCTCCAACTCCGCTAGCACCGCCAGCGCCAGAGTCCCCAGCTCCAGCAGCTCCAGTCGCAGTGCTCCCAGAACAGCCAGTCCCGGCAGCTCCAGTACCCCCAGGACGAGCAACTCCAGCACCCCCAACTCCAGCCGAGCCACTAGGACGGCGAAAGCGTCGGACGTACCAGTCACGAAGCTGCTGCGGTGTGAGAGACTGCTCAGCACCCCGAACCGGAGCACCCCCAGACACAGTAACCCGAGGCTCCGTAGGCTCAGTAGCAGCACCCCCAGGCTCAGTACCCGCAGGCTCAGCACCCCCAGTCGCAGCACCCCCAGGCTCAGCACCCCCAGGCGGCAAACTCTCAGGCACCGTACCCTCAGCTCCAGCACCCTCAGTCCCAGCACCTGCAGCCCCAGCTCCCCCAGGCCCAGCACCCCCAGGCTCAGCACCCCCAGGCTCAGCACTCCCAGCAGCACCACCCGCAGCAGCACCTGAGTCACCTGTGACCTCGACAGGCTCAGCGACGGGAGGAGGGTCTACCTGAGAGACACCTGAGGGAGCAGGACCCTGAGGGGGAAGGGGGTCGACCGGAGGGGGACCAGGAGCAAGGAAAAGCGGCGGGGGAGGGAGGGGGGCAGTGCGGTAGGGGAAGAGACGGTAAAAAGGGACCGACTCGTCAAAGGTGACATCCTGAGAGGCGAAGACCCGGCGCGAGGTGGGGTGGTAAAACTGCCAGCCAGGCGCGTCAGGGACAAAGCCAAGGAAGACACAGGGAAGCGTGCGGGAGGAGAGCTTGTCCGCAGACGTATCGCGGACAAGGGCACGAGCACCCCACACCCGGAAGCGCGACGCATCGCCAACCTCCCCCGTCCAACGCAGTGTGGGCGAGGTCTCCGGCAAGGAGACACGGGGCCAGAGGTTGAGCTGATGCGCGGCGTACCGGACAGCAAACGGCCACAGAAAATGGGGAGCCGCCGCGTGGACCAAGGAGGTACGAGCGACCTCCATGACCAGGCCAATGCGACGCTCAGCAACCCCATTCTGCTGTGGGGAGTCCGGAAGCGTGAAGGTCTGCTCGATGCCCTCCGCCTGACAGAAGGTCCTCAAGAGATCGGAGGAAAACTCACCACCTCTGTCAGAGTGCAGACGCAGGACAGGAAGATCCGTCCGGAAACGGCGGCGGAGCTGGAGACGAACCGTGCGGATCCAAGGGATCAGAACAGCAGGGACCTCACCCTTGGTGCGCAAGGGGAAGACCGTGGTGTAACGCGAGTAGTCGTCGACAACCAGCAAAAAGTACCGCTCACCGCCCTGACCACGAACGCGGGCTGGGCCCCACACGTCCAGGTGGAGGGTCTCCAGAGGAGCCTCTGTCGGGGGGAACGAGGAGGAGTGAGGAGCGGCGCGCTGCCGCCCCTCGACGCAAGGAAGGCAAGGCGGCGCAGGCGAGGCAGGGAGGGGAGGGAGGGACCTGGGAAGACCGGACACAAGGAGGCGACGGTGCATGCCACGAAGGCGTGGCAAGGAGGGGTGACCCAGGCGGTGGTGCCAGAGAAGAGTCTGGTGCGACAGGGAGCGACACTCACAGGCGTGGGCCACCAGACCTGACGCAGACACCTGACCGACAGCAGCTACCTGGGGAGACGCAGTGGTCAGTGTGTAGAGACTCGACCCCGGCCGACGGGTGAACGTAGCCAGGTGACGGCCGGTCCTGGAGCACGTGCAGATCGCCACACGCTGTCCGCCAGGGGTAAAGGTGTCAACCCACTGATCCTGGAGGACAGCGTTGCTCACCAGGTTCGTCGAGAACGAGGGGAGGTGGAAACCCGACAACGAGCCAGACGGAACCGCCGGACAAGGGAGGACAGTGGTGGACTGGGCAAGGACTGGGCCCCCAGAGGGGTCAGCCAAGGAGACTGGGACCGGTGCAGGAAGCGGTGTGAGCTCAGTACTGTCACGAAAGAAGCAACGGGAAGCACCTGAGTCAAGGGTGAAGGTGTGACAGGCCTCAGCCGGTGCGGTACCTGAGAGAGGAGTCTGTGTGGGTGCTGTACCTGAGAGAGCAGACTCGAAACCAGCCGGGACAGCACTGGGGGGAGCAGGTACAGGGGGCACCATACCAGAGAGAGCAGACTCACTAGTACCCAGGGCAGCAGGCTCTATACCTGGGTCAGGCGGCACACACAAGTAACAGTCTCCCTCGGCACTAACAGTCAATGCATACATGGCAGCAATAATAGCATCATAGTCAAGAGCAAAGACATCAACACCAGCCCTCATGAGCTCAGCCCAGCGGGGGCGCTCAACATCCGCACCCATCTCCTCACGCCAAGCGTCGTCAAGGCGGGAGAAGCAGCGGTACGGGGTGTGGAACCTCCCACACGTCTGTCCCTTGCGGTCACCTGTGCGAATGACATAAGAACAGCGGGCACTGGCCCCCGACGTCCCACGCTGAGCAAGCCACTCACGAAGCTGCTGGGTCGTCTGGGGACGCTGCTGCTGCTGGGAGCTCTGGCCCGAGCCAGTGCCTCCACTCCGACCTCCGCCGCCACCACTACCACCGCTCCGACCGCCACCGCCACCACCGCCACCACCGCCACCGCCGCCACTACTGCCACTGCTTCCTCCGCCGCCCCCGTCTCCACCACCGACCCCACTCCCACCAGCGCTCCCGCCACCGCTCCCTCCAGCACCGCCTCCCCCCCCACCTCCCCCACCTCCTCCCCCCCCAGCGCCACCACCACCACTTTTGCCCCCCTTGCCCTTGCCGGTGCGGCGCCTCCCACCAGGAGTAGAAGCAGCGCCAACAGACTCAGCACCAAGGAAGTCAACAGCAGCAGCAGCAGCGTAGGAGGGAGCGAGGGGAGAGGGAGAACACCCCTCAAAGATGGGGGTGCGAGGAGCGCCACGAGCAGCACCGACAGCTACAATGCTCTTTTCGGCCGCGAGCAGGTGCTCCTCTAGGAGGGCGACTGTGAGCTCAGTGGGACAGCGAGCAAGGAAGTGGTCTCGAACTGAGCGGAGGGTGTCAGGGAGACGGGTGACTATGAAGTGGAGTGTCCAGTACAGTGGAGGGGGGTTCTTAGCGCAGAACTCGGTGGGAAGGGCGGCACGCAGGCGAGCATCACTAGTGCGAAGGTGGGTGATAAGATCGGCGACTGTAGTAAAGGTGGACAGATCGGGGAACAGGTACGGCAGCATGAGGCGGCTAAGCTCGGCTGTGGCAGGCGAGGAGTAGCGAGCGACGACAGCGTCGTACAGGGCCTTAGCGGATTTGCAGTCGCCAAAATGCTCTAGCTCAGCTAACGGCAGGTGACTGCGAATGGCTAGGCGAGCAGCTGCGTCACGAGTCTGCCAGTGGGAACGAACACTAAGCTCAGCTGTGGCAGGAGGGGCAGGCGCAGCACCAGACGCGTAGTCATAGAGCGACACATGCTCCTTGCTATCGCTCAGGAGGAACAGCTGCAGGTCATCTAGCCAAGCGGTGAACCGCACAGGGCGGCCCTCAGCATCGAACGACAGTACGCGGATGGAAGCCATAGCGACAGTGTGACAGAGTAACGCAAGCTGCCGCAGCAGGGGAAGGCGACTGTGCACGGATAGAGAGCAGCGGGCGAGGCTGGCGCTACGGGCAGGCGGCGCTGCAAGCGGTCAGCGCGACGGGAGGGCGACGCTGCGAGCGGGCAGCTCGGCGGACGGGCCGGGAAGCGGGCAGCGCAAGTGGGCAGCACGGCGGGCAGGCGACGCTGAGAGGCGGGCGGGCCGCGAAGCGGGCAGCGGGCGGGCGGGCGGTCTGCGAAGCGGGCAGCGGCGCGAGCGGGCTGCGATGCGGGCGGGCCGCGAAGTGGGCAGCTAGCGGGCGGGCGGGCTGCGAAGTGGGCGGGCCGCGAAGCGGGCAGCGGGGCGAGCGGGCTGCGAGGCGGGCGGGCCGCGAAGCGGGCAGCGAGCGGGCGGGCGGGCTGCGAAGTGGGCGGGCCGCGAAGCGGGCAGCGAGCGAGCGGGCTGCGAAGCGGGCGGGCCGCGAAGCGGGCAGCGAGCGGGCGGGCGGGCTGCGTAGCGAGCGGGCCGCGAAGCGGGCAGCGAGCGGGCGGGCGGGCTGCGTAGCGAGCGGGCCGCGAAGCGGGCAGCGAGCGGGCGGGCGGGCTGCGAGCGGGCGGCTCGGCGAGGGGCGCGCGAGGGCGCTAGTGAGGGGCGCGCGAGGGCGCTAGCAAGGGGCGCGCGAGGGCGCTAACGAAGGGGCGCGCGAGGGCGCTAACGAAGGGGCGCGCGAGGGCGCTAACGAGGGTGCGCGCGAGGGCGCTAACGAGGGGCGCGCGAGGGCGCTAACGAAGGGGCGCGCGAGGGCGCTAACGAGGGGCGCGAGGTAGCGTGGTAACCGCATGCGAGCGGTGGTGGGCCCTTAAAAAAACGGTCGGTAGGTCCTAGGGACCTCCTGCTCTGAATACCATGTTAGAAGAACTAGGCAAGAATGGTGCATTGAATGAAACAGTTGGGTACAAGTAGCAAACCCTAGTTGGGGTTGTACCCCATATTGGCTACCCCACTACAGCCTACAAGCATAATGCAGTTTAACAGAGTTGACTGTGGCGAGGACCAGGTGAAGCCGAAGCGCTGAAGGACCTGCTGCACCATGTGTGACTGAGTCAGAGTGATGGTGCGGCGTGCTCTGTCCCGGGTGATCTGCAAGCCAAGGTAGTTGCGCAGCTCACCCAGGTCTGTGCACGTGTGTCGCTTCTGCAGCTCCGACTTCACCAGGGCGAGAGCCTCAGTGTCAGCAGTGGCAAAGACCAAGTCGTCGACGTACACGAGGATGTAGAACGGCGGCAGCGAAGTGTCGGTGCGCAGAAACAGCGACGGGTCAGCAGTCGAAGGAGCAAACCTAAGAGCCGCAAGTGTCGTCCTCGGTGTGTCGTGCCACTCACGAGGCGCCTGGCGGAGACCGTAGACTGGCCGCTGGAGGCTCCACTGGGTACCAGGCGGGAACGACCCAGTGAAGCCAGGTGGGCGGCGCAGCCAGATCTCCTCGTGCAGGCTGCCCTGTAAGAAAGCTGTGCTGAAGTCCAGTGAGTGAAGCTCGTAGTCACGCTGAGCGGCAACGTGTAGCAGCACCCGAAGAGTGGTCATCTTCGGGGTGGGGGAGAAGGTCTGGAAGAAGTCGACTCCCTCTCGCTGACTGAAGCCTCGAGCAACGTAACGAGCCTTGAAGACAGACGGAGAACCCGGCGGCCGCTTCACCCTGAAAATCCACATGCCATCAACGATGTTCGCCCCTGGAGGGGGAACCTCATCGACGTAAGTGCCTGTGGACTTCCAGGATGCCATCTCTGCGTCCATGGTTGTCTGCCACAAAGATTAGGGGCCCGCGATCGCCTCAGCGTAAGAGCGCGGGGTCGGGATGTCTATAGCATCCGGGTCTCCCTCAGGGGCAAGCAGCATGGCCACGAGATGAGGCGTAGCGGCTGCAAGACACTCAAGGTCCTCCTGTCTGTCCTCAAGGACGTCCGTGCCAAGAGCACACTCACCCCCTATAGACGGAGGACAGACAGACTCAGACTTAGCAACTAGACCGGCGGCGTAGTCCAGACGACAGGCAGCAGCAAAGTCGACAAGCTCAGCGACCAAGGCAGACGCAGCAGCGGACTCAAACGACGGGTCGGTGACAACAGTGGCTAACAGACGCGTGACAGTAGAATGCTCAGCACGAAACCGGTCAGACTCAGGGTCAGCAACGTCTGGCAGAAAGGACGCAGGAGGAGACGGCAGAGGAACACGCTGCGGAGCAGAGGACGGACGACGAGGTGCGCGCCGGGGACAGCCGGCGAACACGGATGAGGAACACGACGACTGGTACGACTAGATCGAACAGGCGAGACAGGACGCGACGCAGGCTCACGACGCTCAGCAAGACCTCCTGCCTGCTCAGTGTAAGGGGAAGGAGCAGGCAGCGGTGAGCCAGGCTGTAACGAAAGACCAGTAGAAGACGGGAGGCTGAGAACCTCACTAAGGACAGTGTCAGGCGGTGGCTGAGACGACGGAGACGGTGGAGCGAAGAACAGTCGCGGGGGTGCAGTGCCACCAGCACCAGCAGCTCCAGCACCTCCAGCACCAGCACCCGTAGCAGCTCGAGAACCTCCAGCGCCAGCACCCTCAGCAGCTCCAGCACCTCCAGCTATAGCGCCAGCACCTCCAGCAGCGCCAGAACCTCCAGCGCCAGCACCCTCAGCAGCTCTAGAACCTCCAGCTCCAGCGCCTCCAGCACCAGCACCTCCAGCAGCTCCAGAACCTCCAGCAGAAACAACTCCAGTAGCAGAGTCACAAGCTCCATCACCTCCAACAGCAGGGCCCCTAGCTCCAACAGCGCGACCCTGACGGCCAACGTACCACTCACGCAGCTGCTGTGGGGAGAGAGGGAGTAGACGACGAGAGTGCAGCCAGCGGAGCGACTACGGAGACGGCCGCTCCAGGGAGACTGCTCACCAGACGCCTCAGCGCCCCCAGGTGCAGCACCCCCAGACTCAGTACCCCCAGGCTCAGCACCCTCAGGCTCCTCACACTCACGCTCAGCACCTCCAGGCTCGGCACCCTCAGGCTCCGCACCCCCAGGCTCAGCACCCCCAGGCTCTGCACCCCCAGGCTCCGCACCCCCAGGCTCAGCACCCCCAGGCGCAGCACCCCCAGAAGTAGTACCCCGAGCAGGACCACCCGCAGCAGGACCTGAGTCACCAGTGACCTCAACCGGCGCAAACAAGGGAGGAGGGTCAACCTGAGACACACCTGAAGGAGCAGGACCGGGAGCGGGGAGGGGGTCTACCTGGGGAGCACCTGGAGCGAGAAAGAGCGGCGGGGGGGGGAGAGGGGCAGTGCGGTAGGGGAAGAGACGGTAAAAGGGAACCGACTCGTCGAACGTGACGTCCTGAGAGGGGAAGACACGGCGCGAGGTGGGGTGGTAAAACTGCCAACCAGGCGCGTCAGGGACAAAGCCAAGGAAGACACAGGGAACAGCGCGGGCGGAGAGCTTGTCCGCGGTGGTATCGCGGACAAAGGCACGAGCACCCCAGACCCGGAAACGCGACGCATCGCCAACCTTCCCCGTCCATAGCAGCGTGGGCGAGGTCTCCGGTAAGGAGACACGGGGCCAGAGGTTGAGCTGATGCGCAGCGTACCGGACCGCAAACGGCCACAGAAAATGGGGGGCAGCCGCATGGATCATGGAGGTACGAGCGACCTCCATGACTAAGCCAATGCGGCGCTCAGCAACCCCATTCTGCTGCGGAGAGGCCGGAAGCGTGAACGTCTGACGGATGCCGTGCTCCGCACAGAAGGCTGCCAAGAGGTCTGAGGAGAACTCACCACCTCTGTCAGAGTGCAGACACAGGACGGGAAACTCCGTCCCGAACCGCTCGCGGAGCTGGAGACGGGCAGCGCGGATCCAAGGGATCAAAACATCAGGGACCTCCCCCTTGCGCTGCAAGGGGAAGACCGTGGTGTAACGCGTGTAGTCGTCGACGACCAGCAGGAAGTACCGCTCGTGGCCCTGTCCACGGACGCGGGCTGGGCCCCACACGTCCGGGTGGAGAGTCTGCAGGGGAGCCTCTGTGGGAGGGAACGAGGAGGAGTGAGGAGCGGCGCGCTGCCGCCCCTCGACACAAGGAAGACAGGGAGGAGCAGGCGAGGGTGGGAGGGGAGGGAGAACCCTGGGAAGACCAGAGACAAGGACACGGCGGTGCATGCTACGAAGGCGCTGCACCGAGGGGTGACCAAGGCGGTGGTGCCAAAGGAGGGTCTGGTGCGACAAAGCGCGACACGAGCAGGGGGCCGCTAGCTGACCTGACGTAGACGCAGACGCAGCTACCTGAGGGGACACAGTGGTCAGTGTGTACAGACTCGAGCCAGGCGCACGGGTAAATGTGGCCAGGTGTCGGCCGGTCCGAGCACACGTACAGTGAGTCACTCGCTGACTCGCAGGAGTGAACTGGTCAACCCCGCCATCCTGGAGGTCAGCTCCACTCACCAAGTTCGTAGAGAACGAGGGGAGGTAGAGACCTGACAGCGAGCCAGACGGGACGGCCGGACACGGCAGAACCGTGGAGTAGTGGGCAAGGACGGGACCCCCAGAGGGGTCCGCCAGGGAGACTGGAACTGGCCGACTAAGCGGCGTGAGTGTGGTGCAGTCGCGAAAGAAAGAGCGGGAAGCTCCTGAGTCAAGGGTGAAGGTGTGCAAGACCGCAGCAGGCGCAGCACCAGAGAGAGCAGACTCACCAACACCTGAAGCAGCAGCCTCACCAGCACCTAGAGCAGCACTAGCACCTAGAGCAGCAGCCTCACCAGCACCAAGAGCAGGAGACGCACGAGCACCAAGAGCAGCAGGGTCTATACCTGGGTCAGGCGGTACGCACAGGTAACAGGCACCGTCCGTACTAGTAGGCAATGCATACATGGCAGTGAGAATAGCATCATAGTCAAGAGCAAAGATATCTACCCTCTGCCTAAGCAGCTTCAACCAGGTGGGGAGCTCAACCTCGTCGCCAAACTCGGTACGCCAGGCGTCGCTCAGACGGGCGAAGCAGCGGGACTGTACGTGACCAGGCGTCCCGCAAGCCTGACCAGTCCGAGCACCTGTGCGAATGAAGTCGGGCAGCGAACGGTACTCCGAGACCCTCTACTCTGAGCGTACCACTCATGAAGCTGCTGGGGCGAAAGTGTCTCGCGCGGACGCCGCTGCAGCTGCAGCTGGCCACTACCAGACGCTCCCGACTGCCTAGCTGCAGGGCGACAGCCACGACGGCTACCGCCACAACCCCAACTAGCGTACCACTCACAGAGCTGCTGGGGCGTGAGAGACTCGCGCGGACGGCACTGGAGCTGCATCTGGCCACCGCCAGGAGCAGCAGTAGGAGCAGAAGCAGCAGCGCAGCAGGCAGGAAGGCAGGCAGGGAGGCAGGCTGGCGGCGCAGCAGCATGCTCACCGGTGGCAGGGAGGGCCGGCGCGTGGCGGGCAGCGGGGCCGCAAACCTGGCTGCAAGGGAAGGCCGCGTCAGTTGCACGGCGGGGCAGTGTCGGCGGCAAGGCGGGGCCAGGCTGGGCCGTGGCGGTGGCAGGGCGGGGCCGCGACAACGGCAGGGCAGGTCCGCGGCAGTGGTAGGACGGGGCCGCGCCGGCGGCAGGGCGGGGCCGCGGTGGCGGTAGGGCGGTGCTGCGCGGGCCGCGTCGGCAGCAGGGCAGGGCCGGTACCCGGCGGAGCCGTTGCGGCGGTAGGGCGGGGTCGCGGGGGCTGAAGGGCACCGTGACGGGCAGGTAGGGGGCCGCGCACGGGCTTTGGGCAGCACGACGGGCTGACAAGGGGTCGGGCGCGGGCCTAGGGCGACGCGACGGACATGCAGGGGGCCGGGCGCGGGCTTAGGGCGACGCGACGGGCAGGCAGGGGGCCGGGCGCGGGCTTAGGGCAGCACGACAGGCAGGCAGGGGGCCGGTCGCGGGCTTAGGGCGACGCGACGGGCAGGCAGGGGGCCGGGCGCGGGCTTAGGGCGACGCGACGGGCAGGCAGGGGGCCGGGCGCGGGCTTAGGGCGACGCGACGGGCAGGCAGGGGGCCGGGCGCGGGCTTAGGGCGACGCGACGGGCAGGCAGGGGGCCGGGCGCGGGCTTAGGGCGACGCGACGGGCAGGCAGGGGGCCGGGCGCGGGCTTAGGGCGACGCGACGGGCAGGCAAGGGGCCGGGCGCGGGCTTAGGGCGACGCGACGGGCAGGCAGGGGGCCGGGCGCGGGCTCAGGGCAACGCAACAGGTAGGCAAGGCAAGGCGCGTGTGGGGCAGCGCGGTAACCGCAGGCAGGCATGCGTTCGGTGGGCCAAAAAAAAAAAAAAAAATCCGGTCCTAACCGACGAACCGCTCTGAAACCATGTCAGAAAGCCTAGGCAAGGATGATTGCATTGAAAGAAGGTTGGGTACAAGTAGCAAACCCTAGAGGGGTTGTACCCCATATTGGCTACCCCACTACAGCCTACACAAGTATAACATATATAGTTTGACACAGTGGTCGTCACAGAGTTACACCTTCAGCCTTGGTTCCAGCTCTGTTTCTTGGCGGTCTACCCGCTCTTCTTCTATTCTCAGCTCCAGTTGTGAGGCTGAGGTCTACGCCACAGCCATGGCTGCATAAGAGCTTCACTGGCTCACCTACCTGCTGACTGACTTGGGAGAGCGGCCTCGTTCTCCTCCAGTTCTGTACGGCGACAACAAGGCGGCCCTCGCCTTGTGTGAGGAGCACAGACTTGAGCACAGAACGAAGCACATCGCTCTGCGTTACTTTCTTGCTCGAGAGCTGCAGCAGCGTGGCCAGCTTCGAGTTGCTTACGTAGACACGCGGGCCAACACACCTGATATAATCACCAAGGCACTTCCGCCTAGTGATCATCAGCGTCACTACACAACTCTAGGCCTTGTGCCTACGTTCTCTCACTTGCTCACTGCTTGACCTTGCTTGTACTGTGATCTATATATATTCTTGCGTGCTTAAATTTGCTTGGTTGTGATCACTGTACTGCTTGCTTTGTTTTATTTAGCTCTGCATGCGGACTGGCCTTGTGGCCCTTTGCTTGTGCTCAGAATGTGTGGTGACTTCGTGATCCACCCTGAGCTTGCTTTGCTTGTCTGTAACTTCTTGTGCTCCCCCACCTTGCCTATGGGGGTGTGTCAAAACATTGTATTGTGTAGGCTATAGTGGGGTAGCCTATATGGGGTACAACCCAGTTTAGGGTTAGCACTTGTACCAAACCCTGTCATAGTTCATTCATTCCTGCTGTTCATTCAGACATATCCGAAGCATTGTAATGCGTCGGGTTGTACAAGTCTGACTTTGTGACCAAACCGCTAAGAGTGGATCTTTCGTTACGACCATGTTTTTTGTTTTTTCCGCTGACTCTTCTACGTGGTCTTAATCGTTTCTTTCCTTAAAGCCAAAATGGTTGAAAGTAATCTCAATTTCGGGTAAATCAGGAAAGAACATACACGGGTGTGAAATTTGAGGGTGTGAAATTGGCGCGGACTGTGTGTAGTATTTTAAGTGGGGGGGAGAAAGTGCGATTGTTTCTCTCCTTGGCGTTTTCTCGGCACTATGTCTGACTTAGTCAGGATGCAACAGCACGACGGACGACCGCGATCGCTTCATCCAAATCAACGGTTTTTGCTAAATCGCGACTGATCACCGCGTCAGCAGGTTCCCCCCAACATTTGCGTCATCGAAGGGCTGATTTTATCAGGGTAATTACCCTGATTTCAGGGTGATTACAGGCTTCTCACTTGGTGGTCCCTGCAATTTCAGAATTTCTGACTTGTGAACCTTGATCCATTCAGAATAGTGCTTTAGCGAACCCTGAAATATTGTATCTAGGCTCAGAGTAGTGTTCTTACTGACTCTGTCAATGTAGAGTACGCGTTCTGTGGACCCTGGAGGCGAGGGTATCTGGGCGAAGTTTCCCGAAAGTTTCCTCCCCATACCCCATGTGCATAGTCATGATTACGCTTGTACGTGAGGGTGTCCTTTCTGTAACACCCAGATGGGAAGGTGGGGTGGATGTTAATGGTGAAGGTGGGGTGGGGTGGATGTTTGTGGTGTCGTGCGAAGCGCAACGTGCTGCGGGGATTTTCAGCAAAACACCTCTGACACAGCAGATCTGCTGGGTCAGAGCGAATATCTTATCCTTGACAGGGCAAATTTCTTGTGCGACTTTTTCTCTGACAAGGCGAATCTGATGTGCCTTCAGATTTGCCCACGGATAGCAATTTAATGTGCGATGTGCTGTTTTGTCGCAGTTCTTCGCGCCAATTTTTATGGGGGTTTCTTCGTGGTGTTTCGCTCACCGTTCGCTCACCGGTTGGTTCGAGGTGTTTTGCTCACCTGTACTGTGGTTGACGTGACGGCGAACGTGCACTGTACTCCGATATATTCCGATATAGAAGCTGATGTATTCCGATATTGAAATGCTGCAAGAAGAGTGGACGGAGAAGGAAGTCAGATCAGCATTGCATGAGATGGCGAGCAACAAAACGCCAGGGAAAGATGGGCTACCAAAAGAAGTGTTCGAGCTGCATTGGGACACGCTTGGGAAGCATGTCATGGGGTTGGTACGGGAGTTCAGCCTCACCTCTTCGCTTCCGACCAGTGTTAAGGATGCGGTGACGATCCTTCTGCACAAAAAGGGAGCGAAGGGGCAATTAGAGAACTATCGCCCGATCACACTGCTGAACATCAGCTACAAGTTACTGGCGCGGGTCCTGGCGAGCATAATAAAAAAGTCCTTCATAAGGTGATCTCGCGAGAGCAGTTTGGCTTTATCCCAGGAAGGCGTATCTCAGACGCGGTGGGGCTGGTTGCCGATGTCATTGATGCGGCTAAGAACGGGGATGAGGACTGGTTCTTGCTGCTCGTCGACTTCAAGAAGGCATTTGATTCAGTTTCCCGGAATTTCATTTTCGAGGTGATGCAGAAAATGGGATTCCCGGCCTGGTATGTCGGTTGGGTGAGAGGCCTGCACACGAACACGAGGACGAACCTGTTAATCAACGGCTGGTTGGGTGACGCGGTGGGAGTGATTTCGGGAGCAAGGCAAGGCTACCCTTTAGCCCCTTACCTTTTTCTCTGTGCGGTGGAACCGTTGGCGCAGAAGGTCATGAAGCGGAAGCTTGGAATTTCTCTCACCAGCTGTGTCGGTCAGAAGCTGGCATACATTGGTTATGCGGACGACACTACCCTACTCCTGCAGAGGGAAACAACAGATCAGCAGGGCAGAGGGGGTGCTGGGAGAATTCAAAAATATCCCTGGTCTGGAGACGAATGTGGGAAAATCAGTGGTGATGCCTGCTACGATCAGAGAATGATCGCTTACCAGGATCTACTCGGGAAGGTTCGCACGTAGGTAGATAGTTGGTGGGCCCTTGACCTCAATAGCAGAGTGAATGTAAAATGCTTTGAGATAATAAAAACATGCAAATACAACGATATAAATAAGAGTACAGGGGAATACGAAGCGACCTAACTAGCCATGTACTCTAAGGGGTACATTCCCTTATTCAAATACATTCCCAACCGTGCGGCGCGTACAGTTACGAAACTGTTCCCGCCGAAACCATCCTGCCTGCAGCTGCCCGATGCCGTCTATTCCGACGGTCCAAATGCGCCCCAACTGTCTGACGCTTCGAGTCAATCTCCAACCGTCTGACGGTTCGCGTTCTTGCTTCGATACTGCGTGCTTCTCTTTGCTGCGGTGAGGAGTGCTCAGTAACAATTAAATTGTACTATTCGTAACATCCCCCTTCAATCCTGGCCGTGGCTCGATTTGACCTGCTTGACCACGCCGCTGAGTTCGGAGCAGTGTTGATACTGCTGGCGTGGCAGTCGCTTCGTGAGAAAGTCTGCTGCCATGTCACCGGTCGGGCAATAGGTCAAGTTGACCTTGCCCTTGTCCACCTCGTCCTTCACGAAGAAATATCGCAGCGCAATGTGCTTGGTGCGATTGACGAAACCAGGTTTGTTCGCGATGCGAATCGCGCTCTGGTTGTCGCAGTGAAGTCGAAAGGTTGGCGAAGCTGGAATTTTCGCCTCCTGCAGGAGTTCCTGTAGGTAGAGGCCTTCGCGAACTGCTGCGGTTGCTGCGATGAATTCTGCTTCGGCTGACGACAGGGCAACCAGCTCCTGCTTCTGTGAGTTCCAGGAGATTGGCCCCGTTGGTTCGAGTCGGAACAGGAAGCCAGTCCTGGACCGTCGATTGTCGGGATCTGCTGCATGATCGGCATCCACATAGCCGACGAGATTGAAGGATGGGGTTGGTGTAGTTGAGTAGCACAGCCCAATCTTGGGCGTTGAAACGAAAAATTGCAAAGCGCGCTGCAGGTCCAGGTGATTCTCAGCCGTTGGTTTCCGTGAGTACTGGGCAAGCTGACTTGCGATGTAGGAGAGGTCTGGCCTGCAGGTGACAGAGGCGAAGAGGAGGCATCCCAGCTGCTGCTGGTAAGTCTGAACTCCAGCAGGGGATAGGGCTTTGTTGTCGGGTTTGTGGTTCGGTCCAGGGGTTCGGTAGGGAGTTGAGAGAGGTGCAGGGGGAATGTTGAACCGCTTCCCTAACTCCTCTGCGTACTTAGCCGCTGAGAGGTGAATGGCTTCAGGCGCGTAGGAGATGTTGAGGCCTAGGAACTGCTTCACCTCGTAATTGCGAGTGATGTTGACGCGCCCCGCCAAAGCCTTCTCGAACTGTTCGAGCAGCTCGTTGTTTGAGCCTGTGTAGAGCAAGTCGTCGACGTAGACCGTGAGGAGGATGTATTCCCCGCGGAAATCGCGGCGGTACATCCCTGGGTCGTGGGGCATCTGCTTGAACCCGATTTCAAGCAGGATATTGTGCAGGTACTGCTGCCACAGCCTCGGTGCTTGTTTGATCCCGTAGAGCGACTTGCGCAGTTGACACACGCGCGAATTTCCTTCGCCATAGGTGTGCGGCTGCTCCACGTAGATCACGGCGTCTACTAGCGCGTACAGGAACGCATTCTTCACGTCGATCTGGCGGAGTGGCAGGTGCCTCGCAGCTGCGATGGCGAGCAGGATTCGAACGGAGGTGTGGCGACTGACTGGAGCGAATGTCTGGTCGAAGTCGATGCCGTGCCTCTGGTCATAGCCGCGCACCACCCATCGCGCCTTGAAGCGCTCGATCGTTCCGTCAGCTGCGGTCTTCACGCGGAAGACCCACTTCCCCGAAAGGATTCTTGCACCTTTGATTGCCGCACGGTCGACCAGCACCCAGGTGTCTCGGGACTCGAGCGCCTTGATCTCCGCATCCATTGCCTCGCGCCACTCCTTGCTGTGTGGCCCAGACAGAGCTTCGCGCGGGTTTCGGGGCTCGATTACACGTGGCGCCTTCGAGGTTGCGGTGTGAAGCCCGAGCAGCTGTAGTCCTGAGATGGTGTTGTCGTGGCGTTGTTGCGGGACGACTTCCTGCACATCGTCGTCGTCGCTTTCCGGTTCAGGTGGCGCTGGTGGTGCTGCGCCTCTACCGCTTCTGCCTGCGCCCATTCCTCCTCCTGAGGAATCGTCGTCGTCGTCGCTGCTGCGCCGATCCTCCCATGTGAACTCGCCCCTTGTATCCTGCTCCAGGATTGCTGCAGCGGCCTCGTCTTCGGGCGTTGCGTAGCTGTGCCCGTCGTTCGCGTAAACGCGATTCGCGTTCGTTTCCTCGTCGTGACGGAATTGGTCGAGGAAGAGCCGCTCGTAGAAGATTACGTCGCGAGCGTGGGCTTTTTTTTTACTAAGGAGGTCCAGTACGATCCATGCTTTGTACTCGTGACTGATGCCGAGGTGAATTCCCCAGCGCGCGCGACTGGCGAATTTGCCGATGGTTGATGTTGGCGGGCGGTACTGCACCATGCACCCCCACACGCGGAGCATGGAGGTATCCCCCTTGGTCCCGGTCCATTTGACGTGCGGGGAGAGATTCCCGGTGATCGCGGTGGTTGAAAGCAGGTTGTGCACCCGCACGGCGTGGTGCATCGCGTAGGTCCAGTAGATCGGCGGCAGCTTCGACTGCTTCATCAGCGCCCGCACCTTCGTCATCAGTGTGCGATTCGTCCGCTCGGCTACGCCTTGCTGCTGATGTGCGTAGGGGAGAGAGATGTGATGCTCGATCCCCTTTTGCGCCAGGTAAGTCTGCATCTGGTTGCTCCTGAACTCTGCTGCGCCGTCAGATTGCCAGATCTTCAGCTTCTTCCCAGATTGCCGTTGCGCGTGCGCCAGCCAAAGGCGGAACACTTCGTAGGCCCTGTCGCGAGTTTCCACGTTCACGACCCACACATAGCGTGTTCCAGCGTCGATGAAGGTGAGTGTGTAGAGTTCGTCGTCGACCCAGCAGTGCCCCACGTTGAGAAAGTCGCTGTACACTTTGTGCAGCTTGGGGTAGCGGTTCGTTCCTGGCTCGAGCAGCGGGAACGGTTGGTGGCTTAGCGCAGCTTCGGGGCAGACGGTGCAATTGCGCGGATGTGTCGCACCTCTTACTTCACTGCCATCTGGGCGTAGGAGCGCTCCAGGAGCGAAGACGCCTGCGTCGATGCAGTTTTTCAGTGTTGCGCGTGAGGGATGTCCGAGGCGCTGGTGCCAAAGTGCATCGTCGGCGCGAAAGCCGGAGGTGCGCATGTAGCGCGCGCGGGCTTCCTCCGGGTCTTCATCAGGTACGGGAGCAGGTTCTGCTGCTGCTTCTTCTGCATCTTCTTCTTCTGCCGCGGTAGTCAGCATCAGCGCCAGAAACTCTCTGTCGCGAATCTCAGAGAGTGGGATGTTGGTCCCAGGGATGGTTCCAGGGACGAGGGTTGGTTCGCGTGGTTCGGGAGCCGGTCCGTAAGCGGTGCGACGCGGGGTTGACGGCTCGTTGCCCCAGACGATGGTGTCCCATGGATCGCGGCGCGGTGGGTTGTAGGAGGAGGTAACGCGAGTGGGACATGGCGTGGGGGACGACCGAGGGGAACAACTGCAGACTCTCCAGCTTCTTCTTCTCCCCCCCTTTGGTCTTCGCGGGAAGTCCCCCAGCCTCTAGTAGGGGTGCCCCAGCCACTCGTGTCGGCGCCAGATGCGGCGCCCCATCCGCCGGTTGCGGTTGCCCAGGTTCCGCCGGTGTTGCCCCAGTCGCCAGCCTCAGCCATTCCCCATCCGCCGACGCTTCCCCACCCCCCTTCATTGGTGGCGCTTTCTTCAGCTTCGGCGCCCCATGCGGCGCAAGCGAACGTTCCGCGTGCCTCGGCGAGGCTCTGTTGGCGAAGCTCCTCGGCTTCGCGGCGCGCCAGTTCTTCCTCCTGTTCCACGGTGAGTGTTGCCGTGGGATCGCGCCAGTGGGGGTAAATCTTTAGGAACTCTTCGCGGGTGTAAGGACGCGCCACTCCGCGCGTGTCGAAGGTTCCGCGGCGTTGTCCACGCAGAATGCCTTCAAGGCGCTGAGAGGGTGGTCCAGCGTGGGGGCTTTGGTCGGTGCCGAACACACGCTGAGTGGTGACTTCCAGTTCGAGTTGCGACATGCCTTCTTCTGGCGGCGCGTGGCGTTCTGCTTCCGCGATGGCGGCGAGTCCACGGCCGGCAATGGCGCTGCTTGACGTCGTTGGCGTGTGGCAGTCCCTGCAGATGCCATCTGGGTCAGGGTTGTGCAGCGCCGTTTCGCGTGGGTGGGGATGATGCGGCACCCACGGTCTCCCGTCAGGGTGCTTCCAGTCCCTGCGGTGGATGTGCTCGAAGCGCAGTGGCACGAGGTCGATTAACTCGTGCGAATCGCCGCTGCAGTCGGGAATGTCGAAATCCAAAACGTACACTCCATTTTCGGAGTGTGCCCGTCCGATCTGCCTGCGGGAAAAAGTGCGCGATTCGTAGTGCAGCAGAATGTCGCGCGTCGCGCGATCCGTGCTGAGGTCGACGCCGCAATCCATGAGCTGTGCGGCGGACAGGAGGTTGAAGCGCAGGTTCTGGACGATCAGCACATCGTTGAGCGTGATGTGCGTGCGGCTTCCGCGTGCTTTGAGCACAACGATGCCTTGCGCGCTTGCGCGCAGGCGCGTGTTGTTCGCCACTGTGACGTAAGTGACTGTGGGGGTGGCGACGGCGTTGGATATGTAACGCTCGGAGCCTACCATATGCTGGCCGCAGCAGCTGTCCAGGTACCAGGTGTTGTAGCGCTTGTTGTCGTCACGTGCGAGCAGCGCCAGTCGCGGCGTGACGATGTGCGGAGTGTCAAACTTCAGAAATTGCTCGCGCGAGAGCCAATCAAGTGGCGCCACCCGCATGTCAGGTACGTGCGGGGGACTCTCAAGCAGCGGGACTGGGAGATTCCAGTCCTGGTCGTCGTCGTCGGTGAAGTCGTGGCGCGGACTGAATGGGTTGTTGTTAGAGAACGCGCCAATGGGATGCGGTGCTGGCTCAGGTGATGGTGAGCGTGCGCGGCGACAACGTGACTCGCCTATCATGGCCATGTTGCTCATGACATTGCGTACTGTGGCAGTCGGTGGCGGCTGCTGCTGCTGATGCTGAACCGCGGGGTTCAGGTTGCGCGCGGGTGGGGGTTGATACCCCTGGGCTGGACGCACGTCGCCTCGTGCGTCTTGTCGGCCGGACCAGGTGCTCGGATTGGTCTGGCGAGGGCGAGATCGGTATTTACATCGATCCGCCAGGTGCCCGAAAGTCCTGCAAATTTTGCAGTAGAGGCGCCTCGGACGTCGCTCTTCGTTGTTGTCGGCGTAGAAGGCGATCCGTTCTCTTTCTCGTCGCGGCGCTGGTCGCTGCTGGTCCATATCCCTTTGTTCGACGAGAAGGGCGGCGCAGAGGGCGGCCTCCGAGATGACCCCCTGCTGTCGAAGAAGCGCCTTGCAGGGCCGCCACTCTGGGCCGAGCCCTTGAAGCACGATGTTCACGAAGATTTCTTCGGAAATCGAACTCCCTAGCTTCACGATTTGATCGCGAAGGCTCCGACAGCGATTGATGTAGCTGTTGACCTTCTCCCCTGAGGTCATCTTGGTCTCCAGTAGCTGCTGAAGCAGTCGGCTCGAAGAGACGGAGTCTTTCGGCTGGTACACGCCGTTCAGGTGGCGCCAGGCGTCGAGGGCTGGAGCAGCCGATGTCTTGTACGAACGGATGTTCAGCTGCTCCGCCGGCGACATATTGCGCAGGAGAATCCCGTACGCCATCAGGGACTCGTTGTAGTAGCGAGTCCTGGCGTCGTCGGTGTCCTCAGCGGGTTCCGCGTAGCTCCCGTCGAAATAGTGATAGATTTGGGCGTTCTGCAGCAGGAGCTCCAATTCGAAGCTCCAGGTATAGAAATCTCTGCCGTCGAAGCAGGTACTTGTCTTTATTTTTGATATGCTGAGAAACTTTGATTGTGCTGAGAGGATTGCCTCCTCACTGGGACGGGGAGCTTTGGGGGTTGAGCCATTTGTGTCGAGGGAGAAGGTTTGCGGGACGGCGTTCTGCCCAGTTGGGGCCGGTTGAGATGGTTGCGAGGATGTTCCCGCATCGCTGTTCCGCAATGTTTGGAGCCCTTGCTCCAGGCTGGTGAGTCGCTGAAGAAGTTGTGCGAGGACTTCGGTGCCGATCGTAGTCGTTTCCTCGCTTGTCGCAACTGGATTGGTGCGCGCTTCAGCCGTTAGATTAGTCTGACCACCAGATCCTCCGGCCATTCTCACACGCGAGCGTGTGCCGGTCGCCACTTTCCGAATGTCGCAATTTTCGGGAGTGGTGTTGCGAAGGATTCCCGAGCCGCTCTCATACCATGCTACGATCAGAGAATGATCGCTTACCAGGATCTACTCGGGAAGGTTCGCACGTAGGTAGATAGTTGGTAGGCCCTTGACCTCAATAGCAGAGTGAATGTAAAATGCTTTGAGATAATAAAAACATGCAAATACAACGATATAAATAAGAGTACAGGGGAATACGAAGCGACCTAACTAGCCATGTACTCTAAGGGGTACATTCCCTTATTCAAATACATTCCCAACCGTGCGGCGCGTACAGTTACGAAACTGTTCCCGCCGAAACCATCCTGCCTGCAGCTGCCCGATGCCGTCTGCTCCGACGGTCCAGATGCGCCCCAACTGTCTGACGCTTCGAGTCAATCTCCAACCGTCTGACGGTTCGCGTTCTTGCTTCGATACTGCGTGCTTCTCTTTGCTGCGGTGAGGAGTGCTCAGTAACAATTAAATTGTACTATTCGTAACAATGCCCTTGGGAGCTAACCCGGGGAAAAAGTCTGGGCGTTCGGTTGGGTTTCGCTGGGTGGAGGAAAATGAAGCGGAAAGGCTCCTCGGGGTATGGGTCACGCTGAGTGGAAGCTGCCAACCAACATGGGATAAGGCGCTGCAGAAAATCGCCGCGAAGATGTCGCTGTGGCAGCCGCAGTATTTCCCGATTAAGGCTCGGACGGCTGTGATGGATGGTTACATACTACCGATCGCGTGGTCTCAGGCGCAGGTCTACCCACCTCCTGCGCAAACCTGGGGGGTGATCACTAAGATGACACACAACTTCATGTCAGCCAACAAAGCTACATCTGAGAAGTGTTTCCACCTCTGGAGCAAGGAGCTTCTATTCACGCCGGTACTGGAAGGAGGAGTGGGGGCGATGAATCAGAAAGCGATGCTTACCTGCTTGACTGCCAGGAGGATAACGTTGACACTTACGGAGACGGATCAGCTGAAGAGGGACCTGATGCGCCAGGCGGCTGATTTACCGCGGGGTCTAGAGATATTCATGGCACATGAGAAGCTGCTTAAAACATGGGTGGGGAAAAGCCAAAGATGGATGTTGGCATGTGCGAACTTCATGCGTTCTCCGCTGGCGGAGTCCACGGAAAAGCGGGATACGAAAGAGCTGCTGCTGGAGAGAATTACGTTCAACAGACATATCCTCTTGAATGGTTCCACACCGGTGGGGGGTCAAAAAGCAGCAAAGCAGCTTCACAATGTCAGGCTGGGTGACCTTATCGGGAGAGATGCGGAAGGGAGAGGGCTGTTGAAAAGCTGTGAGACCCTAGAGAGGGAGCTGAGAGGGAAGGATTCTGCAAAACTTGCGCTCAAAGCCGCAGGAATCTTGGAGAAATCAGCTCCTCTCTGCCGAGCTTCCGAACGTGGGGTTTGCGGAGGAGTTTGAGTTGGGAAGAAGGGGACCTCTACAGCTCCGGATGAAGCTGTTGGCGGAGGGGAGAGCAGTACCATTGAAGTCTCTCAGGAACCACTGGAAACACGGGGATAGCGGAAAGAATAGGCGGGAGAAATGGGCAAGCCGTTGGGGGAACATCATTGATTGGAAGCGGGCAATTCAAATCCGAGAATCACTTGTCACCCCGAGCCGACCGAGGGATGTCTTACTGCGCATCCATTTCCTTAATTTACAAGTGGGAGAGCGGCTGGAATTTCTCAGCAGCAAACCAGTCTGCCCCCACTGTGGCGGTTTCGAGACGTTAGAACACTGCCTTTTAGAGTGCCCGAGGACTCAGGGGGTGGTTTCGGCGGTCAAAAAAACTCTGAAGTTGATCAACCCAGCCAGGAAAAGGGACTCGCTCGGTGATTGGCTGTTCGGTGAAGCAGGGTCCATGTCAGCATTCCCAGAGGCGTCGTTGATAGCGATTGCCCTTCATCAGTTGTGGGCGGAGAGGTGTGAAGGTGCCTTCAGGGGCTGTAAATTTCGCACGCGGAGAGTCCTGAGGAGGATTGAGTCAGCTTTCCGCATGCATGTGAATGTTTACATCCGTGCCTCGGTGACGAGGATGCAGTAACGAGGGAAAGGTCATCACGCCAGGTGGCAGAAAATGACGAAACAAGAACATGGCCTTCTGGATGGAAGTGGTCCAACAGCTTTGCGGCACTTTGGGGCAAACCACGCAGGCCCCGGATCCATGTCTAAGGATCGGATATTTCTGAGGCGGGTTCTCCTGTCTCCCCTGCACAGTTACGACTGTTATGAGTTGTACACTTGTTCTGTCTAGTGTATGATTCATTAAGCAAAAAAAAAAAAAAAAAAAAAAAAAAAAAAAAAAAAAAAAAAAAACGTGCATTGTACTCTGGGTGGCACTTTGCAGTCAGTTCGCATGGGTGGCACATTGTGGGCGATATTCGTGGCTGTGTGGTGCCAAGTCACACTTCTACTTTCGCGTACTATACTTGTCCAGATCTTATGGCCGGCAAACTTCAGAACCATGATCTGACCCAACGCTTTGTGTGACTTTAATACACTAAAATCACGACTGCCATCTTGGTTGTGTTTTCTGTTGGATTTGACCGGCCAGAAAGTGAGGCGTGTGAAATGTACAATCGGAGTGGGAAAATTTTGCGTGATTTGCTGCAACACTGATTTCTTGCTCTGAACCCTGACAAATCGGAGTAAGTCGTTGTTGGACACTGACCAATCAGAGCAAACCTATAAAAAATATGCACTTATAATCCAGGGAGAAAATTTTTCCCGAAATCAGGGAGGCCCAAAATGAAACGTCGGCCCTGCGTCATCGTCGACCGTTGGATCGAGTTCAAAGTTCATCAACGGCTTTAATTCCAACTTTTAATTCGAATTCGTCAATACCATCCGCAGCCATCAGATCTACACCTACTCGATCAACGGCTCACATTACCATTTCTTCAAATTCTTCCCACCCATTTTAGCCGTCGGATTCAGCTGAAAGGGAGATCAATGGTGTTCTCGCTAGTGTGGGGCCTGTTTCAATACGGGGCTGCCTTATTTAGGAGGTGAGAGAGTGTAAGGAGTTGTAATTCCTTACTATACTCGCATTTTAGCGAGTACAACCCGAGGACCACGCGTCAGCCCGATTCGGCCTACAATTCCGCACCGAACCACACCCGAGTCGCCCCCGCACCAATCGCAACACTTTACGGGCCACCATCGCTGGACCTCTTCGCCTAGCTAGGTTTTTCCTATTTAGTCCCAACACTTTCTTTGTATCGTCTTTCTGTTGTTCACATTCTCGTTATTCGTTTATCTGCGCACTCTCCAAGTTGATTCATGGCTGCGTTCTGTTGGCGCATAGCTTGTGCGTGACCCTAACTGTGAATATACGAGGAACTTGCGCGACAAGGCTTGGGGCCGGAGGGAATCGTTAGTGTGTCCCGAACCTCTGCTTCGGAAGTTGTGCGCGCATTACTTGTGCGTGCGCAAAAACGCTGTACTGCCTGTGCGCTCGGAATATTCCAGGAGCTTGCGTTCACAGGCAAACCTCCCGCATAGCCTGTGCGAGTCCCATCCGCTCGTCTCCCAGCGTTAAAAGGGGCGCACAAGCTATGCGGGGCAACTGAAAACGCCCGGGAAAAGTCAACTTTGGCTAGTTTCTGAACCCAACGGGTTTTGAGGTGCATGCCGATTGGGTGGTTGTTTGTACCCATTCATGTTGCGTGCCTCAAAAGTTTAACCTAGGTCAGTGGTGCTGGTTTCCAAAATTTTGGGTCTGCCCCCTCGTAAACAACCTGGTGCCTGCCTCACAGATACCTCGCGCCTGGGTCATACCTTCGTGGTAATTTTAGGGGGGTGCTCTCATGCGCGGAAGCCTCCGAGCGCACTACTTGTGCGTCATGCGCGTAGAACTAATGCGCCAACAGAACGCAGCCCATGACAGCCAGCTTGGTTAGGAAGTCACCAAGTAATTGTTACAAGTTTTGGCCCATCTATGATCACCACCAACAGCGTGACATCATGGCAGTCTTCCGAACGTCCGCGTCATCAAGGCAACCTCCAGGTGTTCAAAGGGGGACTGTGCTACCTGTCGGGAGAAAGTACTTTTTCCTCGCCACCTGTTAGATTTTCAACGGTGCAGATTTACACATCAGCATGTCTGCTCTAACACCAATATTCGAGACCAGGTTCGAATGACAGTGACGCACGATTTGGCGCTGCAAACCAGCTTGAGCGATTTCGACCAATGACGTCGTTGCTAACACTGTGTAACCTCTTCTCGTGCGGATCGCAAAGTCCCGTTGAGAGGTACTGAATTTCGCCCAACTCACATTCGTTCCAACTGCCAGCAACTTTGAAGTACCTTACATTCGGCAAGGCCCCAATCTCAAAGCTGGTTTCTGGACCCCAGCCGCAAAGTAACAAGAACCAGCCTTTTCCGAACGTGTTTACACCTGTTGACGTATTTGGCGCCTCATTGTCGCGCGTCATGGAAGACGCATGCCCAACAATAGACAAAATTGTGTGGTTACAAAGGGCTACCAGTAACATCATGAACTAAAAACAAACTCGTAGAACACGCCCTCAGAGTCGTTCCCTGACGAGCATTTTTGGGATCAACCCTTTTCAAATTTCATTTCCCAGTGACTCGCACCTTCTAATTTCCTCTTGCCCTTCTGCCAACGTC
The DNA here is from genome assembly GCA_947470075.1 of Closterium sp. Yama58-4. NCBI lineage: Eukaryota > Viridiplantae > Streptophyta > Zygnematophyceae > Desmidiales > Closteriaceae > Closterium > Closterium sp. Yama58-4. The sequence goes on from CANIUD010000708.1 coordinate 898,712, forward strand.
CATGAGCAGCATCGCACGCGTTGTCCGTGCAGTGGTCGCCCCTAACTCCCTCCTCCGTGCCGCTACCGCTGCGCGATCGTCAGTCGCACGTCAACGGATGGCCGCGGCGTCTCTGTCTGTCGGCGGAGTGGGTGTGTCCGCAAGCAGCCTATCAGGCGGCGTCAGTCAGCGCGGAGCGGCATCCTTCGCTGATTCAGAGCTTGCGGGAACGGCGCTTGCGCCGGCTGCGTGCCGATTGCCGTTCGCAGGTGAGCAGAGGTAGAGCGAGGTCGACACATGGATTCATTGTAATCCTTTCCGTTGCTGTCATATCTCTTCGTTCGCAATCCCATTCAAATTTTAGGGTCCTTATGTCGGCTGTCGTGCAAAATTCCATATGTTGGAAGAATTCGCTGCACAAGAAGCTCTACGGAACCATAACAGGAAAGCAAGAAACAGACCAGGCATTCTACCGATCAGTAAAATCATACGTTGCATCATGAGCAATTTCTGCTTGGTAACAGCACATTTTTATCTCACCACCCCCGTCTCCAGCCACATCGCCAGCAGCGGTTTCCGCGTCCACCGCCTTCCGCCAGTCGGCGCAGCCCGCCTTGCGTCAGCGTGGGGGGAGGCGCGGCATGTCGGCGGTAGCGACGCAGGCTGTGCGCGGCGAAGGCGTGGTGGGCCTCACCGTCCCGGGGAACGCCGTCCTGCCCTCGGTATTGTGCCACTTCCCTCGTTATAGTGCCACTACCCTCGGTATAGTGCCACTGCCCTCGGTATTGTGCCACTGCCCTCGGTATTGTGCCACTGCCCTCGTTATAGTGCCACTGCCTTCGGTATAGTGCCACTGCCCTCGGTATAGTGCCACTGCCCTCGGTATAGTGCCACTGCCCTCGGTATAGCGCCACTTCTGTTGATTCATTCCAATTACTCTCACTCGTTTCTCCCCACCCCTCCACCCCCTTCCCCTCCGCAACGACTCCTGTCCCCTTTCCTCTCTCCTCTTCCCCATCCCTTTCCTCCTTTCCCTTCACATTTCATCCCGGCTGCCATATTCCTCACCGCCCTTTCTCCTCGTCTATGCCAGGTGTCCGTCTCCTTCGATCCCGCCTCGCCGCCGCTCTCCCTCCCCTCCGACCTGCTACTCCTCGCTGTCTTCGACTCCGCCCTCTCTCGCGACGAAACGTCAGCAGCCAATTTCACTGGCTTCGCTACTGACGCACCAGGCGGTGCTGAGCTGGCGTCTCTCGACGCCACGCTTTCCGGCGCTCTCGCTGAGCTGGCATCCGACCCGGATTTCAGAGCGAAGCCCGGGCAGGTTTCGCAAGTCCTCCGCGTTCCCGGGCAGCCGTTCAAAAGAATCGCGCTGCTGGGGCTGGGAAAGCCGGATGTGCTTCTAAAGGGGGAGGCCGGCTCGTGGCAGGGAGTAGGTTCCACTATAGCGAGCGCTGCTAAAACGAATCAAGCCAGCAAGGTATCCCTCGCATTCCTGGGCAAACCAGAGGCGGCGGAGGGGCAGGAGATTAAAGCGGGGAGCGCGGTTCGGGGGATAGTGACGGGCGCCATTGTAGGCAGCTTCGAGGATGTGCGGTTTAAATCGGAGGAGAAGGAGAAGGCGAAGGCGGAGAGGGGTGTGAAGGAGTTGCAAGTGGTGGGGCTGGGTGACGCGGAGTCACTGCAGAGGGACGTGTTCGAGGCGGAGAGGCTGGCGGCGGGAATCATCCTCACCAAGCAGCTCGTCAACGCACCGCCCAATGTGCTCACGCCAGCTGTCCTCGCTGACGTGGCGGTGAACCTGACTGCCGCCCACGCGGATGTGCTGAGCGCGCGCATTTTGGAAAAGGACGAATGTGCCGCCCTGGGCATGGGGTCGTACCTGGCAGTGGCGGAGGCATCAGCGGCGGACAACCCGCCCAAGTTCATCCACGTCACTTACACACCACCTGCTGCTGGGGATGGTGGTGAAGGGAGCGAGGAGAAGCCGCTGAAGAAGCTGGCTCTGATCGGCAAGGGACTCACCTTCGACAGGTATGCATGGTTCTCAATTTTCAGCTCACTTTTGACATGTAATTAGTGAGCTGTCAATACATGGGGATGCGTTTGGTCCCCATGCCTGTTGTGGCATTTCTATAACTGTGTGCTTCCACCCATTTCGTGCTACATGCCCCGTGTGTTCCCATGAGGCAGCTGCTCAAACTGTCACCAAATCGCCTATCCTCGCATCCCTCCCCCTGTGTTGTCTGTCATCCATGCGCCTTGTCGTTCCCACCACCGCGTCCCTCACCTTGCCCTCCCCTCGCTCCTATCAGCTCATCCAGTGGCCATGAAAGGCGGCTGGCAGGAAAGGGCTCATCATCTCATCGAGTTCTTCTTCGTACCCACCCTCCCCCACCCTTCCCCACCCTTCCCCACCCTTCTCCACCATCGCACCCACCAGTGGCGGGTACAACCTGAAGGCGGGCCCGGGTTCAATGATTCACCTGATGAAGTTCGACATGGGCGGCGCTGCTGCTGTGCTGGGCGCTGCTAAGGCCATCGCTGCCATCCAGCCTCAGGGCGTGCAGGTGAGGCGAGACCATGCCAAGCACACACGCACACACACACACTGCTGGCACCGCTAAGGCCATCGCTGCCATCCAACCTCAGGGCGTGGCGTGCAGGTGAGGGTTCTGCACCTATTTCCGCCCACCTGCTCCCTCAGCCCTCAGCACCACCTCATCTCTCTTCCAAACGTGCCTTGCTGCTGCCACAGAGATGCCACGTCCATGGGCCATGGGGCATGGCGCATGGGGCATAGCGCATGGGGCATGGGGCATGGGGCATGGGGCATGGGGCATGGGGCATGGGGCATGGGGCATGGGGCATGGGGCATGGGGCATGGCACGCGTTCAACTCCCATGGGGTAGTGGGGGGTCAATGGATGCTGTTAGAGAGCATGCGTGCTCGAGATGCAATGGGACGTGAAGGCAAGTGCGTAATGTTGTGTGTTGTCACGTATCTCCCCCAGGCCCTTGCGGTTTGTGTGCCAGGGCAGTTTGGCATAACGGCACACCAGTGGGGACGACGTGAAAGCTTGATCTCTTTTATGTGATGTCTGTTTGTGTGTGTGCTTTCCTTTGCATGTGCATGTGTGCCTTGCATGTGAATCTGCGTTGCATGTGCATGTGAACATGCTGACAACTGCAGGTGCATTTCATCATAGCAGCGTGTGAGAACATGGTTAGTGGCAGTGGCATGAAGCCGGGAGACATCATCACTGCCTCCAACGGCAAAACCATCGAGGTGAGGCAACAACGTTGACGTATGGTAAGGTTTGTTTGTTTGTTTGTTTTTTACTTTTCCATGATTGCATGTTAAGCTGGTTGGTAAATCGTGCATCAGCTGCAAAGATCAGCAAGATCTGGTTCAAAGAACCAGCCTATGCCCCGCTGTTCGTGGGAGGGAAGGTAAGATGACATTGTCAGCTGTTGTCAGCAGACCCTCTCAAGTAAGCATGGCATACATTGTCAAAGAGTACTGGCGCTCCCTCTGAAACCCGCACTCCCTCGTCACATCCCTCCTTCCCCTGTGCCCATCCTTCTCACAGGTGAACAACACGGACGCGGAGGGGCGGCTGACACTGGCGGATGCGCTGCTGTACGCGCAGCAGCAGGGCGTTGAGAAGATCGTTGATGTCGCCACCCTCACTGGCGCCTGCATCATTGCCCTCGGGAATGACATCGCTGGTACGTGCTTGACAAAGCTTATATTGCATCGGATTGATACTGCTGGTGTGCCATAGACATCGATGTGCATTGCTGTTGCACATTGGCCACGAGCCATGCCATCCTGTTATTATGATGATATGACATGCGTGCACCTGTGTGCTTTACGCTAACTTGTCCCATTGCCTTAGGGGAGAGGGAGGTGCGTGATTGGTACTGCTCCAGGTGGTTGGTGCCCGTTTGTATCTGTATAGAATCATTCATACGCCTCACACACATCCATCATTCATACGCCTCACACACATCCATCATTCATACGCCTCACACACATCCATCATTCATACCCCTCACACACATCCATCATTCATACGCCTCACACACATCCATCATTCATACGCCTCACACACATCCATCATTCATACGCCTCACACACATCCATCATTCATACGCCTCACACACATCCATCATTCATACGCCTCACACACATCCATCATTCATACGCCTCACACGCATCCATCATTCATACGCCTCACACGCATCCATCCGTACCCATGTTTACATCCCTCTCTCATTCAACCCCTCCCACACCCAATCACCACCCTCTGCTTCCCTCCCACCACCCCAGGTCTGTTCACCCCGAGCGATGAGCTGTCAGCGGAGCTGGAAGCTTCCTCCAAGGTGTGTGGCGACAAGGTGTGGCGCATGCCCATGGAGGAGGCGTACTGGGAGGGCATGCGCAGCAAGCATGCCGACATGCTCAACACCGGCGGCCGTGAGGGCGGCTCCATCACTGCCGCGCTCTTCCTCAAGCAGGTGCGTGGAGAATGGAGGAGGTTAAGAAAGCACAGCCCTTGTTTTTCACGCACTTGTTGAGCGGTAGCTTTCGAGGGGACGTGAGGGGGAGAGCGTGGTTGTTCTGTGCCACATCTTCATTGCCCACTGACATGAATCACTCTGTGGCAGTCAGTGTTGCAGCAGCTCCTCTCCTCTTCCTGTCTCTCTCCGGGCTAGTCTTGAAGCAGTAGGATTTGTGTGGATTGCGATGTGAGGTGAATTTACTCTCCTCCCACCTCTCCTCTCATCTCCTTCCCCTCTGTATGCTGTTTTGCCACCACTCCACGCCCCCACTCCCTGCCGCCACTCCCCCCCACCAGTTTGTGGCGGAGGGGCTGCCATGGGCGCATCTGGACATTGCAGGGCCGGTGTGGAGTGAGAAGAAGGGCGGAGGCACTGGCTTCGGTGCCAGCCTGCTCTACCACTGGGTCGCCTCCCACTCCCCCTAGGCCTCCCACTCCTAAGGCTCACACTCCTAGGATTAACGGTCGGTTGGATATGCAGTGGCAGTAAAAAAGCCCGGAAAAGGGAGAAGCACTGGATGGACCCCGCTGCTGTGCCCCTCCCATTCGATTTGGAAATTGGAAGCCATTGTTGGATTCAATCCCGTTCTATCCAGTTCGGCCAGTGAATTGAAGTTATTACCTGAGTGAGTCTATTTGGTTTGGTAGTACCGTCATCGCCCGGATATAAGACAGTGTTGAATAGTAGACAAGGGTTGTCTATTATACGGGTGTCTCTTATAAACAGGCTAGCCTTATTATAAGACACCTATTTCTGTGTACGGGTTAGGCAAGTGTAGGGGTTAGGGGCAATTGTATAACGAGGGGGTATCTTCTAAACGGTTCTTTGTCCATTTATAAGACTTATAAGACACCCTAAACCGTCCCAAATACAAGATAACCCAAGCATTTTTGCCCGTGTACGAGATAAGACATATATGTCTTATATCCGGGCGATGACGGTATTTTTTTTGTTACCTACCCTCATAGAGGGGAAAACATGATAAGTGGGATGACACCATTTTTTACAAATCGTTATTATAACTGTTCTGTTTTTAACGATCTGACGCTATACCGCAATTGCGGGATTGCAACGAAGTTCCTTCCTGAGGAATCGCGTGATATTTATTTTTATGGTTGTAATTGCATTCAGTACATGAAACGAACATACAATTCACTACTGTACGACTCTCGTTAGTGGGGATTGTCAGAACATTATAATGCTTATGTTGTGTAGGCTGTAGTGGGGTAGCCCATAAGGGGTACAACCCAATTTAGGGTTAGTACTTGTACCCATCTTTCTCTCAATGCAAGTCATTCTTGTTCTGTATTCTGACATGGTTTCAGAGCAGGTCCTGTTCCAGGACCGTTTTTTTTTAGGGCCCACCAAATAGTTCCCTGCCCGTAGCGCGTTACCCTGCCCGTAGCACCCTACCCTGCCCGTCGCGCTGCCATGCCCTGACGCGCGCCGCCCTGCTGGCTGTCACACCGCCCTGCCCTGCCCGTCGCGCCGCCCTGCTGGCCGCGCGCCGCTCTCCCCTGCCCGCGCGCCGCCCTGCTGGCTGTCGCGCCGCCCTGCCCTGCCCGTCGTGCCGCCCTGCTGGCCGCGCGCCATCCTCCCCTACCCGCCGCGCGCCGCCCTCCCCTGCCCGTCGCGTCACCCTAGGGCCCGCGCGCCGCCCTCCCCTGCCCGTCGCGTCACCCAAGGGCCCGCGCGCCGCCCCAGTGCCCGCGCGCCACCCCAGTGCCCGCGCGACGCCCCAGTGCCCGCGCGCCGCCCTGCCCTGGCCGCGCGCCGCCCTTCCCTGGAAACGCGCCGCCCCGCCCTGCCCTGCGGGCTTCCCAAGTGCCCTACCTCTTTTCCGAGCAGTCAGACTTTCCCACAGTCGCCGACCTCATCACCCACCTTCGCACTAGCGACACTCGCTACCGTGCAGCGCTTGAAGCCCAGTTTCTAGACAAGCCCCCAGGGCTGAGGAGGTCGGCGCTGCTTCTGCTCCTAGTGGGAAGCGCCGTAGCGGAAAGGGCAAGGGGGGCAAGAGTGGTGGAGGTGGCAGCGGGGGGGGTGGTGGTGGAGGCGGTGGAGGCGGTGGAGGTGGCGGAGGTGGCGGTGGGAGTGGTGGCGGGAGTGGGGGAGTGGTGGCGGCAGCGGTGGGAGTGGTGGTGGCGGTGGTGGCGGCAGTGGCAGTGGTGGTGGTTGGGGTGGAGCTGTTCAGAGGGGAGGTTCTGGCGGTGGCCAGAGGCAGCAGCAGCAGCGTCCGCGCAAGACCCCTTCACCCCAGCAGCTTTGTGAGTGGTTTGCTCAGTGTGGGGCGTCTGGGGGTAGTGTTCGCTGCCTGTACTTCATTTGCACAGGTGATCGGGCTGGTCAGACATGCGGGAAGGTTGGTCACACACAGTACCGCTGCTTCTCCCGTCTTGACGACGCCTGGCGCGCAGAGTTTGGCGACGAGGCTGAGCTCCCCCGCTGGCTAGAGCTGCTTAGGAACGATGTGGATATATTTGCTCTTGACTATGACGCTATCCTTGCTGGCATGTATGCTTTGACTGTTAGTGCTGAGGGTGACTGTTACCTGTGTGTGCCGCCCGACCCAGGTATAGAGGCTGCTGCTCTAGGTGCTAGTGCGTCTACTCCCTCTGGTACTCTGCTTGCTAAGGACTTGCAGGTGCGCTGCTTCTTTCGCGACAGTACCACAGTCACACCACTCCCTGCACCTGTTGCAGTCTCTCTGGCTGACCCCTCAGGGGGCCCAGTTCTTGCACGTTCCTCCACTGTTCTCCCTTGTCCAACGGTTCCGTCTGGCTCACTCTCAGGTCTTCACCTCCCCTCGTTCTCTACGAACTTGGTGAGTACCGCTGCCCTCCAGGATGCGATGGTCACTACCACCACTCCTGGGGGTCAGCGTGTGTCGATCTGCACGTGTGCACGGACGGGCCGTCACCTGGCCACGTTCACCCGTCGGCCAGGGTCGAGCCTGTACACACTGACTACTAAGCCTACTCAGGTGGCTGCGTCTGGTCAGGTGTCCGCGTCAGGTCAGGTAGCAGCCCCCTGTTTGTATCACCTCCTCACGCACCAGACTCTCCTTTGGCACCACCGCCTTGGTCACCCCTCCCTGCCACGCCTTCGTGGCATGCACTCCCGCCTCCTTGTCTCTGGTCTTCCCAGGTCTCTGCCTCCCCTCCCGCCCTCGCCTGCGCCACCCTGCCTTCCCTGCGTCGAGGGGCGGCAGCGTGCCGCTCCTCACTCCTCCTTGTTTCTCCGACGACAACTCCCCTGCAGACTCTCCATATGGACGTGTGGGGCCCAGCCCGCGTCAATGGACAGGACCGCGAGCGATACTTTCTGCTGGTTGTTGACGACTACTCGCGTTACATCACGGTCTTCCCCTTGCACAGCAAGGGGGAGGTCCCTGATGTCTTGATCCCTTGGATCCGCGCTGTCCGTCTCCAGCATCGCGAGCGGTTCCGCCAGGACTTTCCCGTCCTACGTCTGCACTCTGACAGAGGTGGTGAGTTCACCTTCCACCTCCTACGGGACTTTTGTCGTGGCGAGGGCATCCTCCAGTCGTTACCGCTTCCGGCCTCCCCGCAGCAGAATGGGATTGCTGAGCGCCGCATTGGCTTAGTCATGGAGGTGGCTCGTACCTCCATGATCCATGCGGCTGCTCCCCATTTTCTGTGGCCGTTTGCGGTCCGGTACACTGCGCATCAGCTCAACCTCTGGCCTCGTGTCTCCTTGCCGGAGACTTTGCCTACACTGCGTTGGACAAGGGAGGTTGGCGATGTGTTGGTGTTCCGGGTCTGGGGCTCTCATGCCTTTGTCCGCGATACCACCGCGGACAAGCTCTCCTCTCGCGCTGTTCCTTGTGTCTTCCTTGGCTTTGTCCCCCACTGACGCTCCTAGCTGGCAGTCTTACCACCCCACCACGTGTCGTGTTCTGTCCTCTCAGAACGTCACGTTTGACGAGTCGGTTCCCTTTTACCGTCTCTTCCCCTACCGCACTGCCCCTCTCCCCCCCCTGCCACTCTTCCTCGTTTCAGGTCCCCCTCCGGTAGACCCCCTCCCCCCTCAGGGTCCTGCTCCTTCAGGTGTGTCTCAGGTAGACCCACTCCCCTTGGCTGAGCCGTTCGAGGTCACTTCCGACACCTCTGGCCCAGCTGAGGGGGGTGACGTTGCTGCTGACGACGCGGCCGCACCCCGCCGCTCACCACGCTTGGAGACCCCTCCGGGTTTTCCACCTCGACCGTCTTCGCCGCCTCTGCAGCCGGTTGCTGTCGACTCTATTGGTGGTGGAGGTGGTGCTGCTAGGGGTGCTGAGTCAGGGGGTGCTGAGGCTGAGGGTGTTGAACCCGGGGGTGCTGAGCCTGAGGGTGCGGAGCCTGGGGGTGCTGAGCCTGAGGGTGCTGAGTCTAAGGGTGCTGAGCCTGAGGGTGCGGAGCCTGGGGGTGCTGAGTCTAGGGCTGGGGAGCCTGGGGGTGCTGAGCCTAGGGGTGCTGCGTCTGCTGGAGGTCCTACGGGTGCCTCGCCGCAGCGGTCTAGCCGGCGGGAGCCTCTCTCACCACAGCAGCTGCGCGAGTGGTTTGCTCAGCGTACTCGCCTTCGGAGTGGCGATGTTGGAGCTAGAGGCACTAACGCTGGAGGCCATGGAGGCGTTGGAGCTGGAGGCCCTCGAGCTGAAGGCGCTGGAGCTGGAGGCGCTGGAGCTGGAGGCGCTGGAGCTGGAGGCGCTAGAGCTGCAGGCCCTGGAGCTGGCAGCGCTGGTGCTAGAGACCCTGGAGCTGGAGGTGTTCACGCTGGAGGCACTGGAGCTGGCGGTACTGGTGCTGGAGGCACTGTGTAGCGTCGACAGTTTTCTTGTTGCCGCTGCTGCCGTCACTGCTACCACCTTCCTTGGCGCTCTGTGAGGTTCTTAGTCTTCCTTCGTCCACTGCCCTTCCTCCAGACTCACCGCTGCCTGCCCCCCCTCGTTACACTGAGCAGCCAGCCTCCCTTACAGAGCGTCGTGAGCCTGCGTCGTGTCCTACCTCCCATGTTCGCAATGTTCGCCGTGCTCAACGTGTTCCCCAACCCCGAGCTTCTATGCAGAGGCGATTACAGGTCCCTACTCCTGTCTGTGGCCGACAGCCATGGACGAAAAGATGGCATCCTAAAAGTCCACAGGCACTTACGTTGACGCAGTTCCCCCTCCTGGGGCGAACATAGTCGATGGCATGTGGATTTTCAGGGTGAAGCGACCGCCGGGTTCTCCGCCTGTCTTCAAGGCTCGTTACGTTGCACGAGGCTTTAGTCAGCGACAGGGAGTTGACTTCTTCCAGACCTTCTCCCCTACCTCCCCAATGATGACCACTCTTCAGGTGTTGCTGCACGTTGCCGCTCAGCGTGACTATGAGCTTCACTCTCTTGACTTCAGCACAACGTTCTTACAGGGCAGCCTGCACGAGGAGATCTGGATGCGCTGCCCTCTTGGCTTTACTGGGTCGTTTCCTCAGGGTACCCAGTGGAGCCTCCGACGGCCAGTCTACGGTCTCCGCCAGGCGCCTCGTGAATGGCACGACACACTGAGGACGACACTTGCGGCTCTTAGGTTTGCTCCTTCGACTGCTGACCCGTCGCTGTTTCTGCGCACTGACACTTCGCTGCCGTCGTTCTACATCCTCGTGTACGTCGACGACTTGGTTTTTGCCACTGCTGACACTAAGGCACTAGCCCTTGTGAATTTGGAGCTGCAAAAGAGACACACGTATACTGACATGGGTGAGCTGCGCAGCTATCTTGGCTTGCAGATCACCCGGGACAGAGCACGGCGCACCATTACCCTGACTCAGTCACACCAGGTCCTTCAGCGCTTCGGCTTCCGGTTCTCCTCGCCACAGTCCACTCCTCTGCCTACCGGTCACTCGCTCTCAACTCCACCTTCGGACGAGTCCGTAGAGCCGAATGGCCCGTATCCAGAGCTTGTGGGCTGCCTCATATACCTGATGACCTGCACTCGACCTGACCTTGCGTACCCTCTTAGCATCCTGGCACGCTACGTTGCGCCCGGGAGACACCGACCAGAGCACTGGGAGGCCGCTAAGAGGGTGTTGCGCTACTTGTGCAGTACGTCGGACATGGGGCTCTTGCTTCGAAGACAGGGTCCAGTTGTCCTCACTGGACACTCAGACGCGTCTTGGGTTGACGACCTGGCTACGCAGCGGTCGTCATAGGGTTACACTTTCAGCCTTGGCTCCGGCTCTGTTTCTTGGCGGTCTACCCACTCGTCTTCTGTTCTCAGCTTCAGTTGTGAGGCTGAGATCTACGCAGGAGCCATGGCTGCACAGGAGTTACGCTGGCTCACCTACCTGCTGACCGACTTGGGAGAGAGGCCTCGTTCTCCTCTAGTTCTGTACGTAGACAACAAGGCCATGATTGCCTTGTGTCAGGAGCACAGACTGGAGCACAGAACGAAGCACATCGCTCTGCGTTACTGGAGCATAGAACGAAGCACATCGCTCTTCGTTACTTCCTTGCTCGAGAGTTGCAGCAGCGTGGTCAGCTTCGTCTTGGCTACGTGGCCACACGGGCCAACACTGCTGATATATTCACCAAGGCACTTCAGCCTGGTGATCATCAGCGTTTCTGTACTGCTTTAGGCCTTGTGCCTGCTTTGTCTCACTTGCTCACTGCGTGACTTTGCTTGTACTGTGATCTCTATATATATACATGTATGCTTACACTTGCTAGGTCATGATCACTGTACTCTTTGTTCTCTTTTATATAACTCTGCATGTGAACTGGCCTTGTGGCCATTTGCTTGTGCTCGGACTGTGTGGTGACTTCGTGATCCACCCTGAGCTTGCTTTGCTTTTCTTTTCTTTTCCACTTTGCCGATGGGGGTGTGTCAGAACATTATAATGCTCATGTTGTGTAGGCCGTAGTAGGGTAGCCCATAAGGGGTACAACCCAATTTAGGGTTAGTACTTGTACCCATCTTTCTCTCAATGCAACTCATTCTCGTTCAGTATTCTGACAGGGATGTCCCAAGCATTTCGCGTCAGTGTGGCCCGACCTACACTTTTGCCCCGAACTAGTTCCAAGTCGCCCCGCAACAATCGCGACACTTCCTGTTGGAAACATAAAGTACGCGCTTTTGGTTTATCAAGCACCAAAACAAGAACGAAGTAGATACACAGCGAAGCAACACTGAGTCAACCGAGCTACAGCGAAGCGGTTCACAAAAGCGACAACGCTAAGCAGTTGAAGCGAAGGTGTAAGTCAGCGACCTTTGACTCGACGAAACAGCTCGTCAGCAAGGACAAATATCTGACTCCCTATCGAACAGTTACCCGAGTCGTCGCTGAATCAAACCGCGATAGCAGTTACAGTTACAGTTGGACACAAAGCGGTGAAGTTTCTGATTTTTCTGTAATCCTATATAAACCCTGTACCTTTGCATTATAATTAACTTATCTTGTTCTCACACAGTAGTACAAGGTGGTTCAACCAGTTTAATTAAGACGCTTCCGCTAATACGCCATCTCCTTTGAGCCTTCGTCATTGAAAAGATCCTAAGGGCTTTCTCAGCCCAACATGGTATGAGAGCTAGCAAGACAAGGCTCAACTACCTTCACTTTCTGCATCTCACATGACACAAGACATGGCAACACAGAAGGAAAGGAGATAGTCTACTGGATCTCCCGGGACTACTCCTACTCCACCTCCGGTCTCTGGACTATAGACAGAAGGGTGCACTGCCCAAGGACCAACTGCAGAATCTACTGAAGCGCTTGTGAATCCAGCAACTGGCTTCGACCGAAGCATGATGGAGAAGTTGTTCTCCTTCATGTCGTTCTACGAGCAACAACAAGCGAGAACTGCATAGTCAAACAACAACGACAACAACAACCGAGTTACTCCCATCGGCCTTGATGGCTCTTCCTTTGCGCGTGGAAATCAGCAACCTACTTTCGCACCATATGAGCCTCAACGCGGTTCTGTTAGCTTCATGCCGAATCGACTCCCACCTGGACAAGAGACGAAGACAATGGACGCGCATCAGCTGTAGTCAAGATTCGCACACGTGTTGAAACTGCAAACGACAACACCATTCGACGGGAAGGACTTCCATACCTGGTCCTTCGAAGTCAAACTGATGATGGAAGTAGCCCAAATCCTCGGGTTCTTCGACGGTTCCCTGCCATACCCAACGCACGGGACACAATACGACAAATAGCAGTACACGTATCAGTCACAAATGGCGTACACCATCCTCCTGCGAAACATCACGGCAAGCGAGCAGCAGAACATTCGAACTTATCGTGGATATGGTAACCCCACCGAGCTCGCCTAAAACTACCTGAAGAGCCTATATCAAGCAAACGACAGCGTAAATCAGAGTCGCCTCATGGCGCAATTAACAACTGTCCAAATGCAACTCGGCGAAAAGGCAATGGCCTATATCAGTCGCTGCCGCGGTCTACGCGATAGACTCCTTCGGTGCGACGGAACACTATCCGAAGACGTTTTCGTCACTATCGTCCTCGCAAACCTCGGTCCTCAATGGCGTTCCACCCGAGCCATTCTCTAGGCCCACGGAAGACTCTCTGAAGCAAGCCTCTGCGCAGAACTCCATGCTAAGCAACAAGATATAGACTTGCACGAAGAAAGACACAAGAAAAGGACGTCCGTACCAGAGTTCGCCTTTCACACTCAGAGGCGCCACAGTAACAGCAACCCACAACACGAGCATCAAGCACGGAGATACATACCGCCGTTCTGCCATCTCTGTCGAACACCAGGACACTCGCGCGTCAACTGCCCGAATAATCAGCAATCAACACCGCCGCATCAGCTCCGACCTTCAAGAAGTCAAGTGACATCCACGCAACTACAACCTTCAAATCAAGTGCGGTATTCAATGCCAACACTGCAACCTGCACAAGGAACAAGAAACATCGTCAGCTGCATGACAAGAACGAATTCATGCATCACTGAATCACCACCGAAATACTCCCCAAAAGAACTGCTCGACGAACACACGCCTCGTCGCGAATCACTGGAACCAAATCCAAAGTACGCCACCATCACTCAAAACGAGACGTCCGGCCGAGACACGTGGTTCTTGGACAGCTGTTGCGAACAACACATGTGCTCTTCATATCGCTCTGTTCAACGGGAACAACGCCTCAACCGGGAAGTCGTGATAACCATCGCCAACAACCAGTACCTGCGCACACGACGACAAGGGGTAGTTCAGCTGCAGCCTCTTGAGACTAAGGTTGTTTTGCAGATGTCAAAAGTCCTGATTGCAGAAGGACTCGGCTACAACTTATTCATCGTAAGCTAGCTTATGGCAAAAGGGATCCACCTTGAAGCCGACAGCACCACCCAAGAGTTCAACCTGTGCCACGGGAAGGGCGGACTCTACATCGGGAAGGCAGTCCTGAAGAACAACTCCTTTGTCCTCGACTTCGTCCCAGATCAAGGCACTGCTAACAGCGACGGAATAGTTAACTTCACCGCTTGGACGCACCCGCCGGATCTCGACTCGGACTTCAGTCACGGAGGCTTCTGGTACTCGCACACCATACCTGAAGCAGAACGGACAAGGGTGTTAGTGGTAATACAACAGACAACAGCAGCAGCAGCAACATCCACAAAAGAAAAAGCAACAATAGAAACAACACCAGCAGCAGCAACATCCGCAGAAGAAGAAGCAATAACAGAGACAAGAGCACCAGCACCCATCGCTGGTCCTTCAACAGCACCCCACCTCCCATCAACGAGTCTACGCCGACCCCCGCCCAACAGCTGACTCCCGCTCCACGCGCCGCTCACCGAAGCACCAACATCACCGCCAGCTTCTACTCCAACTCCGACCTATACTAGAGATCACCTGGACATTGCGCTGACGAATCACAGTGGTATCAAAGGTTGGGACATCCCAGCAACACGACACTGAACAACACAATAAGAGCAGGAGATCTCGACAAGGACTCGCTACTCTTACCAGACGGCAGAGAACTTCAATACGTCCGAAATCACTACACTGCGGGAAATCACCAGGAAGGATCTAACCCCCTTGCCACCGACCTACGCGACTACCAGCGGAAATTGGGATGTCTACTCTTCGCAGTCGTCACCTGTCGACCGGATCTGTCATACTCGACGAGCCAACTTGCTACCTACTTGAGAAGGCCTGAAGAAGAACACATGGCGGAACTCGATCGCGCACTACACTACCTTGTCAGCACACCAGCAGTCGGCCTAACCTACCACAAAACTGCAACCACGACTCCAAAGCTAATCAGCTATGTGGGTGCCAACCACGCAGGCGACTCCGACAACAGACGATCGCGCAACAGCTACGTCTATCGACTTGAGCCCGTCGGTCCCATCTCATGGTAGTCGAGCTAACAAGAACTAATTGCTCTCACATCCACCGAAGCAGAATACATTGAACTTTGCACAGCCACCAAGGAAGGACTGGAAGAAGCAAAACTGGCTCAGTTACCCAACTTCTCCCTCTTCTGCGACAACCAATCGGCAATTTGCATAGGGAACAAGAACGTGTTCGCGAACCGAACGAAGCACATCGCTCTGCAACATTTCTTCGTGAAAGACGTGATTAAGAAAGGAAGACTCGAGCTATCCTACTGCCCCACGTCCGAGATGGCAGCAGATTACCTGACCAAGAAACTTGGAAAGCAGAAATTTGAATACTGCATGCTGCTGACTGGACAAGGCCACGTCACCAGCTTCGAAAGTAACGACACTCCAGAAGCGAAGGGGAGTGTTGGAAACATATAGTTCGCGCTTCTGGTATATCGAGCATTATAGCAAGAACGAAGCAGATCCACAGCGAAGCAACACCGAGTCAACCGAGCTAGAGTGAAGCGGTTGACAAAAGTAACAACAGTAAGCAGTTGAAGCGAAGGTCAATGGTCAGTGACCTTTGATTCGACGAAACAGCACGACAGCAAGGACAAATAACTGACTCGCTATTGAGCAGTTACCCGAGTCGTCGCTGAATCAAACCGCGATAGCAATTACAGTTACATTTGGACACAAAGTGGTTAAGTTTATGTTATTTCTGTAATCATATATAAACCCAGTACCTTTGCATTATAATTAACTTATCTTGTTCTCAAACACAAGTACAAGGTGGTTCAACCAGTCTCATTAAAATGCTCCCGCTAATACATCATCACCCTTGAGCCTTAGTCATTGAAAAGATCCTAAGGGCTTTCTCAGCCCAACACTTTCGACCCACGAACGTCGCAAAATCATCGCCTAGCTAGTTTTCGCCCTATATTTGCTCGCTTTCTTCATTGTTTCTTCAGTATCTAATCACAATCCTTTTTATAAAGTCGTCCGCTCACTCTGCTTAGTACAAATTGTAACAGTACAACTCCACAAGCATGGCTTAAAGCCAAGGTATAGGAGACTTACACCGAAACAACGTTACTTGTCTATCAAAAGATAGAATGAAGGCCAAAGCCTTTATCGGGTTGTGCAGCTAAATTCCAACAGCTTCTACGGGGGATGAGATGTATTATTCAGCAGCCAGGATTCACAAAGAGTTGGATGAAGTTGTGGGGTTCCGTCAGACCCAAACATGAGTAGCCGTAACACAGTGGCAGCTTTGACTCGATTACTAGTGGCGCGTTTTTCTTGTCAGACCATTTGGAGCGACGGCTGAAGTAGATTTTACACGCAGTCAGGAAGAGGGCTAAAATATGGTGGAGAGTCTCGAGGCGTGTATACAAAGTTTGCTCATAGTGAAAGGAGCAGCGGTCCTTCCAGAGAACTCTGGCAGCTGCCCCAATGAGCAGGCACCATGGAGCGATGAGGCGGGACGGTTGAGGAAGCGGAAAGAAAACAGCCGCGGGTTCGACCATTGTGTTAAAATGTCGAGAAGCAACGTGGTGAATTGGCTCGACCACCACAGGGGCATGCCCACAGTCGAAGAACATATGAGGTAGGTCTTCAATCATGGGAGGCCCGCAACGGGGACAAGCGCCGCCAGTAGTTGTTGCGGATATAACTCTTACAACGGGAGTTAGACAACGGGAAAGGCATGGGATAGGAGTGATTGTAGCGTTCGTTCCTTAGTCGTTTTCTCGTCCTTTTCACCGCCCACACTTTCACCAGCCGCGCGCTGCTCAGCTGCCAGCAAATCTCGGCGCTGCCAGAGGAGATTGGACGGCTAGGTGCACCCGAGAATCTGAGGCTCTCATATCTTGGCCTGAAGTCGCTCCCTCGCTCGTTGTGTCAGCTGCAGCATTTGAAGCTTCTAAAAGTGAGCTACTGTAGAGCACTGGAGTCGCTGTTTGGGGATGAAAACGCAGGAGCTGCCAAGCATGACCTCGGGGAGGGAAGCGACAAATGAGTTTTCTTTCCATCCCTTCAAACCCTTAAGCTTGCGGGACTTCCATTCCAGCTGCAAAGCTTATAAAGCTGGAAATCCTGCAAATGCATCGGCTCCGCTCGCGTCCAGATGCCATCTCCCGCCTCTCAAGCCTGCAGTCATTCACACTCGGCCATGCCAAAAGCCTGCTGGCTCTTTCGGAAACACTAGGCAGGCTATCAGCGCTCACAACCCTCCAAATTGACAAATTCCTAAGCCTGACTGAGCTTCCCGAGTCGTTTGGGCAGCTGAAAATGCTTCAGTTTTGGAGATTTATGAGACCCCGGGCCTAACCAGGGTTCCCTAGTCCTTCTCTCAACTGAGCAGGCTGGAGCTGTGCTATTTCTCCAGCATCGGAATCTCATGCCTTCTAGATGATTTCTGGAAGCTCTCTTCTCTCGAGGACCTCACTCTGAACCCACTGCCCAATCTTCGCAGCCTGCCCAAAAAGTTTTCGCAGCTGCCTGGACTGGAGGACTTGCACCTCCACGGGTGCAAGCATCTGGCTTGGTTACCCACGGGGCTTCGGCAGATGGCGAAGCTGCAGGCATGCGTTATCAGTGGGTGCCCGCTTCTTTCGAGACGGCGAAGAAGGGTGATTTACGGTACGGCGAACCTGGACGAGGGAGAGCGTACGGTGGGTGCAGCGGCTAAAGGGGGAGAGGAGATGGGGGAGGAAGAGGAGGGGAGAGAAGGGGAGGAGGGAGGGGAAAGCGAAGGGGAGGGGAGTGAAGGGGAGGAGGAAGAGGAAAGCGAAGGGGAGGGGAGTGAAGGGGAGGAGGGAGAGGAGAGCGAAGGGGAGGGGAGTGAAGGGGAGGAGGGAGAGGGAAGCGAAGGGGAGGAGAGTGAAGGGGAGGGGAGTGAAGAGGAGGGGAGTGAAGGGGAGGGGAGTGAAGGGGAGGGGAGTGAGGAATCGGTGGAGGAGGTGGAGTGAGATGGCGTTGAGGAGGAAGCAATTCTGGGAAGGTGAGAGGGGAACGACAAGGGGATGGAAGAGGAAATGTGAAATAGGTGAGGTTGTTAAGGGGTGGGAGCTTGGTTAAAGAGAGCAGTTTGATTGTATGCAGTCCTTGGTATGATATGTGCTTTTGCATATAAGGTTATATGTAAAACATTCATGGGGACTGACGATTCTTTTGCAAACACACAAGACGCTGCAGCATGGCGTATCAATTATGGGGGTAGGAACTAGTAACGTTGCCGAAACGCAAGTGCATGGATCGCATGTAATAACACCAAAATGAACATGTACCAGTTATGCTCAAGTTCACACAGTTGTCTATTATCACATAGCATATCATTAAAACATTTTCTGTAAACTTGTGCTTACGTCTTCCATTCAAGGTGTTCCCTATTGGCGTCCCATCCCAGCATGTACATCCTGTAAGAACCAAACAGATGCGCGGTGTGTTGTATGCACGTCAGTGTGAGTGCATGTCATCCTAACGTCCTGCTGTGTGCTCGTGCAATTCATGCTTACGTCATTTGCATGAGCATAATTTATTATGCATGGCTGTTGGATTTTATCACCTCTGTGTTTTTCTCCAAGTCTAAATGCATGATCGCGCAGGAGAAATCCAGAGCTTTCCAACGATACCAAGATCGCCTTATTCCGACCAAGATCGCCCAAGTTACAAGATTTCCAAGATTTGGGAATTCTATCTTAGTTTGGGGTATTAACTAAATTGGGCGATTATTGGGTCATGACTATAAAGGGATCTTTGGTTGGGTGGTTAGGAAGGCAACTTTGACTTTTGGATTGGGGTGGCTAGAAGTTTCTAGCATGGGTTGCAAATGTTGCAACACCTAGGCAAAATTCAATTGGATTGGATTTTGCATGTGACACATCAAGGACCTCATTATGAGGGTTGCATCTTTGATGCTAGGAAGGATCCTACTATCCTTCCCAAGCATTTGGAGAGCCTTCCCTCACAAGGTTCTCTTGAAACCCCCAACTCCTTATTCTATGCCTAATGTTTGTTCTTCCTCCATTCCATTCTAGTGAAAGCAGCAGCTATACGTTTTTACTTCGTTCTCACTTACTAGACTATGAAATCAAGTCATTCAACTTGCAAATGGTAGCTAAGACTAGCGCGCGCAATCATACCGAGAGGATTTGCCTTTATTTGAGAAATGAATTCGTCGTAAGTCTTCAAAGTGACCGGATCTTGTGCAACAAGTGGTATGAGAGCGGGTGGTCGACTTTGAAGCGACGAATCGTCATCAATGCTCGACCAATTTTGACAAGTGAGACCAAGTTATTGTAGCTCTGCTTGCGATCTTTCGATTGGTGTTCAAATTGCATCCTAATTCAAAGTGTGCTAGCCGTGACGGCGTTTTTCGTAAAAGCAAAATTTCTGGCAGAATGTCCAAGCGATTTTTCAAGATTCCACCGTGCCTAAAGCCTTGCGAGGTGCTAATGATGGAATGGCTGGGAGTGGAGAGGCTGGAGAGCAAGGGAGAGTAGTTGGTGGTGGAGTGGGAACTCACCAACCAACTACCCCTGTGCTACCCTCTTCCACTACACCATCTCCTATATCTGTGGATCCTATGAAAGTCTTCTCTATTGAGAAGTTCATGGGGGAGGATTATGAGCACTGGAGTTTCCGTATGAGGCTCATGTTTACCCGATTTAAGTTGTTGGATGTGGTGGAAGGAAAGGAAAGGATGCCATAGGCCGTGGACTTGAAAGGAGCATGGATAAAACGCTCATTTGATGCGTATATGCTCATGGTCCAAGCGGTTGGTGGACGCCAACTTGACCATATCAAAGGCCTATTGGGTGATCCCGAGTGTGGACTCAAAGCATGGAGGAAACTCCTTGATGTGCACTCACCAACACATGCTACGGGCATTGTGCTACTTGCGCGACGATTGCGCGACATCAAATTTGTTGATGGAGAGCCAATGCAGCCCGTGTTGGATGAGATGCGAGACATCTTCACGAAGCTCAAGAGTGGTGGCGTTGTCTACCCTGAGCTTGTTCAGTGCGTGGAGATCGTGATCCGACTTCCTGAGTGGTGGTCTGCCCTAGCCATCAACCTCAACTCCCAGCAATCCCAATGGAGTGTGAATTACATTCGAGCGCGAATCCTTGAAGAGGATCTGAGGCGCCGAAGTGTAGAGCACTCAGGGGATGGTGCTGGTTATGGAGTTGGAGGTGGGAAGAGCGGCTTCAAAAAGAAGTGGAAGGGCAAAAAGAATGAAAACTCCCGAGAGGAGAGTGGCGGAGGCCAAGGGGAGGTGTGCTTCTATTGCAAGAAGCGCGGCCATCGTTGGAGAAAATGCTACCAACGGCCCCAAGATTGGACCCCGCCTTCCTCAAGCAACCAGCATGGTGGCAAGAGGAGTGGGGGAGTCATGGGAGCTAGTGGAGAGGAGAAGGATGATGAGAGGGGTGGCAAACCTGAAAAGCGAAGGGCCGGGTTCTTCTTCTTTGTGAATGAAGGAATGACCGACCCCGCTATGGCTGCCAATGTTCTCCTTCATCCCCTCACCCATTGGGTGATTGACTCTGGAAGCTTCTGGCACATGACTCCTCGTGCGGATCTTCTTGATGAGATCCAGCCCGCACCGATCTCTACAGTCACATCCACGACTGGTGCAAAGGCCAAAGTCATGGGCATGGGATGCGCCAAGTTCATGGGAGCGGATGGTGAGCTTGTGGGATTGAAGAACGTGCTCTGGGTGCCAGACTTGTGCGCGAACCTGATCTCGACCGGCCGATTGGGAGACGCAGGTGTGAATACCGAGACCATTGGCTCGGAGCGCTATCGTGCATACAACGATACGCGCCTTATCTGGGACCTGCAGCGCAAGGGAGATGTCCACAAGCGTATGTGGCAAATCCCTGTTCTCCCTTGGCACAGATCGGGTAAAGCGGCTGCCGTGGCTTCAATGGATGAGCAATATTGTGTGCAAACTGAGGAGCTGATTGGCGCAAGCGCAGCCGTGAAGGCGTCAGCTACCTCGGGCCAAGCTGATTGGGAGACTTGGCATCGGCGACTTGCACATGTGGCTCTCTCCACTTTGGAGTTGATGCACAAGGAGAAGTGCGTACACGGCCTGCAAGTGCATGGTGATGGCGCTGCCTTTGGCGGCTGCGAGGCATGCATGCAGAACAAGTTCGTGCGATTTCCATTCCCACGTGCAGAGGGATCAGCGAAGGCACCATTGGAGGTGGTGCACATGGACCTTGTAGGTCCTATGCGGACTGAGGGGACTGGGGGAGCATTATACTTCCTCACCATGGTGGACGAATGGAGCCGATTCACATGGGCTCGTCCCTTGTCAAAAAAGAGTGATGCCGCTGCAGCAATCAAAGAGGATTGGCTGCCAATGGTAGAGCGGCAGTCCATGAGACTGGTAAAGGTGCTTCGGAGTGACCGTGGTGGTGAGTTCCTTGGAACTGATTTCACCAAATTCCTCAAGAGGAACGGCATCCGACACCAGCTGACCTGCCCTGGAACACCGCAGCAAAACGGCATTGCCGAGCGTGCCAACCGGACCATTGGCGAGGCGGCCAAAACCTTGCTGGGGGCTGCTGGAATGCCCTACAAGTTCTGGCCTGACGCTGTTCGCCAAGTCATTACTGTCAAGAACAGGGTCTTGACGCATGTTGGCGCGAAGCACTGGGTGCCGTATGAGCGTTGGCTTGGCAAGAAGCCAACCATTGACATGCTGCGTGTATGGGGCTGCATGGGTCTCGTGATGGTGCCTAAGGACCAGAGACACAAGCTCGAAGTTGCTGCTGTGTGGGCTGTCCATCTTGGGATGGCGCCTGACTCGAAGGGGTGGCTGATGTGGGACCCCAAGAGCAAGAAAACGCTGGTCAGTCGTGACGTCAAATTTGTGGAGGAAGTCATGTACAAAGACTGGCAGCAGCAGCAACAAGTGCAGATCGGCCTGCGTCCGCAGGAGATAGAGCGGTCTGCAGTGGAGGAGGTTCAACTACACCTCGATGAACTCCCTGGGTCAGAGCTGACCAGTGACCACAGTGGCGGTGGTGAGCAGCAAGTTTCTGGTCCTGCTGCGGAGGAGGGGTTGGAGGATGAGTCAGTGCGTGTGGACTCACCATCTCAACCTGAGCCTGCTGTTCAAGCCAAGGTCACAAAAGGGAGTGTGCAGAAAAGAGCTTCACCATTAGGGCAGCAAGCTGCTACCCGCGAGAAGAGAGTGGCAGCACCACCTTCAAGGCTGAAGTACAGCCGTTTGGGAGGACCCAAGCAGGGTGCCATGGCTGTTCAGGCTGATAAAGGGGATGATGAAGAGATGGCTTTTTGCTTCTTCACACCCTTGCCTGGAGAACCAGCCACGTTGGAAGAGGCACTCAATGGACCCCAGAAGGAAGAGTGGAAGGCTGCCATGGATGCGGAGTTCAACAGTCTCATTGAGAATGGGACTTGGGAGCTTGTAGAGCTACCCGAAGGGCGACGGCCCATCAGCAGCAAGTGGGTCTTCAAAGTGAAGACGGATGCTGATGGAGCACTGGAGCGGCTCAAGAGCCGCTTGGTCGCCAAAGGGTTTCAGCAGAATGAAAAGATCGACTTCAAGGCGATCTTTGCTCCTGTGGCTAAGCCAGTAACATTGAGGACTTTGCTGGCTGGCGCAGCTGTGAAGGGATGGAATGTGAAGCAGATGGATATCACCACTGCATTCCTGAATGGAATACTGTTGGAGGATACCTACATGAAGCAGCCTGACGGTTATGATGATGGTACTGGCCGGGTGTGCAAGCTTAAGAAGGCTATCTATGGCCTTAAGCAAGCACCTAGGTGCTGGTACGAGAAGCTCGAGCAGGTGCTGCTAGCTGGAGGCTTCAAAACATCCCAAGCTGACCACAGCTTGTTCCTGCTCGGAGAGGGGGAGCAGCGGCTCTTGCTGCTGGTGTATGTCGACGACATACTGCTGTTCTCACCTTCCATGGAGCAGATTGAAAGGGCTCAAAAGCTGCTTGTGGACAATTTCAAGTGCAAGAATCTTGGGGATGTCCACTATTTCTTGGGGCTGCAGATTGAGCGAGATGTCGAGAGGAAGTGGCTGAAAATGCATCAGTCACACTACATCTCTGGCGTGATGGAGCGTTATGGTGTGACTGGGGGTCGCACTGTGATGACGCCATTTCCTGCAGGCTACAAGTTACAGAAAGCAGCTGAGGATGATGATGTGCTCGAGGATGAGCTGCAGAATGAGTACCAGTCACTCATTGGGAGTCTTATGTATGCAGCTGTGCATACGCGACCTGATGCTTCATTCGGAGTGGGGCAGCTAGCCAGAGTTGTGCAGCAGCCCACAGAGGAGCATCTAGAGGTGGCAAAGCGCATGGTGCGCTACCTCGGCTCTACCGCATCTGCTGGTGTTCAGTTTTCAGCTGGAGGACAGCTAAAGCAACCTGGAGCAGATAGGATCATGCCTGGAACCTTGAAGCTATCGTGCTTCACTGACGCTACATGGGCCTCGGAGGATGAGGATCAGTCATCTGTGGGTGGCTATGTGTGCATGGTCGGAGGAGGACCAGTGAGTTGGAGGTCCAAGAAGCAGAGTGAGATTGCTCAGTCTTCGGCAGAGGCAGAGTACATGGCGATGTACCACGCCATTAAGGAGATTGTGCTCTTGAGAAAGCTGCTGGAGGACATGGGAGCTGAACAGGAGGGACCTACACCACTTTTCTCTGACAGCGAGAGTGCTATTGCCATGGCCACTAATCCTATCCTGAATGGGCTGAACAAGCACATGAAGGTTAAGTGGCACTGGGTGAGGCAGATGGTGAAGGAGGGGGCTATTGAGCTTCATTATGTGAAGGCCAGCAAGCAAGCAGCTGATTTTCTTACCAAGAGACTTCCCGAGAGCGCACATTGGAAGTGTGCTAAGATGTGTGGCATGGCGTTGCACTAGCGTGTCCAGCAATGTCATGGGGGCATGTGTGTTTGTGTGTGTGATAAGTTTGCATGCGTGTGACTGTGTGTGCATGCAGTCCGTTAGTCTGAGGGGGAGTTTGTTGTATGCACGTCAGTGTGAGTGCATGTCATCCTAACGTCCTGCTGTGTGCTCGTGCAATTCATGCTTACGTCATTTGCATGAGCATAATTTATTATGCATGGCTGTTGGATTTTATCACCTCTGTGTTTTTCTCCAAGTCTAAATGCATGATCGCGCAGGAGAAATCCAGAGCTTTCCAACGATACCAAGATCGCCTTATTCCGACCAAGATCGCCCAAGTTACAAGATTTCCAAGATTTGGGAATTCTATCTTAGTTTGGGGTATTAACTAAATTGGGCGATTATTGGGTCATGACTATAAAGGGATCTTTGGTTGGGTGGTTAGGAAGGCAACTTTGACTTTTGGATTGGGGTGGCTAGAAGTTTCTAGCATGGGTTGCAAATGTTGCAACACCTAGGCAAAATTCAATTGGATTGGATTTTGCATGTGACACATCAAGGACCTCATTATGAGGGTTGCATCTTTGATGCTAGGAAGGATCCTACTATCCTTCCCAAGCATTTGGAGAGCCTTCCCTCACAAGGTTCTCTTGAAACCCCCAACTCCTTATTCTATGCCTAATGTTTGTTCTTCCTCCATTCCATTCTAGTGAAAGCAGCAGCTATACGTTCTTAGTTCGTTCTCACTCACTAGACCATGAAATCAAGTGATTCAACTTGCAAATGGTAGCTAAGACTAGCGTGCACAATCCTACCGAGAGGATTTGCCTTTAGTTGAGCAATGAATTCGTCGTAAGTCTTCAAAGTGACCGGATCTTGTGCAACACGGTGCAACCAGTAGAGCATTTCCTGTACCGACATAGATGAGCCAAGTAACATGTGAACCATTTCCCGTACTGACATAGATGAGGCGCGGAGCGCAACGGTCATTTCATGCACCGACATGGACGAACCAAGTGCCATGTCAAGCAGTCTATAAATAGGCTTAGATGATAGGCGCATTTCCTGTGCTGACATGGATGAGCCACGTCACCCGATGAGCGTTTCCTGTGCTGACATGGATGGAGCACGAAAATTCTCGACCATTTCTGGAGTTGACACGGATGAGCAACTGTACTGACATGGATGAGCCTTGTAGCATGTCAAGCATTCCTTGGGCTCCCTTGGCCGAGCCACTTACTAACATGTGAACCATTTCCTGATCCCAGTCAGGTTGAACACTGGAGTGGATACAGGAATGGACGGCTGGAGATGGGGATGGTGTAGATGAACCAGATGTTGACGGCAGGGATGGAGCGGATGAGCCACGTGGCATGTTGCGTATCTCCTTTGGCATCCTGCGGATCTCCTGCAATCACCAGCAGAGTGGATGGACGCGCGAAATTTAGAAAGTTACTTATACCACTCAGACGACTTATGCACAGTGCACCAGTTTTCTTGCCCAGTCTGCGTATAGTGGCAATGCTCATAAGGTTCTACAATACAGCACGGCCAGCATGACTGCATCGAACGTCTTGCCGCTGCTGTGCAAAACCCGCACTACCCTGCTACTCCTCACGCACAACTACACGCTGAAATCCCCTTATCCCCATGCACCCACCCACACCCCACCGTCACCTCTTTTGCCCTGAGGTACCTCCTCCAGTAGACTGTTGTGGCTGGCTTATCCGCCCCCCTCGGCCCTCCGTTGTATGCCCACACCACAAACTCCTCACTGCGATGGCTGATGAGGGAGAGGGGTAGGGGGAGGGGGAGGGGGGAGGGAAAAGGGTAGTGGGAGGGGTAGAGGGAGGGGTAGGGGGAGGGGGAGGGGTAAGGGTAGGGAGGGGGGGGGGGGATGGTGGGAGCGGAGAGGGAGCGGGCGAGTGCATTGTCTGTACCACCCCCACGGTTTCCCTTCTATGTCAACCCAGGTCACCTATACAAGAGCTTTCTTTCTACAGCATGACATGCGAAAACACATGTCAAGCACTCACACGCCCTTGAAATTCGTGAGCCATGCAAGGTACGCCATGCCATAGTACATCCCCAGGAACGGAGGGTAGAGCATTGCGGACGCCCAGTCTACCGTGTAGGCGTGGTACCCCATGTCTTCTGCCAGCCACATGGCTGTTGACTGCAGCACCTGCTCACAGTTAGGAAGACATGTCATGGCGATATGTCATGTAGACAAACATGTCATCCTGGCTGTGGATTTCCGTGCAACATGTGAGACATGCCAAAACAGCTAGAATGACACGTCTCTCCCCCACTTGCATGAGCCCTGTGCTTGCCTCCCCACGATGGCTTTGCACGCATTTTAGAGACAACTCTCTCTCACGAATGAACACGCATCCCCGCCCCCTCTCTCCCTCCCTCTCCCAATGTCTCGCACCTGCATGAGCCCCGTGCTGGCCTCCCCCTTGTGCGGCTCGAATCTGTATGCCAAGGGCTCCCACGAGCTCTCCACGCGCGCGATTGCACACACCAGCTCCACCTCATGGCCCTGCATGCCCACAGGCGCCAGCCGCCCGCTCAAGTGGTGGCGCAGGAGAATTGACGCCACCGCCTGAGGGAGCAAGGGGAGAGGGAGGGAGGTGGTGATGAGAGGGATGGAGATGGTTGAAGTAGAGCGTGGGATAGCCCCGGTCAAAACGGCTCCTCTCACCCTCACACTTGCCTCACTTCTGCACTCCTCTCTCATTCACTCCCCCTCCTCTATCTCTACCATCAAGCACGACGTGAGGCATAGAAATATTTATACGAGAGAGAGAGAGAGATAGAGAGAGAGAGAGAGAGAGAGAGAGAGAGAGAGAGAGAGAGAGAGATAGAGAGAGAGAGAGAGAGAGAGAGAGAGAGAGAGAGAGAGAGAGAGAGAGAGAGAGAGAGAGAGAGAGAGAGAGAGAGAGAGGAATAGCCTCTCCCCTCAGCCCTTAGCCTCTGCCCGCAGCCTCTGGGCCCTACTTAAGGCCTTCCTAAGGCCGTTTTCTCATTGTTAGTTTGGCGGCTGAGAATTTTTCGCTGGTTCGAGAGAGCGAGAGAGAGAGAGAGAGAGAGGAATAGCCTCTCCCCTCAGCCCTTAGCCTCTGCCCGCAGCCTCTGGGCCCTACTTAAGGCCTTCCTAAGGCCGTTTTCTCATTGTTAGTTTGGCGGCTGAGAATTTTTCGCTCGCGCCGGCCGCCTTCGGCGGCCGCGCGCGAGGGGACGGCAAGTAATCACAACAGGACGGTTTATAGTCACGATCATTACACACATGGCAGCACCTACCGCGGCCTAGCCGCGAAAATCACTAATGGAGCAACTGGAGCCCGCGCCTACATGCGGTGAGCTCCAAGGGCGTGAAGAACGCCCGTCAGGGAGCGCCACAGCTCCCGGACCACAAGCGTGCTTGCGCCGATCGCCGCGGCTCCAGATCCTGCGCGCAAATGCCGCTTCAAGCTCCGGACAGCCTCGTCCAGCTGTCCCGCAGCAGCAGCGCCTCCCTCCGCGGGCGCAGCCAGCACGGGCGCCAGCAGCACTGCGAGCTGGTCCGCCGCATCCAGGCAAGTCTCGCGCGGACGGTCGCGCAATGACTCAGGAGAGATCACAGGGAGTGAGGAGTGAGCAAGGACCTGTATCAGCAGCAACGCGTGGAGACTCTCGGCGAGGCGGTGGAGCTGACCGAGAGTCGACTGGGGAACACGAGTCTGCGGAGGCTGAAGCGCCTCCGCCAGGAACTGGAGCGGCTCATCAGCTGCATACTGAGTCGCTGCCGCGCCTCCACCCGCGGCCACGAACTCCACCCCCGCAACAGGCGGAACCGGCGGCAGATGCAGACGAGAGCCGGGAGCAGGCGCCGCCACAGACAGAGAAGGAGCTGACGGGCCGAGGGCGGGTGGAGGAAACGCAGCAGCCGGCGGAGGGACCACAGGAGGCGCAGTCGGACGAGGAGCCTCGGGCGCCGGCGCGGCCCGCGGGGAACTGCTCTGGCTCAACGCCGCCCTCTCTTCACGCACGGCCCGTGACACCTCCCGCTGAAGATCCGCCATTGTCACAGGCGGGCGGAACGCCCCGCGGGGACCCCTCCAGCCCCCATTCCCACCGCGATGAGCGGGCCACTAGGCCTGCTGCTGGTAGCGCCGGGGAGAGTTGCGCCGGCGCCGCGACGACTCCCGCTCCTGCTGGGGTGCGGGAGAATGGGGGCGGGAGAGTCGGCGGTCTGGCGATTGGGGACGGGCCGGGAGCACTACAGGGGCCGCCGGCGGAAGAGCGGGACCAGGCTGGTCCACGCCCTGAGGCGCAACCAGCGGGGCCGGCCCGCCAGTGGTGGCTGACACCGCCTTCGGGGACGAAGCAGACGCCGGCGCAAGCACGCCGGGGACAGAAACGGCAGGTGCAATGGGCGCAACAGGGACAGGGACGAGAGGAACAGAAACCTCCCCAGCAGGAGCAGAGGCCGCCGGCGGCACAACAGGAGCAGGGGGAACAGGGGCAACAGGCGGAGCAGGGTGAGCAACAACCGGCGCAGACGGCGCAGCCCCGTTCACGTCATGAGGACCCGCGGATTCGAGGGGAGGAGTCATTTCAGCGGCTACTGTCAAGGGCTTCGGAGCAGACAGCGGCGGGGACCCCGTCGCCAAGGTCCCCGCTCCAGAGGCAGATGACAGCCTTTCGAACGCAACCGACGCGGCGCCAGCGCGCATTGGCGAGTAATCGGTCACTCCAGCTATCACCATCGCGGGGCCGGGGAGCGCGCGGTGGAGGGCGAGGAGCAGCTAGCGGACAGGGAGGAGGGCCGGAGAACGGCTATCAGATAGAGGCTCGAAGGGCTTTAAGCAGGCTACATAATGACGAAGAGGGAACTGACCCCTCTTATAGGGAGGAGCCCATGCCCTCGAGCGAAGATGAAGGGACGGAAGGAGAGGAAGGAGTACGGGAGAACGGGAGGAGGACGGGAGCAAGACCATTGCGGTCCCAAGGCGAGCAACGGGACACTGCAGGTGGACCGTCCGATGCCGATCGTACGGGCGAAATTCCAACCACACAATCCCAAGCGAGGACGGGCCGCAGCAGGCGACATCGGGCCGCGACGGACACGGAGGCGGTGCGAGAAAATCCCAACCTCCCTCGCTACTTCACGCCAGAGGAACTGGCGATGCGGGCAGACTGGTTCGCGGACGTCGCGAACTGGGATATCCCTGCCCTCTGCGATAGTCGACAGCCATCTCTGGCACGGCGGTTACCGCCAAATTTGTGCCAGCTGTTTTCGCAGGCGCTGCTGACCCCGTTACTCCACCTGTCACGAAACCCGGAATCAGAGGCGGGTTGGCGCCTTCTCCTCTTTCTACCGCATCTGACGATTCGCCAAAACTGGCCACGGAAACCGAACTGGCCCCAGATCAAGGCCCGGCTCCGAGCCTTCCAGCGTGGCGAATGGGACCAACTGTACAGGGACGCGATTGACACAGTCAACTCACCCGCGCCACCATGTCATCAGCCCGATGCTACCGGGGTCATCAGCCGAGCCGAAGGCCTGGCGAAACGTGGTAGCCTGCGCCGAGCCGTGTTGGCGTTGGAGTCAACGCCAGTCTGCAAACCAACTCCAGAAATTCTGGAGGAGCTCCGACGAAAACATCCGCCAGCCGAAACAGGACAAACGACGTGGCCACCCACACCCGAGTCAAAATTGTCCATCACCCATGCGGACTTCGCCAAATTGCTGGGGAGGTGCGAGAACGGGGTCGGTGCCGGACCTTCGGGAACAACGTTCGAGCATTTGCGCGACGCGGCAATCACGAACGGACGAGTCAGCACCCATCTGCACGCATTGGTAAACACCATTTTGGGGGGCAACCTACCAGCACCGGAGGCAGATCTATTGACAGCCTCGCGACTCATAGCCCTGGCCAAGCCTGGTGGGGGGGCTCGACCAATCGCCATTGGCGAGTGCATCACCCGGCTGACAGCCAAGGCAGCCCTCGCAGCCATGGGCGATGCTGCACGTGCCTATTTCCTGCCTCTACAGTATGGGGTAGCTGTACCAGGAGGAGCCGAGGCAGTTATCCACGTGGCTCGGGCGTATCTGGACAAGCTACCCAACAGCCTGGTGCTGCAGACCGATATCTCGAATGCATTCAACAGCATATCCCGACAAGCTATCGCGACAGCGTTACAAGAGCCGGGGCTATCGCCACTAGTGCCGCTGGTGAAACTGACCTATGGTAACCCGTCCAAGTTGCATCTTGATGCAAATTTTGAATCACACCCGCTGACCAGCGAACGGGGCGTGCGTCAAGGGGACCCACTTGGCCCTCTACTGTTTGCGGCAGGAATACACACAGCACTTCGCGACACTGCTGAGGCTTATCCCCATGTGCTTTGTCTGGCCTACTCCGACGATGTCACATTCCTGGGGGAGGCGAAGGCCACTGTAGCCGCATTCAATCATTTCACCGAGCGGTTGGCGCATCTGGGGCGTAGACACAATGCGCAGAAATGTGCAGCCTGGAGCAGGGAAGCAGCAGTGAAGGATCTGCTGCCGCAGGGAGTTCCATTTTCCCAGGACGGTGTTCGCCTGCTTGGAAGCTTCGTGGGTCCCGACAGCGGGGCGGCACAGTTCCTGTCGGGTCAGTTACGGGAAATGGCAAAGCCTTTGCCACTCCTTGAGAAAGCCGACCCCCAGGTAGCTTCGTTATTGCTCACCCGCTGTGTTTCAAGGCGGGTGGCATACCTCACTAGAACAACTCCGCTCCATCTCTTGCCTCACGACACCTGGAGTCAGTGGGGGACTGATCTGCTTGCAGCACTACTCACAGCATGCAGCATCTGTGTCCCCACCTGCCGCACCGAACAAGCGCATGTCTGGGCGCAGGCCTCACTGCCGCCGTCTTTGGGGGGATAGGCCTTACCGACCCCCTAATTGAGGGACTGTATGAGTACGCAGCGAGCTTCACACAGGCTGCGCTCTTCATGGCTTCACTGGACGGAGCCCCTGATGGCGCGCTGACGCAGGCTCGGGACCACATGCTGCTGCCTGCGGACATCGCCACGCCTCTCCACGCATGGCTCTCGGAGTGCGAAGCGGCATTACCTGACGACGCACGAGAGATCCTGGAGAAAGGACGGCTGGAGCGATCAGACACAAGGCTCCAGCACGCATTGGCACTGAGGGTACATGGGAGCAGATATGCCGACCAGGTCAGGGAGACACGACAAATGGCGCTGAACCCCCTGTGCGGACACACGCAGCGGATGTACTCACTGACCGGCTACGGGACCGGGGATTGGCTAACCGCTATCCCCATTGCGGCCAACAGGAGGATAGGGCCCACTCACTACTCTAATGCCGTGCGTTTCCGGCTGGCCCTCCCCTTTTCCACACCAAAGAACTGTGACTGCACTGACCACACCGCCATCACGGACCCCCGCCTCCCTAACCACCTACTCCGCTTCGACACGGGCAAGCATCGCATAAACACCCATAACGAGCTGCGCGATGCGTGCATTAGCATGGCCCAGGACGCGGGGTTCATCGTTCACAGCGAGTCGTCAGCGCATTGCCCCATTGAGGAGCAGACCGCAGATTTTTACAATGACGGACCAAAGCAGTGGGGCCGTATACGTATGCGACGTCACCATTACCGACCCTATTAGCACCAGGGATCCCGAGGCGCAGAAGGGCAGGGGCTGGGCGGCACGGGAGCAAGCGGACAAGAAGATCCAGCACTACGCCACCCTGCCAGAGACGGTGCAGTTCTTCCCACTAGCGGTGGACACCTACGGCTGCCCCTGCGCAGAGGTGCCAGTCTTCCTGAAGCTCTTGGCGGACACTGCAGCTCGGCGCCACTTCAACGCCGACTCCAAATCGTTCTATGCTGCAAAATTCCTGCACCAGTTCAGGCAGCGTTGGTCGGTGGCCCTGCAAAGGGCCCAATCTGTGGGCCTCCTGCTCAAGCTTGGAGAGGCCGCGGCGGTAGAGAATCCGCCTGTGGGGGGAATCGGGACGAGTTGCACCTTGGGGACTGCTTTGCAGTCATTGAGCCTCTAGTGGAGTTGTAGATCTGGGGTGCTCGTGGCATTGCATGTATGTTACTTATGACTCTATGACTTGCATGCTTGTATTTGCCGCCTATATCAATATAAGGACCATTAGAGAGAGAGAGAGAGAGAGAGAGAGAGAGAGAGAGAGAGAGAGAGAGAGAGAGAGAGAGAGAGAGAGAGAGAGAGATAGCCTCTTCCCTATGCCCTTAGCCTCTGCCCTCGATTGCTTAGCTACTTAAGGGCCCGTCCTAGCTTTCTCTTTCTCATTATTCAGTCGGCGGCTGAATTTTTTCGCTCGTTCGAGAGAGCGAGAGAGAGAGAGAGAGAGAGAGAGGAATAGCCTCTTCCCTATGCCCTTAGCCTCTGCCCTCGGTTGCGTAGCTACTTAAAGGCCCGTCCTAGCTTTCTCTTCCTCATTATTCAGTTGGCGGCTGACCCAAGGTTACTTAGTCCTTAGATATACAAGCCCAGTCTCATAGTGTAGCCTAGGCTCATAGTGTACCGCTGTTCCTGACTATTTTCAGCCTACCCTCCTAGTATATAGAGGCAGGAGCCCACTCCCATCCCCATTGTTTGGTGGTGGGTTCCTTCTCACTGCAAATCCGGCAGCTC
>CANIUD010000709.1:0-124519 GCA_947470075.1 Closterium sp. Yama58-4
TCATCGGGTCATAGCCATGAGGTAGAATCAGCAATGCCTCTTCGGTCCCTAGCTGCTGCTCTGCTGCATCCGTGTTCCTCCCTTCAGTCAGCTTCTTAGTAGCCATACGGGTACGTCCTGGCCTGGAGACGGGTGTCTCCCATCCCTTCATAACGACACCCTTCGGCTTCTTAGTTTTTCCCTGCTGCTTCTCTCCTCCTCGGTCCCAGCAGCTCCACTAGTGCTGCCGCCAGTTTCCACACCATTTTCTCCACCAGCAGATGCCTCCTGTACCTTCTCTCCATCACCATTTCCAGCAGCTGCCTCCTCTCCCTCCTCCCACACACTAGGAGTCAGGTCCAGCTGCATGGTGATCTGCTCCATCTGCTGGGACACCCTTGCCTCCGGCGTTTTCTCCCAGCTCCCATACATCATGCCCTCAATGAATTTCACATCCCTGCTGTCAAACAACACACCCTTGGATGGTTCCCACAGCAGCCATCCCTTGCTCTCAGCAGCCAGCCCCAAATGCACACACCAGATTGCACTCGCCCCCAACTTACTGCGGTAGGTCTTGGGGACGTGGGCGACTGCCATGCAACCGAACACCCTCAGCATGTCCACCGGCGGCTTCCTCCCAAGCCACCTCTCCAACGGCACCCACGAGTCATCCCCAACCTTGGTGAGCACCCTGTTCCTAGCGACAGTGGCGTGCCGGACAGCATGAGGCCACATAGAATTGCTCAGCCCAGATTCTATGAGCAGCGCCCTAGCTGTCTCCAGAATGGTCTGGTTTGCCCGTTCTGCTACACCATTGGACTGTGGGGTATAAGCCGTGGTCAGCTCTCTCTGGATGCCCTGCTTCTTGAGCCAGGCTGTCATTTCAGCTCCAAGGAACTCACCACCCCGGTCTGTCCTAATCCGCTTCACTACACACTCCGCTTGCTTCTCCACGAATGGCAGCCAATCGTCCCGTATCGTGGAGGCGGCGTGGTCCTTCTGCTTCAGCGGATACGCCCACATCAGCCTGCTCCAGTCATCCACAATTGTAAGAAATACCGCCGCCCCCTTGTGCCCTTGCACCGGCAGCGGCCCCACCAAGTCCATGTGGACCAGCTCCAAAGGCTTCTTGCTCCTGCCAGCCACACTATGGAAAGGGAAACGGGTGAACTTTGAAAGCAAACAGATTTCACAGTTGTCATCGGGTGGCTGTCCGTTCAGCTTTAGACCCTTAACGGCTCCATCCTTCTCCAGCTGCTTCAGCAAAGGCATTGCCACATGCCCTAAGGCGCGTGGGCCGTTGCCCAATCTGTCTCCCAGACCTGGCCGACACTTTCACACCAACCCCTCCAACAGCGTTGCACTCCCCCTGGGATGCAGACCCCTCTCCAGCCTGCCCCCCACCATGCCACGCCAGGGCCGGCAGCTGCCACATAGATCTGTACACGTCCTTGCTCTCGTGCAGATCCCAAAGCACCCGATTGCCCAGCTTCCCCTTATAAGTGCGTGCCCCATCCGTGTTGGTGTTCACCCCAGCCTTGCCAAGCTTACGGAGGGAGATAAGGTTGGCCTTCAGGTCGGGGACGAAGAGAACGTCGTGCAGCACCACCGGCTTGCCATCCGCTCCCTTAAACGCAGCTCGTCCCGCACCAGCCACCTTCAACATGTGTCCAGAGGCGGAGCACACTTCATTGATCGGTGCAGCTCGTACTTCGTCCAGCAGGTCCTTGCGCGGCGTCATCGTCCAAGCAGCGCCTGTGTCCAACACCCAATAGTCTAGGGGATGCAGCTCTGCTCCAACTTGGCAAGGGCGTCTCCTTGCTCCCCCTTGTCTCCCACATGGAAGAATTGGCCCGCGGTGCGCTCCTTCTTCTTCTCCGCACTGCCGTTGCCCTTCGGGTTGTTGTCGGACGAATCAGCGACCATGTTGGCGCCGTTTTTCTGGTTCCTCCGCGCGCCACCATCCTGGTGACGATTCTGGGGGGTCCATCCATCGGGTTTCTTATAGCACAAAAACCAAGGGTGCCCTTCCTTCTCACAATACCAGCAACTCCCTTTCATTTTGCCACCAGCACCCGACTTGCCCCCACGTCCAGATTTCGCACCGCGACCCCAACCGGTACCTCCTTGTTGGTCGTTGGAGTCGTCGTCTTTCTTTGCACCGCGTCCAGCACCACCAAAGCCACGTCCTCTGCCACGTCGGCTCCCTTGCATCCCGTAGCTGCTGCGCGTCTCTCCGTCGTCCACCCCCTCAGTTGGCGGCGACGGAAGTCCTCCTCCAGAATCTTCGTCCGCACCCACTTGAGGCGTCCACAAGCTCTGGTTCTGCGGCAGGCTCAATCCGCTCGTAAATTGAAGCCACGATTCCGGCAGCAGCGAGAGCATCTTCAAGCACTTGGTCTGCTCCGGGTAGGTGATTCCCGCGGTCGCCAACTTCGCGTAGAGGTCGCGCATCTTGTCCAGAACTGGTTGCACCGGCTCTCCCTCGCTCAGGCGCAACGCGGACAGCTCCCTCTCCAGCATCAACGTTGCGACAACGGAGGTCGGGGCGTGCAGCTCCTTCAACACGGTCCACGCCTTCGGACCGCATTCAACCTCCGGCAGCAGGTGCATGACGTGGTGACGCTGGTTCAGCTCCAAACTCTGCGACATCAAATAGTAGCCAGCCGAGGAGCGCTCGTCCCAATCTTCCTGCAGCGTGGGGTCACTCGGTCTAGGCTCCTCCCCAATCATTAGTTTCAGCAAACCGATCTGACGGAAATATAATTGCATTTTCCAGGCCCAATCATCATAGCCCTCACCATTGAACTTCTCGACGGTGAAATTCTTCAGCACCTCCTTGACAAGCGAGCCCTGGTTTGTTCGCGCTCCCCTTGGCGCTGAAAGACCAGAATCTTGGCTGCTGCTACGATCTTGGGCTGAAGATTCACCAGCTCCCGCCGAGGTGTTGCCCGCCATAGCTACCTATAACGAGGATCACTATAACGCGGCTCTGATACCAGCTTGTTGGTGTAAGGGCCTAATAAACTCAAGCTATTAGGACTTAATCAAACTTAAAACCTCTCCTCGGGGTCACCTCCAAGGGTCCCTGGGTGCCTGGTACAAGACCAGCCCCTATCCTCGGGTCCGAGTTTGTAGAGAGAGGGATCAAGAAGGACTTAGTCAAAACAGCAAGAGTACCTTGAACGTCGCGCAGCGTGCCGTGCAGACCGTCGATCGGATTAAGCTGAGAATTCGCTATATCGAAGCTCGCTCCAAGAGCTTTAAATTGAGCCAAGTTGCCTCGCGAAAAGTTCTGCCATTACTAAGTTCTGGCTCGGACAGCGTTTGCCTAGCGTTGGAGTGCTAGCATACTAGCGTTGACTCGGGTAGCATTCCGCCGTCGAATAGCGCAGAAACGAAATTCCAGCGAGGAAGGAATTCGCTTGAATCAATTTGACTATATTCAGGTACAAACAGAGAAGGATTAAATAGTTCTAGCTAGCAAGGACCTTGGGAATCAACCTGGGAACAACCAGGGATGATCCCAAATAATTCCAAGCAACAGAACCAACCTGGCTGGACAAAATAGCAGGTGGTAGGTTGGTAAACAACCTCTGGTTCTGTTTTTCCAACCTGGGAAAACAACAACCAGGTTCAGGTTCTAAAACAGAACCTGTTTTGTCTTTGCCCAACCAGCCAAATGCTGGTTCCGCTGGTTTCCCCTGGCCTTGTAGCATGCAGATACAGACAAACAACATCCAACCTTCACCTAAATTGTACCCCTATAGTGCCTTCCCTGCTACACTATAGTTAACCAAACAAAACAGTACAATTCCGAGTTGGATAGAACTGAATCTGCGCAATCAACTCAACCGAACTGCAAAGCTTCCATCTTGGGTTCCTTTGCGAGCTCGTCCTTCCTGCTTGCACTGTTCATAGCGCATACAATGTTGTGCCAAAGCGCACATTGCGCGAGTACCTGCAAATGCATCAAGCAAAAAATGCGAAAGCAAACAAACACACGAACACACAATTCACACGCAAATGCATTCGCACACGCATACTCGTACAAACAGACGGCAGGATGTCGTGCAATGTGCATTTGCACCCAACACCGCGGAGCAGCCGCCGACTTCCTCACGAAGGAGATGCACTATCCGGCTTTCAACCGGTGCTCCGTCGCAATCGGCCAAGTGCGTCTGGCCGACGTGGGCGACGGCGACGACGACGTGCAGCAGTAGGTGCCATGCCCTCTTGCATGGCTGGTGCGGTGGACGACGTGCTGTGTGTTGGGTGCATGTCGATGAGCTTTTCTCCGAGAAGTGTTGCCGTGTGGGCTGGGGTCCCAAGCGTGAACGCGGCAGGGGAGTGTCAACGGACTTACCCATTGTACCACTCGTATCGCTAAGCACCGGACCCACTTATAGTACCACTCATATCGCTAAGTAAAGCAACGTACTAACTCATAGTACCACTCGTATTGCTAAGTAACGCACTCACTCATAGTACCACTCATATCGCTAAGTAACGCACTTATTCTTAGTACCACTCATATCGCTAAGTAACGCATTCACACCTAGTATCACTCTTATTGCTAAGTAATGTCAACGGGAGTTGTGTGTGTTGGTGTAAGGGCCTAATAAACTCAAGCTATTAGGACTTAATCAAACTTAAAACCTCTCCTCGGGGTCACCTCCAAGGGTCCCTCGGTGCCTGGTACAAGACCAGCCCCTATCCTCGGGTCCGAGTTGGTAGAGAGAGGGATCAAGAAGGACTTAGTCAAAACAGCAAGAGTACCTTGAACGTCGCGCAGCGTGCCGTGCAGACCGTCGGTCGGATTAAGCTGAGAATTCGTTATATCGAAGCTCGCTCCAAGAGCTTTAAAATGAGCCAAGTTGCCTCGCGAAAAGTTCTGCCATTACTAAGTTATGGCTCGGACAGCGTTTGCCTAGCGTTGAAGTGCTAGCATACTAGCGTTGACTCGGGTAGCATTCCGCCGTCGAATAGCGCAGAAACGAAATTCCAGCGAGGAAGGAATTCGCTTGAATCAATTTTACTATATTCAGGTACAAACAGAGAAGGATTAAATAGTTCTAGCTAGCAAGGACCTTGGGAATCAACCTGGGAACAACCAGGGATGATCCCAAATAATCCCAAGCAACAGAACCAACCAGGCTGGACAAAATAGCAGGTGGTAGGTTGGTAAACAACCTCTGGTTCTGTTTTTCCAACCTGGGAAAACAACAACCAGGTTCAGGTTCTAAAAACAGAACCTGTTTTGTCTTTGCCCAACCAGCCAAATGCTGGTTCCGCTGGTTTCCCCTGGCCTTGTAACATGCAGATACAGACAAACAACATCCAACCTTCACCTAAATTGTACCCCTATAGTGCCTTCCCTGCTACACTATAGTTAACCAAACAAAACAGTACAATTTCGAGTTGGATAGAACTGAATCTGCGCAATCAACTCAACCGAACTGCAAAGCTTCCATCTTGGGTTCCTTTGCGAGCTCGTCCTTTCTGCTTGCACTGTTCATAGCGCGTACAATATTGTGCCGAAGCGCACATTGCGCGAGTACCTGCAAATGCATCAAGCGAAAAATGCGAAAGCAAACAAACATACGAACACACCATTCACACGCAAATGCATTCGCACACGCATACTCGTACAAACAGACGGCAGGATGTCGTGTAAATATGCACCCAACACACTCCCCCTCAGCCTGCCGGCTGCATCCCTATCATTCCATGCTAGTTCATGCTTATTCCACTCATGCGCACACAACGCCAATGAGGCTCATCCGCAAGCCTCTTGGTGAGAAAGTCTGCTGGCTGCTGGTGAGTCTTGATGTAGATTGGATTCACCGTCCCCCTCTTCACCTCCTTACGCAGCCAGTGCCACTTGATACGCATGTGCTTATTCAGCCCATGAAGCACAGCGTTCCTGGCCATCCCAAGAGCCCCCTTGCTATCACAAAACAGCGGCGTAGCAACTTTCTGCTCCTGGCCAATCTCCTCTAACAGCCTCCTCAGCCAAATCACCTCCTTCACCCCATGGAACATCGCCATGTACTCTGATTCTACGGAAGAGAGTGCCGTCTCCGTCTGCTTCTTGGACCTCCAACTAACAGGTCCTCCCCCAACTACGCAGATGTATCCTCCCACAGATGAGGAATCCTCCTTCTCAGAAGCCCATGTAGCATCGGTAAAGCAAGTGAGAAATAGCTTGCCTTCTCCAAGCCTCTCCCCCTTCTCTTTCAGCACCTCCACCCCTTTCTGCTTCACCTGTGCAGATGCGGAGTATTGAACTCCAATGCTTGGGTGAGAGTTCAGGTACTTCACCACACGCTCAGCTGCATCCACCTGCTCCTCTGATGGATTCTGCACCACCCTAGCCAGCTGCCCAACCGAGAAAGAGATGTCGGGCCTCGTGTGAACTGCTGCGTACAAGAGGCTGCCCACCAAGGACTGAAATTGCTGCTGCTCTTCAGCTTCAACCCCTTCATCCTCTGCAGCCTTCACAAGCTTGAATTCTGCTGGCAGGGGAGTTGCAACCTTGCGCTCATTCTCAATCCCATACTTCTCCCCCAGCTCCTTGATGAACTTCTCCTGGTGCAGCTTCAACCACCTGTGATCTGGATCCCTCTCCACGTGCATCCCGAGGTAGTACTTTACCTCCCCAAGGTTCTTGCACTTGAAGTTTTCCATCAGTTGCTGCTGCACTTTCTGGATCTCCTTCATGCTGCTGCTGAAGAGAAGAATGTCGTCCACATAGACCAGAAACAGCACCAGCTTCTCCCCCTCGCCCTTGAGAAAGAGGCTCTCATCACAGCTGCTGGTCCTGAATCCCATCTCCTCTAAAACAGCTGCCAACTTCTGGTACCAGCAGCGTGGCGCCTGCTTCAAGCCGTAGATGGACTTGTTGAGCTTGCACACCCTGCCCGTACCATCCTCATACCCAGGCGGCTGCGTCATGTACACATCCTCCTCTAAAATCCCATTCAGGAATGCCGTTGAAATATCCATCTGAATGATGAATTTCCCACTAACAGCTGCATCTGCCAACAAGACACGGAGGGTAGGGGGTTTGGCAGTGGGAGCAAAGATCTCGTTGAAGTCCTGCTTCTCCTTCTGCATAAACCCCTTCGCCACCAGCCTACTCTTGTAGATGGTGACCTGCCCCTTGTCATCGGTCTTGATCCTCAGCACCCACTTGCATTGTATCGCTTTCTTCCCATCAGGCAGCACCACCAGATCCCATGTCCTATTCTCCAGCAGACTCTGGTACTCAGCATCCCTAGAAGCCAGCCACTTGTCCCTATCTGGTCCAGCTAATGCCTCTTCCATGCTAGCTGGTTCCTCTGGTGCAGGGGCAAGAAAACAGTACGCAGGCTCATCCTCCTCATCCGGGTGAGGTAGAATCAGCAATGCCTCTTCGGTCCCTAGCTGCTGCTCTGCTGCATCAGTTCCTGCAGTCAGCTTCTTAGTAGCCATACGGGTACGTCCTGGCCTGGAGACGGGTGTCTCCCATCCCTTCATAACGACACCCTTCGGCTTCTTAGTTTTTCCCTGCTGCTTCTCTCCTCCCTCGGGTCCAGCAGCTCCACTAGTGCTGCCGCCAGTTTCCACACCATTTTCTCCACCAGCAGATGCCTCCTGTATCTTCTCTCCATCACCATTTCCAGCAGCTGCCTCCTCTCCCTCCTCCCACACACTAGGAGTCAGGTCCAGCTGCATGGTGATCTGCTCCATCTGCTGGGACACCCTTGCCTCCGGCTGTTTCTCCCAGCTCCCATACATCATGCCCTCAATGAATTTCACATCCCTGCTGTCAAACAACACACCCTTGGATGGTTCCCACAGCAGCCATCCCTTGCTCTCAGCAGCCAGCCCCAAATGCACACACCAGATTGCACTCGCCCCCAACTTACTGCGGTAGGTCTTGGGGACGTGGGCGACTGCCATGCAACCGAACACCCTCAGCATGTCCACCGGCGGCTTCCTCCCAAGCCACCTCTCCAACGGCACCCACGAGTCATCCCCAACCTTGGTGAGCACCCTGTTCCTAGCGACAGTGGCGTGCCGGACAGCATGAGGCCACATAGAATTGCTCAGCCCAGATTCTATGAGCAGCGCCCTAGCTGTCTCCAGAATGGTCCGGTTTGCCCGTTCTGCTACACCATTGGACTGTGGGGTATAAGCCGTGGTCAGCTCTCTCTGGATGCCCTGCTTCTTGAGCCAGGCCATCATTTCAGCTCCAAGGAACTCACCACCCCGGTCTGTCCTAATCCGCTTCACTACACACTCCGCCTGCTTCTCCACGAATGGCAGCCAATCGTCCCGTATCGTGGAGGCGGCGTGGTCCTTCTGCTTCAGCGGATACGCCCACATCAGCCTGCTCCAGTCATCCACAATTGTAAGAAAATACCGCTCCCCCTTGTGCCCTTGCACCGGCAACGGCCCCACCAAGTCCATGTGGACCAGCTCCAAAGGCTTCTTGCTCCTGCCAGCCACACTATGGAAAGGGAAACGGGTGAACTTTGAAAGCAAACAGATTTCACAGTTGTCATCGGGTGGCTGTCCGTTCAGCTTCAGACCCTTAACGGCTCCATCCTTCTCCAGCTGCTTCAGCAAAGGCATTGCCACATGCCCTAAGCGCCGGTGTGCCGTTGCCCAATCTGTCTCCCCAGATCTGGCCGACACTTTCACACCAACCCCTCCAACGGCATTGCACTCCCCCTGGGATGCAGACCCCTCTCCAGCCTGCCCCCCACCATGCCACGCCAGGGCCGGCAGCTGCCACATAGATCTGTACACGTCCTTGCTCTCGTGCAGATCCCAAAGCACCCGATTGCCCAGCTTCCCCTTATAAGTGCGTGCCCCATCCGTGTTGGTGTTCACCCCAGCCTTGCCAAGCTTACGGAGGGAGATAAGGTTGGCCTTCAGGTCGGGGACGAAGAGAACGTCGTGCAGCACCACCGGCTTGCCATCCGCTCCCTTAAACGCAGCTCGTCCCGCACCAGCCACCTTCAACATGTGTCCAGAGGCGGAGCACACTTCATTGATCGGTGCAGCTCGTACTTCGTCCAGCAGGTCCTTGCGCGGCGTCATCGTCCAAGCAGCGCCTGTGTCCAACACCCAATAGTCTAGGGGGTGCAGCTCTGCTCCAACTTTGGCAGAGGCGTCTCCTTGCTCCCCCTTGTCTCCCACATGGAAGAATTGGCCCGCGGTGCGCTCCTTCTTCTTCTCCGCACCGCCGTTGCCCTTCGGGTTGTTGTCGGACGAATCAGCGACCATGTTGGCGCCGTTTTTCTGGTTCCTCCGCGCGCCGCCATCCTGGTGACGATTCTGGGGGGTCCATCCATCGGGTTTCTTATAGCACAAAAACCAGGGGTGCCCTTCCTTCTCACAATACCAGCAACTCCCTTTCATTTTGCCACCAGCACCCGATTTGCCCCCACGTCCAGATTTCGCACCGCGACCCCAACCGGTACCTCCTTGTTGGTCGTTGGAGTCGTCGTCTTTCTTTGCACCGCGTCCAGCACCACCGAAGCCACGTCCTCTGCCACGTCGGCTCCCTTGCATCCCGTAGCCGCTGCTGCCGTCGTCTCCACCCCTCAGTTGGCGGCGACGAAAGTCCTCCTCCAGAATCTTCGTCCGCACCCACTCGAGCGTCCACAAGCTCTGGTTCTGCGGCAGGCTCAATCCGCTCGTAAATTGAAGCCACGATTCTGGCAGCAGCGAGAGCATCTTCAAGCACTTGGTCTGCTCCGGGTAGGTGATTCCCGCGGTCGCCAACTTCGCGTAGAGGTCGCGCATCTTGTCCAGGACTGGTTGCACCGGCTCTCCCTCGCTCAGGCGCAACGCGGACAGCTCCCTCTCTAGCATCAACGTTGCGACAACGGAGGTCGGGGCGTGCAGCTCCTTCAACACGGTCCACGCCTTCGGACCGCATTCAACCTCTGGCAGCAGGTGCATGACGTGGTGACGCTGATTCAGCTCCAAACTCTGCGACATCAAATAGTAGCCAGCCGAGGAGCGCTCGTCCCAATCTTCCTGCAGCGTGGGGTCACTCAGTCTAGGCTCCTCCCCAATCATTAGTTTCAGCAAACCGATCTGACGGAAATATAATTGCATTTTCCAGGCCCAATCATCATAGCCCTCACCATTGAACTTCTCGACGGTGAAATTCTTCAGCACCTCCTTGACAAGCGAGCCCTGGTTTGTTCGCGCTCCCCTTGGCGCTGAAAGACCAGAATCTTGGCTGCCGCTACGATCTTGGGCTGAAGATTCACCAGCTCCCGCCGAGGTATTGCCCGCCATAGCTACCTATAACGAGGATCACTATAACGCAGCTCTGATACCAGCTTGTTGGTGTAAGGGCCTAATAAACTCAAGCTATTAGGACTTAATCAAACTTAAAACCTCTCCTCGGGGTCACCTCCAAGGGTCACTCGGTGCCTGGTACAAGACCAGCCCCTATCCTCGGGTCCGAGTTTGTAGAGAGAGGGATCAAGAAGGACTTAGTCAAAACAGCAAGAGTACCTTGAACGTCGCGCAGCGTGCCGTGCAGACCGTCGGTCGGATTAAGCTGAGAATTCGTTATATCGAAGCTCGCTCCAAGAGCTTTAAAATGAGCCAAGTTGCCTCGCGAAAAGTTCTGCCATTACTAAGTTATGGCTCGGACAGCGTTTGCCTAGCGTTGAAGTGCTAGCATACTAGCGTTGACTCGGGTAGCATTCCGCCGTCGAATAGCGCAGAAACGAAATTCCAGCGAGGAAGGAATTCGCTTGAATCAATTTTACTATATTCAGGTACAAACAGAGAAGGATTAAATAGTTCTAGCTAGCAAGGACCTTGGGAATCAACCTGGGAACAACCAGGGATGATCCCAAATAATTCCAAGCAACAGAACCAACCAGGCTGGACAAAATAGCAGGTGGTAGGTTGGTAAACAACCTCTGGTTCTGTTTTTCCAACCTGGGAAAACAACAACCAGGTTCAGGTTCTAAAAACAGAACCTGTTTTGTCTTTG
The DNA here is from genome assembly GCA_947470075.1 of Closterium sp. Yama58-4. Lineage (NCBI taxonomy): Eukaryota > Viridiplantae > Streptophyta > Zygnematophyceae > Desmidiales > Closteriaceae > Closterium > Closterium sp. Yama58-4. Next base: position 10,997 of record CANIUD010000709.1, read on the forward strand.
CCCAACCAGCCAAATGCTGGTTCCGCTGGTTTCCCCTGGCCTTGTAGCATGCAGATACAGACAAACAACATCCAACCTTCACCTAAATTGTACCCCTATAGTGCCTTCCCTGCTACACTATAGTTAACCAAACAAAACAGTACAATTTCGAGTTGGATAGAACTGAATCTGCGCAATCAACTCAACCGAACTGCAAAGCTTCCATCTTGGGTTCCTTTGCGAGCTCGTCCTTTCTGCTTGCACTGTTCATAGCGCGTACAATATTGTGCCGAAGCGCACATTGCGCGAGTACCTGCAAATGCATCAAGCGAAAAATGCGAAAGCAAACAAACATACGAACACACCATTCACACGCAAATGCATTCGCACACGCATACTCGTACAAACAGACGGCAGGATGTCGTGTAAATATGCACCCAACAGTGTGTTGGCCCCGTCCTTGCTTGGGCGGAGCCGACTTCGTGGTCGGGTGTAGGGTTGAAGCTGGTCGACGGGGTTGGTCGACCTGCACGGGGAGCCACTGCATGGGCGCCGACTTCGGGAGGGCTCCAACTCCATGGGTGGTCGACCTAGGAAGTCGACCTGCGGAGGGCGTCGACTTGGTGACGCCGACTTCGGGTAGCGGACTTCAGCGTCGGCTGAAAACTGTGCACTTGAAGTCGGCGTCACCAAGCCGACGCCCTCCGCAGGTCGACTTCCCAGGTCGACCACCCGAAGTTGGCGCCCTCCCGAAGTCGGCGCCCATGCAGTGGCTCCCCGTGCAGGTCGACCAACCCCGTCGACCAGCTCGCCCTCTGCTAAAGGTCGGCTGCACCCCTACACCCGACCACGAAATCGACTCCGCCCAAACGAGGACGGGGCCAACACGCAACTCCCGTTGACACTATGAGTGAGTTCATTACTTAGCGATACAAATGGTACAAAATATAAGTGCGTTACTTAGCAATATCAGTGGTAGTATGAGTAAGTGCGTAACTTAGCGATATGAGTGGTACTATGATTGGGTGCGTTACTTAGCGATATGAGTGGTACTACGAGTAAGTGCGTAACTTAAAGATATGAGTGGTACTAAGAGTGAGTGAGTTACGATATGAGTGGTACTAAAGGCGTTACATAGCAATATAAGTGGAACAAAGTGGGAGTGCGTTACATAGCTATATGAGTGGTACTATGAGTAAGTGCGTTACTTAGCGATATGAGTGGTACTATAAGTAAGTGCGTTACTTAGCGATATGAGTGGTACTATGAGTAAGTGCGTTACTTAGCGAAATGAGTGGTACTAAGAGTAAGTGCGTAACTTAGCCATATGAGTGATTCTAAAAGTGGGTGCGTTACTTAGCGATATGAGTGGTACTAAATGTAGGTACACTACTTAGCAATATGAGTGGTACTATGAGTAAGTGTGTAATTTAGCGATATGAGCGGTACTAAAAGTGAGTGCATTACCTAGCGATAGGAGTGGTACTAGAGTAAAGGTGTTCATAGCAATATGGGTGGTACTGAGTGTGAGTGCATTACAAAACATTATGAGTAGTACTATGAGAAAGTACGTTACTTAGCTATATAAGTGGTACTATAAGTAAGTACGTTTCTTAGCGATATGAGTGGTACTAAGAGAAAGCTGTTGGGTGCAAATTTGCATTGCACGACATCCTGCCGTCTGTTTGTACGAGTATGCGTGTGCGAATGCATTTGGGTGTGAATGGAATGTTCGTGTGTTTGTTTGCTTTCGCAATTTTCGCTTGATGCATTTGCAGGTACTCGCGCAATGTGCGCTTCGGCACAACATTGTACGCGCTATGAACAGTGCAAGCAGAAAGGACGAGCTCGCAAAGGAACCCAAGATGGAAGCTTTGCAGTTCGGTTGAGTTGATTGCGCAGATTCAGTTCTATCCAACTCGAAATTGTACTGTTTTGTTTGGTTAACTATAGTGTAGCAGGGAAGGCACTATAGGGGTACAATTTAGGTGAAGGTTGGATGTTGTTTGTCTGTATCTGCATGCTACAAGGCCAGGGGAAACCAGCGGAACCAGCATTTGGCTGGTTAGGCAAAGACAAAACAGGTTCTGTTTTTAGAACCTGAACCTGGTTGTTGTTTTCCCAGGTTGGAAAAACAGAACCAGAGGTTGTTTACCAACCTACCACCTGCTATTTTGTCCAGCCAGGTTGGTTCTGTTGCTTGGAATTATTTGGGATCATCCCTGGTTGTTCCCAGGTTGATTACCAAGGTCCTTGCTAGCTAGAACTATTTAATCCTTCTCTGTTTGTACCTGAACATAGTCAAATTGATTCAAGCGAATTCCTTCCTCGCTGGAATTTCGTTTCTGCGCTATTCGACGGCGGAATGCTACCCGAGTCAACGCTAGTATGCTAGCACTCCAACGCTAGGCAAACGCTGTCCGAGCCAGAACTTAGTAATGGCAGAACTTTTCGCGAGGCAACTTGGCTCATTTTAAAGCTCTTGGAGCGAGCTTCGATATAGCGAATTCTCAGCTTAATCCGACCGACGGTCTGCACGGCACGCTGCGCGACGTTCAAGGTACTCTTGCTGTTTTGACTAAGTCCTTCTTGATCCCTCTCTCTACAAACTCGGACCCGAGGATAGGGGCTGGTCTTGTACCAGGCACCGAGGGACCCTTGGAGGTGACCCCGAGGAGAGGTTTTAAGTTTGATTAAGTCCTAATAGCTTGAGTTTATTAGGCCCTTACACCAACAAGCTGGTATCAGAGCTGCGTTATAGTGATCCTCGTTATAGATAGCTATGGCGGGCAACACCTCGGCGGGAGCTGGTGAATCTTCAGCCCAAGATCGTAGCGGCAGCCAAGATTCTGGTCTTTCAGCGCCAAGGGGAGCGCGAACAAACCAGGGCTCGCTTGTCAAGGAGGTGCTGAAGAATTTCACCGTCGAGAAGTTCAATGGTGAGGGCTATGATGATTGGGCCTGGAAAATGCAATTATATTTCCGTCAGATCGGTTTGCTGAAACTAATGATTGGGGAGGAGCCTAGACCGAGTGACCCCACGCTGCAGGAAGATTGGGACGAGCGCTCCTCGGCTGGCTACTATTTGATGTCGCAGAGTTTGGAGCTGAACCAGCGTCACCACGTCATGCACCTGCTGCCGGAGGTTGAATGCGGTCCGAAGGCGTGGACCGTGTTGAAGGAGCTGCACGCCCCGACCTCCGTTGTCGCAACGTTGATGCTGGAGAGGGAGCTGTCCGCGTTGCGCCTGAGCGAGGGAGAGCCGGTGCAACCAGTCCTGGACAAGATGCGCGACCTCTACGCGAAGTTGGCAACCGCGGGAATCACCTACCCGGAGCAGACCAAGTGCTTGAAGATGCTCTCGCTGCTGCCGGAATCGTGGCTTCAATTTACGAGCGGATTGAGCCTGCCGCAGAACCAGAGCTTGTGGACGCTCGAGTGGGTGCGGACGAAGATTCTGGAGGAGGACTTCCGTCGCCGCCAACTGAGGGGTGGAGACGACGGCAGCAGCGGCTACGGGATGCAAGGGAGCCGACGTGGCAGAGGACGTGGCTTCGGTGGTGCTGGACGCGGTGCAAAGAAAGACGACGACTCCAACGACCAACAAGGAGGTACCGGTTGGGGTCGCGGTGCGAAATCTGGACGTGGGGGCAAGTCGGGTGCTGGTGGCAAAATGAAAGGGAGTTGCTGGTATTGTGAGAAGGAAGGGCACCCCTGGTTTTTGTGCTATAAGAAACCCGATGGATGGACCCCCCAGAATCGTCACCAGGATGGCGGCGCGCGGAGGAACCAGAAAAACGGCGCCAACATGGTCGCTGATTCGTCCGACAACAACCCGAAGGGCAACGGCGGTGCGGAGAAGAAGAAGGAGCGCACCGCGGGCCAATTCTTCCATGTGGGAGACAAGGGGGAGCAAGGAGACGCCTCTGCCAAAGTTGGAGCAGAGCTGCACCCCCTAGACTATTGGGTGTTGGACACAGGCGCTGCTTGGACGATGACGCCGCGCAAGGACCTGCTGGACGAAGTACGAGCTGCACCGATCAATGAAGTGTGCTCCGCCTCTGGACACATGTTGAAGGTGGCTGGTGCGGGACGAGCTGCGTTTAAGGGAGCGGATGGCAAGCCGGTGGTGCTGCACGACGTTCTCTTCGTCCCCGACCTGAAGGCCAACCTTATCTCCCTCCGTAAGCTTGGCAAGGCTGGGGTGAACACCAACACGGATGGGGCACGCACTTATAAGGGGAAGCTGGGCAATCGGGTGCTTTGGGATCTGCACGAGAGCAAGGACGTGTACAGATCTATGTGGCAGCTGCCGGCCCTGGCGTGGCATGGTGGGGGGCAGGCTGGAGAGGGGTCTGCATCCCAGGGGGAGTGCAATGCCGTTGGAGGGGTTGGTGTGAAAGTGTCGGCCAGGTCTGGGGAGACAGATTGGGCAACGGCACACCGGCGCTTAGGGCATGTGGCAATGCCTTTGCTGAAGCAGCTGGAGAAGGATGGAGCCGTTAAGGGTCTAAAGCTGAACGGACAGCCACCCGATGACAACTGTGAAATCTGTTTGCTTTCAAAGTTCACCCGTTTCCCTTTCCATAGTGTGGCTGGCAGGAGCAAGAAGCCTTTGGAGCTGGTCCACATGGACTTGGTGGGGCCGCTGCCGGTGCAAGGGCACAAGGGGGAGCGGTATTTTCTTACAATTGTGGATGACTGGAGCAGGCTGATGTGGGCGTATCCGCTGAAGCAGAAGGACCACGCCGCCTCCACGATACGGGACGATTGGCTGCCATTCGTGGAGAAGCAGGCGGAGTGTGTAGTGAAGCGGATTAGGACAGACCGGGGTGGTGAGTTCCTTGGAGCTGAAATGACGGCCTGGCTCAAGAAGCAGGGCATCCAGAGAGAGCTGACCACGGCTTATACCCCACAGTCCAATGGTGTAGCAGAACGGGCAAACCGGACCATTCTGGAGACAGCTAGGGCGCTGCTCATAGAATCTGGGCTGAGCAATTCTATGTGGCCTCATGCTGTCCGGCACGCCACTGTCGCTAGGAACAGGGTGCTCACCAAGGTTGGGGATGACTCGTGGGTGCCGTTGGAGAGGTGGCTTGGGAGGAAGCCGCCGGTGGACATGCTGAGGGTGTTCGGTTGCATGGCAGTCGCCCACGTCCCCAAGACCTACCGCAGTAAGTTGGGGGCGAGTGCAATCTGGTGTGTGCATTTGGGGCTGGCTGCTGAGAGCAAGGGATGGCTGCTGTGGGAACCATCCAAGGGTGTGTTGTTTGACAGCAGGGATGTGAAATTCATTGAGGGCATGATGTATGGGAGCTGGGAGAAACAGCCGGAGGCAAGGGTGTCCCAGCAGATGGAGCAGATCACCATGCAGCTGGACCTGACTCCTAGTGTGTGGGAGGAGGGAGAGGAGGCAGCTGCTGGAAATGGTGATGGAGAGAAGGTACAGGAGGCATCTGCTGGTGGAGAAAATGGTGTGGAAACTGGCGGCAGCACTAGTGGAGCTGCTGGACCCGAGGGAGGAGAGAAGCAGCAGGGAAAAACTAAGAAGCCGAAGGGTGTCGTTATGAAGGGATGGGAGACACCCGTCTCCAGGCCAGGACGTACCCGTATGGCTACTAAGAAGCTGACTGCAGGAACTGATGCAGCAGAGCAGCAGCTAGGGACCGAAGAGGCATTGCTGATTCTACCTCATGGCTATGACCCGGATGAGGAGGATGAGCCTGCGTACTGTTTTCTTGCCCCTGCACCAGAGGAACCAGCTAGCATGGAGGAGGCATTAGCTGGACCAGATAGGGACAAGTGGCTGGCTTCTAGGGATGCTGAGTACCAGAGTCTGCTGGAGAATAGGACATGGGATCTGGTGGTGCTGCCTGATGGGAAGAAAGCGATACAATGCAAGTGGGTGCTGAGGATCAAGACCGATGACAAGGGGCAGGTCACCATCTACAAGAGTAGGCTGGTGGCGAAGGGGTTTATGCAGAAGGAGAAGCAGGACTTCAACGAGATCTTTGCTCCCACTGCCAAACCCCCTACCCTCCGTGTCTTGTTGGCAGATGCAGCTGTTAGTGGGAAATTCATCATTCAGATGGATATTTCAACGGCATTCCTGAATGGGATTTTAGAGGAGGATGTGTACATGACGCAGCCGCCTGGGTATGAGGATGGTACGGGCAGGGTGTGCAAGCTCAACAAGTCCATCTACGGCTTGAAGCAGGCGCCACGCTGCTGGTACCAGAAGTTGGCAGCTGTTTTAGAGGAGATTGGATTCAGGACCAGCAGCTGTGATGAGAGCCTCTTTCTCAAGGGCGAGGGGGAGAAGCTGGTGCTGTTTCTGGTCTATGTGGACGACATTCTTCTCTTCAGCAGCAGCATGAAGGAGATCCAGAAAGTGCAGCAGCAACTGATGGAAAACTTCAAGTGCAAGAACCTTGGGGAGGTAAAGTACTACCTCGGGATGCACGTGGAGAGGGATCCAGATCACAGGTGGTTGAAGCTGCACCAGGAGAAGTTCATCAAGGAGCTGGGGGAGAAGTATGGGATTGAGAATGAGCGCAAGGTTGCAACTCCCCTGCCAGCAGAATTCAAGCTTGTGAAGGCTGCAGAGGATGAAGGGGTTGAAGCTGAAGAGCAGCAGCAATTTCAGTCCTTGGTGGGCAGCCTCTTGTACGCAGCAGTTCACACGAGGCCCGACATCTCTTTCTCGGTTGGGCAGCTGGCTAGGGTGGTGCAGAATCCATCAGAGGAGCAGGTGGATGCAGCTGAGCGTGTGGTGAAGTACCTGAACTCTCACCCAAGCATTGGAGTTCAATACTCCGCATCTGCACAGGTGAAGCAGAAAGGGGTGGAGGTGCTGAAAGAGAAGGGGGAGAGGCTTGGAGAAGGCAAGCTATTTCTCACTTGCTTTACCGATGCTACGTGGGCTTCTGAGAAGGAGGATTCCTCATCTGTGGGAGGATACATCTGCGTAGTTGGGGGAGGACCTGTTAGTTGGAGGTCCAAGAAGCAGACGGAGACGGCACTCTCTTCCGTAGAATCAGAGTACATGGCGATGTTCCATGGGGTGAAGGAGGTGATTTGGCTGAGGAGGCTGTTAGAGGAGATTGGCCAAGAGCAGAAAGTTGCTACGCCGCTGTTTTGTGATAGCAAGGGGGCTCTTGGGATGGCCAGAAACGCTGTGCTTCATGGGCTGAACAAGCACATGCGTATCAAGTGGCACTGGCTGCGTAAGGAGGTGAAGAGGGGGACGGTGCATCCGATCTACATCAAGACTCACCAGCAGCCAGCAGACTTTCTCACCAAGAGGCTTGCGGATGAGCCTCATTGGCGTTGTGTGCGCATGAGTGGAATGAGCATGAACTAGCATGGAATGACGGGGATGCAGCCGGCAGGCTGAGGGGGAGTGTGTTGGGTGCAAATGCACATTGCACGACATCCTGCCGTCTGTTTGTACGAGTATGCGTGTGCGAATGCATTTGTGCGTGAATGGTGTGTTCGTGTGTTTGTTTGCTTTCGCATTTTTCGCTTGATGCATTTGCAGGTACTCGCGCAATGTGCGCTTCGGCACAACATTGTACGCGCTATGAACAGTGCAAGCAGAAAGGACGAGCTCGCAAAGGAACCCAAGATGGAAGCTTTGCAGTTCGGTTGAGTTGATTGCGCAGATTCAGTTCTATCCAACTCGGAATTGTACTGTTTTGTTTGGTTAACTATAGTGTAGCAGGGAAGGCACTATAGGGGTACAATTTAGGTGAAGGTTGGATGTTGTTTGTCTGTATCTGCATGCTACAAGGCCAGGGGAAACCAGCGGAACCAGCATTTGGCTGGTTGGGCAAAGACAAAACAGGTTCTGTTTTTAGAACCTGAACCTGGTTGTTGTTTTCCCAGGTTGGAAAAACAGAACCAGAGGTTGTTTACCAACCTACCACCTGCTATTTTGTCCAGCCAGGTTGGTTCTGTTGCTTGGAATTATTTGGGATCATCCCTGGTTGTTCCCAGGTTGATTACCAAGGTCCTTGCTAGCTAGAACTATTTAATCCTTCTCTGTTTGTACCTGAACATAGTCAAATTGATTCAAGCGAATTCCTTCCTCGCTGGAATTTCGTTTCTGCGCTATTCGACGGCGGAATGCTACCCGAGTCAACGCTAGTATGCTAGCACTCCAACGCTAGGCAAACGCTGTCCGAGCCAGAACTTAGTAATGGCAGAACTTTTCGCGAGGCAACTTGGCTCATTTTAAAGCTCTTGGAGCGAGCTTCGATATAGCGAATTCTCAGCTTAATCCGACCGACGGTCTGCACGGCACGCTGCGCGACGTTCAAGGTACTCTTGCTGTTTTGACTAAGTCCTTCTTGATCCCTCTCTCTACAAACTCGGACCCGAGGATAGGGGCTGGTCTTGTACCAGGCACCCAGGGACCCTTGGAGGTGACCCCGATGAGAGGTTTTAAGTTTGATTAAGTCCTAATAGCTTGAGTTTATTAGGCCCTTACACCAACAAAAGCGCTTTACACGGCAAAATGAGTGGTACTATGAATAAGTGCGTAACTTAGTGATATGAGTGCTTCTAAGAGTGAGTATGTTATTTAGCGATATGAGTGGTACTAAGAGTAAGTGCGTTACTTAGCAATATGAGTGGTACTATGAGTAAGTGCGTTACTTAGCGAAATGAGTGGTACTAAGAGTAAGCGCGTTACTTAGCGATATGAGTGGTAGTATGAGTAAGTGCGTAACTTAGCGATATGAGTGGTACTATGATTGAGTGCGTTACTTAGCGATATGAGTGGTAGTATGAGTAAGTGCGTATTTTAGCGATATGAGTGGTACTATGATTGAGTGCGTTACTTAGCGATATGAGTGGTAGTATGAGTAAGTGCGTAACTTAGGATCTGAGTGGTTCTAAGGGTGAGTGCGTTACTTAGCGATATAAGTGGTACCGAGTGTGAGTGCGTTTCTTTGTTATATGAGTGGTACTATCAGTGGGTGTTTTATATAGCGATTTAAGTGGTACTATGAGTGAGTGCATTACTTAGCTAAATGAGTGGTACCTTGAGTGAGTACGTTACCGAGCAATATAAATGGTACTATAAGTAAGTACGTTACTTAGTGATATGAGTGGTACTATGAAAAAGCGCGTTACTTGGCGAAATGAGTGGTACTATGAGTAAGTGTGCAACTTAGTGATATGAATGGCTCTAAGGGTGAGTGCGTTACTTAGTGATATAAGTGGTACTATGAGTAAGTGCGTTACTTAGCGATATGAGTAGTACTAAGTGTAAGTGTGTTACTTAGCAATATGAGTGGTACTATGAGTAAGTGCGTAACTTAGCGATATGAGTGGTACTAAGAGTAAATGCGTTATATAGCAATATAGGTGGTACTAAGTGTGAGTGCGTTACAGAGTAGTACTATGAGAAAGTACGTTACTTAGCGATCTGAGTTGTACCATAAGTAAGTACGTTACTTTGCGATATGACTGGTACTATAAAGAAGCGCGTTACTTGGCAAAAAGAGTGGTACTATGAGTAAGTGCGTAACTTAGTGATTTGAGTGGTTCTAAGAGTGAGTGCGTTACTTAGCGATATGAGTGGAATTAAGGGTAAGTGCGTTACTAAGCGAAATGAGTGGTACTAAGAGTAAGTGTGAAACTTAACGAAATGAGTGGTACTAAGAGTGAGTGCGTTACTTAGCGATATGAGTGGTTCTATGAGTGTGTAACTTAACAATATGAGTGGCACAAACAGTGAGTGTGTTACTTAGTGATATGAGTGGTACTAAGAGTGAGTGCGTTTCTTTGCTATATGAGAGTGGTACTATCTGTGGGTGTTTTACATAGCGATATTGAGTGGTACTATGAGTGAGTGCATTACTTAGCTAAATGAGTGGTACTATGAGTGAGTATGTTACTGAGCGATATAAATGGTACTAAGAGTAAGTGCGTTACTTAGCGAAATGAGTGGTACTAAGAGTAAGTGTGAAACTTAGCGATATGAGTGGTACTAAGAGTAACTGAGTTACTAAGAAATATGAGTGGTACTAAGAGTGAGTGCGTTACTTAGCGATATGAGTGGTACTATGAGTAAGTGCGTTACTTAGCGAAATGAGTGGTACTAAGAGTAATTGCGTTACTTAGCGATATGAGTGGTAGTATGAGTAAGTGCGTAACTTAGCGATACGAGTAGTACTATGATTGAGTGCGTTACTTAGCGATATGAGTGGTAGTATGAGTAAGTGCGTAACTTAGCGATATGAGTGGTACTATGATTGAGTGCGTTACTTAGCGATATGAGTGGTAGTATGAGTAAGTGCGTAACTTAGCGATATGAGTGGTACTATGATTGAGTGCGTTACTTAGCGATATGAGTGGTAGTATGAGTAAGTGCGTAACTTAGCGATATGAGTGGTACTATGATTGAGTGCGTTACTTAGCGATATGAGTGGTAGTATGAGTAAGTGCGTAACTTAGGATCTGAATGGTACTAAGGGTGGTTGCGTTTATTTGTTATATGAGTGGTACTATCAGTGGGTGTTTTATATAGCGATTTAAGTGGTTCTATGAGTGAGTGCATTACTTAGCTAAATGAGTGGTACTATGAGTGAGTACGTTACTGAGCGATAGAAATGGTACTATAAGTAAGTACGTTACTTAGTGATATGAGTGGTACTATGAAAAAGCGCGTTACTTGGCAAAATGAGTGGTACTATGAGTAAGTGCGTAACTTAGTGATATGAGTGGCTCTAAGGGTGAGTGCGTTACTTAGTGATATAAGTGGTACTATGAGTAAGTGCGTTACTTAGCGATATGAGTAGTACTAAGTGTAAGTGTGTTACTTAGCAATATGAGTGGTACTATGAGTAAGTGCGTAACTTAGCGATATGAGTGGTACTAAGAGTGAGTGCATTACTTAGCGATATGAGTGGTACTAGAGTAAATGCATTACATAGCAATATAGGTGGTACTAAGTGTGAGTGCGTTACAGAGTAGTACTATGAGAAAGTACGTTACTTAGCGATCTGAGTTGTACCATAAGTAAGTACGTTACTTTGCGATATGACTGGTACTATAAAGAAGCGCGTTACTTGGCAAAAAGAGTGGTACTATGAGTAAGTGCGTAACTTAGTGATTTGAGTGGTTCTAAGAGTGAGTGCGTTACTTAGCGATATGAGTGGAATTAAGGGTAAGTGCGTTACTAAGCGAAATGAGTGGTACTAAGAGTAAGTGTGAAACTTAACGAAATGAGTGGTACTAAGAGTGAGTGCGTTACTTAGCGATATGAGTGGTTCTATGAGTGTGTAACTTAACAATATGAGTGGCACAAACAGTGAGTGTGTTACTTAGTGATATGAGTGGTACTAAGAGTGAGTGCGTTTCTTTGCTATATGAGAGTGGTACTATCTGTGGGTGTTTTACATAGCGATATTGAGTGGTACTATGAGTGAGTGCATTACTTAGCTAAATGAGTGGTACTATGAGTGAGTATGTTACTGAGCGATATAAATGGTACTAAGAGTAAGTGCGTTACTTAGCGAAATGAGTGGTACTAAGAGTAAGTGTGAAACTTAGCGATATGAGTGGTACTAAGAGTAACTGAGTTACTAAGAAATATGAGTGGTACTAAGAGTGAGTGCGTTACTTAGCGATATGAGTGGTACTATGAGTAAGTGCGTTACTTAGCGAAATGAGTGGTACTAAGAGTAATTGCGTTACTTAGCGATATGAGTGGTAGTATGAGTAAGTGCGTAACTTAGCGATACGAGTAGTACTATGATTGAGTGCGTTACTTAGCGATATGAGTGGTAGTATGAGTAAGTGCGTAACTTAGCGATATGAGTGGTACTATGATTGAGTGCGTTACTTAGCGATATGAGTGGTAGTATGAGTAAGTGCGTAACTTAGCGATATGAGTGGTACTATGATTGAGTGCGTTACTTAGCGATATGAGTGGTAGTATGAGTAAGTGCGTAACTTAGCGATATGAGTGGTACTATGATTGAGTGCGTTACTTAGCGATATGAGTGGTAGTATGAGTAAGTGCGTAACTTAGGATCTGAATGGTACTAAGGGTGGTTGCGTTTATTTGTTATATGAGTGGTACTATCAGTGGGTGTTTTATATAGCGATTTAAGTGGTTCTATGAGTGAGTGCATTACTTAGCTAAATGAGTGGTACTATGAGTGAGTACGTTACTGAGCGATAGAAATGGTACTATAAGTAAGTACGTTACTTAGTGATATGAGTGGTACTATGAAAAAGCGCGTTACTTGGCAAAATGAGTGGTACTATGAGTAAGTGCGTAACTTAGTGATATGAGTGGCTCTAAGGGTGAGTGCGTTACTTAGTGATATAAGTGGTACTATGAGTAAGTGCGTTACTTAGCGATATGAGTAGTACTAAGTGTAAGTGTGTTACTTAGCAATATGAGTGGTACTATGAGTAAGTGCGTAACTTAGCGATATGAGTGGTACTAAGAGTGAGTGCATTACTTAGCGATATGAGTGGTACTAGAGTAAATGCATTACATAGCAATATAGGTGGTACTAAGTGTGAGTGCGTTACAGAGTAGTACTATGAGAAAGTACGTTACTTAGCGATCTGAGTTGTACCATAAGTAAGTACGTTACTTTGCGATATGACTGGTACTATAAAGAAGCGCGTTACTTGGCGAAATGAGTGGTACTATGAGTAAGTGCGTAACTTAGTGATATGAGTGGTTCTAAGAGTGAGTGCGTTACTTAGCGATATGAGTGGAATTAAGGGTAAGTGCGTTACTTAGCGAAATGAGTGGTACTAAGAGTAAGTGTGAAACTTAACGAAATGAGTGGTACTAAGAGTGAGTGCGTTACTTAGCGATATGAGTGGTACTATGAGTGCGTAACTTAGCAATATGAGTGGCACAAACAGTGAGTGTGTTACTTAGTGATATGAGTGGTACTAAGAGTGAGTGCGTTTCTTTGCTATATGAGAGTGGTACTATCTGTGGGTGTTTTACATAGCGACATTGAGTGGTACTATGAGTGAGTGCATTACTTAGCTAAATGAGTGGTACTATGAGTGAGTATGTTACTGAGCAATATAAATGGTACTAAGAGTAAGTGCGTTACTTAGCGAAATGAGTGGTACTAAGAGTAAGTGTGGAACTTAGCGATATGAGTGGTACTAAGAGTTACTGAGTTACTAAGCAATATGAGTGGTACTAAGAGTGAGTGCGTTACTTAGCGATATGAGTGGTACTATGAGTAAGTGCGTTGCTTGCGAAATGAGTGGTACTAAGAGTTATTGCTTTACTTAGCGATATGAGTGGTACTAAGTATAAGTGCGTTACTTAGCGATACGAGTGGTACTATGATTGAGTGCGTTACTTAGCGATATGAGTGGTATAAAGGGTAAGTGCGTTACTTAGCGAAATGAGTGGTACTAAGAGTAAGTGTGAAACTTAACGATATGAGTAGTACTAAGAGTAAGTGCGTTACTTAGCAATATGAGTGGTACTAAGAGTGAGTGCGTTACTTAGCGATATGAGTGGTACTATGAGTAAGTGCGTATATTAGCGATATGAGTGGTACTATGATTGGGTGCGTAAATTAGTGATATGAGTGGTATTACGAGTAAGTCCGCAACTTCTCGATATGAGTGGTACTAGAGTACAGGCGTTACACAATAACATGAGTGGTTCTAAATGTGAGGCGTTACTTAGCTATATGAGTGGTACTATGAGTAAGTGCGTTACTTAGCGATATGAGTGGTACTATGAGTAAGTGCGTTACATAGTTATATGAGTGGTACTGAGTGTGGCTGCGTTACTTAGCGATAGGAGTGGTACTATAAGGAAGTGCGTTACATAGCAATATGAGTGGTACTAAGTGTGAGTGCGTTACTTAGCTATGTGAGTGGTACTTTGAGTAGGTGCGTTACTTAACGAAATAAATGGTACTAAGAGTAAGTGTGAAACTTAGGGATATGAATGGTACTAAAGTACAGGCGTTACACGGTAACATGAGTGGTACTAAATGTGAGGGCGTTACTTAGCTATATGAGTGGTACTATGAGTTAGCGATATGCAGAGTTCTAAGAGTAAGTATCTTACTTAGCGATATAAGTGATACTATGAGTAAGTGCGCAACTTAGCGATATGAGTGGTACTAAGAGTAAGTGCGTTACATAGCAATATGAGTGGTACTAAGTGTTTGTGAGTGCTTTACTTAGTGAAATGAGTGGTACTAAGGATAAGTGCGTTACTTGGCGATATGAGTGGTACTAAGAGTAAGTGCGTTACTTGGCGATATGAGTGGTACTAAGAGTAAATGCGTTACTTAGCGATATGAGTGGTACCAAGAGTAAGTGCGTTACTTAGCGATATGAGTGGTACCAAGAGTAAGTACGTTACTTAGCGATATGAGTGGTACAAAGAGTGAGTGCGTTATTTAGCGATATGAGTGGTACTAAGAGTAAGTGCGTAACTTAGCCATATGAGTGGTACTAAGAGTGAGTGTGTTACTTAGCAATATGAGTGGTACTATGAGTAAGTGCGTTACTTAGCGATATGAGTGGTACTAGGTGTGAGTGCGTTACTTAGCGAAATGAATGGTTCTACGAGTAAGTGCGTTCCTTAGCGATATGAGTGGTACTATGAGTAAGTGCGTTACTTAGCAATATGAGTGGTACTAAGAGTGAGTGCGTTACTTAGCGATATGAGTGGTAGTGGTACTATGAGTGAGCTATATGAGTGGTACTATAAGTGAACGCGTTGCTGGACGATATAAATGATACTAAGAGTAAGTGCGTTACTTAGCGATATGAGTGGTACTATGAGTAAGTGTGTTACTTAGCGATATGAGTGGTACTATGAGTAAGTACGTTAATTAGCGATATGCGTAGTACTAAGCGTGAGTGGATTACTTAGCGATACGAGTGGTACTAAGAATATGTGTGTAATTTAGCGATAGGAGTGGTACTAAGAGTGAGTGCGTTGCTTCGCGATTTGAGTGGTACTAAGAGTGAGTGCGTTACTTAGCGATTCGAGTAGTAGTAAGAATAAGTGGGTAACTTAGCGATATGAGTGATACAAATAGTATTTGGGTTATTTAGCGAAATGGGTGGTACTAAGAGTAACTTAGCGATATGAGCGATATGAGTGGTATGAGTAAGTGCGTAATTTAGCGATATAAGTGGTACTAAGAGAGTACGTTTCTTAGCGATATGAGTGTTGGTGTAAGAGCCTAATAAACTCAAGCTATTAGGACTTAATCAAACTTAAAACCTCTCCTCGGGGTCACCTCCAAGGATCCCTGGGTGCCTGGTACAAGACCAGCCCCTATCCTCGGGTCCGAGTTTGTAGAGAGAGGGATCAAGAGAGACTTAGTCAAAACAGCAAGAGTACCTTGAACGTCGCGCAGCGTGCCGTGCAGACCGCCGATCTGATTAAGCTGAGAATTCTCTATATCGAAGCTCGCTCCAAGAGCTTTAAAATGAGCCAAGTTGCCTCACGAAAAGTTCTGCCATTACGAAGTTATGGCTCGGACAGCGTTTGCCTAGCGTTGGAGTGCTACGACTAGCGTTGACTCGGGTAGTATTCCGCCGTCGAACCGCGTAGAAACGAAATTCCAGTGAGGAAGGAATTCGCATGAATCAATTGACTATATCCAGGTACAAATAGAGAAGGAATAAATAGCTATAGCTAGCAAGGGCCTTGGGAATCAACCTGGGAACAACCAGGGATGATCCCAAATAATTCCAAGCAACAGAACCAACCTGGCTGGACAAAACAGCAGGTGGTAGGTTGGAAAACAACCTCTGGTTCTGTTTTTCCAACCTGGGAAAACAACAACCAGGTTCAGGTTAAAAAAACAGAACCTGTTTTGTCCTTGCCCAACCAGCCAAATGCTGGTTCTGCTGGTTTCCCCTGGCCTTGTAGCATGCAGATACAGACAAACAACATCCAACCTTCACCTAAATTGTACTCCTATAGTGCCTTCCCTGCTACACTATAGTCAACCAAACAAAACAGTACAATTTCAAGTTGGATAGAACTGAATCTGCGCATTAAATTGAACCGACCTGCAAAGCTTCCATCTTGGATTCCTTTGCGAGCTCGTCCTTTCTGCTTGCACTGTTCATAGCGCGTACAATGATGTGCCGAAGCGCACATTGCGCGAGTACCTGCAAATGCTTCAAGCGAAAATTGCGAAAACAAACAAACACACGAACACACCATTCACATGCAAATGCATCCGCATACGCATACTCGTACAAACAGACGGCAGGATGTCGTGCAAAGTGAATTTGCACCTATGAGTGGTACTAAGAGTCAGTGCATTATATAGTGATATGAGTGGTACTAAGTGTGAGTGCGTTACTTAGCGATATGAGTGGTACTATGAGTAAGTGCGTAACTTAGCGATATGAGTGGTACTAAGAGTGAGTGCGTTATTTAGCGATATGAGTGGTACTAAGAGTAAGTGCGTTACTTAGCGATATGAGTGGTATTAAAAGTAAGTGCGTTACTTAGCGATATGAGTGGTAGTATAACTAAGTGCTTAACTTATCGATATGAGTGATACTATGATTGATTGCGTTAACTAGCGATGTGAGTGGTACTATGAGTAAGTGCATAATTTAGCGATATGAGTGGTATTAAGAGTAAGTGCGTTACTGAACGATATAAGTGGTACTAAGGGTAAGAGCGGTTCTTAGTGAAATGAGTGGTACCATGAGTAAGTGCAGTTACTTAGCGATATGAATGGTATACTAAGGGTAAATGAGTTACATAGCAATATGAGTGATACTAAGTGTGAGCGCGTTACTTAGCTATATGAGTGGTACTATGAGTAAGTGCGTTAGGCGATTTGAGTGGTTCTATGAGTAAGTGCGTAACTTAGCGATATGAGTGGTACTAAGAGTGGATTCGTTACTTAGCGATATGAGTGGTACTAAGAGTGGGTTCGTTACTTAGCGATATGAGTGGTACTGAGAGTTAGTGCGTCACTTAGCGATATGAGTGGTACTATGATTGAGTGCGTTACTTAGCGATATGAGTGGTACTATGATTAAGTGCGTAACTTAGCGATATGAGTGGTACTAAGAGTGAGTGCGTTACTTGGCGATATGAGTGGTACTAAGAGTATGTGCGTTACTTAGCGATATGAGTGGTACTATGAGTGAGTGCGTTACATAGCAATCTGAGTGATACTAACTGTGAGTGCGTTACATAGCTATATAAGTGGTACTAAGAGTAAGTGCATGGGAAAGATTTGAAGCGGCGATGAAAAGCAAGTTCGATTAGGTGAACGCCTTCGTAGCGGCTAGGAAGCGTCTGCGTCATTTTTGACAGATAGGAAACATCCAGTAGCACACACGACAATTCTTCAGCATCTGCAACAAAATAGACGACATCACGGAAGAATAGATGTGCGATCGCTACCTCGAAGGGTTGAAGCCGGACATAGCGGAGGTTATAGCAGTTTACGAGTTGTTAACCTTCGAGTCGGTAGTTGCAGCAGCAGAACGCGTCGATGCAGTGTGAGGCCGACGGGGTCGTGACGATCCTGATAGGGGATACAACAGACCGATCAACGACGCTCGATCGAGGGACGGACCATCTCATGGAGATTGGTGCAGTTACCAGTGATGGCTCACAGCGAACGGGTTTTAGGGGGAACTGTTACTACTGCAAAAAGCCGGGTCACATGAAGCGGGATCGCCCATAGCTAAGGAGCAGCAGCAGGGAAACCGAAACCACCAGTAGATAGCGGGTCGCTAGCTGGTGTGGAGGCTTCCGTACCCGCCAAGTCTACCAACGTAGAGGAGACGGCCTCGCAGCAGTCATCTACGGAGAACGAGGTAGACACTGTTGATCGTCCAGTCGTGCTTCTAGAGAAGATCCGCAGAGTACTAGTCAAGATTCTCGTAGATAGCGGAGCTAGCCACTCGTTCGTTTCGTCTTCATCGCTAAGAAGTCGTCTCCATCTCGAAGCAGATTCAGCAATCAACTTCAAGGATGCTCGCATGGTAGATGGGACGCCGCTTCACATAAAGTTGCACGTAGTGCTAGGACCGATCATAGTTAGGCGTGATTTCGACTCTGCGACGCTGGACGGATACAATTTTATCTTCGGGAGAGATTGGCTGCGCACAGTTAGTACTCAGTTCGATTGGGCTCAAGGAAATTGCAGCGTCACGGTAGACGGGGAGTTCCGGGAGCTGCCACAGTGGAGCGATGGGGCCATATCTTCTACAACTATCATTAATGCTGTTCGTGTGCGACAGTTAGTGAAGCGTGCGGCACGGATCTTCGCGGTTTTCCTTGAGGAGGTTGAAGCTGAGGAGGGGAAAGTGCTGCAGTTAGTGAGAAGGTGACTCTTCGTGCTGAAGTGAGAGCACTGTTAGCGGAGTTTGCAGACGTCTTCCCCGACGAGTTGCCCCCAGGGTTACCTCCCAGCCGAGCAGTAGACCATCGGATAGAGTTAGAGTCGGGGAGCAGGCCGGTAGCGAAGCCGCAGTGGAGGCTGAGTCCAGCAGAGACAGAGGAGATGACGCAGCAGGTTAGGCACTTTCTCGCACAGGGGTTCATACAGGCACCTAGATTGCCTTGGGCAGCACCAATCCTTTTCGCGCCTAAGAAAGACGGAGGGTTACGGATGTGCATAGATTACCGCGCACTGAACGCCGCCACCGTTAAGAATAGATTCCCGGTGCAGAGCGTAGAGGAACTTCTTGATGCAGTGCAGGGCTCTAGAATTTTCTCAAAAATCAACCTTCGTGAGGGTTACCATCAGATTAACACAAAACGGTGTGGTAGAACTACCTCTGTGCGTAGTTCCAAAGGACCAGCACATGACGGCGTTTTGTACGAAGCAGGGGTTGTACGAGTTTAGGGTTCTACCGTTCGGACTGACCAACGCCCCCGCGATGTTCCAGACGCTAATGAACACCGTTCTCCGAGTTCCTAGGCTCGTTCGTCGTCGTTTACCTAGACGACATCCTAGTGTTCTATAAGATGAAGGAGGTCCACGTGAAGGTCTTCGAGGTCTTGAGGACGCAAAGCAGTCAAAGTGCGAGTTCTTCCTTCCAGAGGTCCAGTTTCTAGGTCACGTCGTTTCCGCTAGTGGCATTAGGACCGACCCGAAGAAGTTTGCAGCATTACGAGATTGGATAGCACCGACCCCAATCAAGGAGTTGCAGAGCTTCTTGGGTTTCGCAAATTACTACCGTCGGTTCGTTCAAAGTTACGCTTCCATCGCTAGTCCACTCACCGACCTACTTCGGAAAGGCGTAGAGTACGTTTGGGGTCCAGCGCAGCAGCAGGCGTTCGAGCAGATGAAGCAGTCGCTCACGTCTTCACCGACTCTGTCGCATCCCGACCCTACTCGCCCGTACGTTGTAGTGACCGACGCTTCAGATCAGGCCATAGGAGCAGTGCTTCTTCAGGACCAGGGACGCGGGTTGCAGCCGATCGCGTACGAGTCGCGTAAGCTGAGGGGAGCAGAGTTGAACTATCTTATACACGACAAGGAAGCGCTCGCGATCATCCATGCGTATAAGGTGTGGAGGTGCTACCTAGAGGGGGCAGATAGTGTTATACGCACGGACCATTGCTCGCTTCGCTTTCTCAAGTCGCAGCCGCAGCTGAGTCGTTGCCAGGTTAAATGGATGGAGTTCATCGAGGGAATTTTTCACTACAGGATAGAGTACAAGCCAGGCATTCGAAACCCAGCAGATCCGCTCATTCGCCCTAGTTGCCAGCTCGCTAGTCTCACAGTCACTGCCGGCCATCCACTTCTCACAGCACTCTTCGAGCACGGTTACACAGTCGATCCCGACTTCACACCGCAACCGCCCGCAGGAGCAGAGGTGCAGGGTAGTGTCTACATACGGAAGGGTACCACACGGACTGGGTTCCAGCCTACAGCCCTCTTCGACAGCTCCTTCTTTTAGAGGCACACGACGTAGTTAGCGCAGGTAACTTCGGAGCAGATAAGATGGCTAAGACGCTTAGTCGCACGTACTACTGGCCAGGGCTTGCAGCAGATGTAGAGAATTACATTCGCTCATGCGACACGTGTCAGCGTACGAAGTCCTCTCGCCAGCGCAAGGCAGGACTATGGCAGCCGATTCCACCGCCCGACCGCCCTTGGCAGATAGTCATCATGGATTTTATTATGGCTTTACCACGCACAGTTACGGGTCACGACGCCATCTTCGTTGTAGTCGACAAGTTTTCTCGAGCAGCGCACTTCATCCCCACGCACAGCAAGGTCACCACAGAGGAAGCCGCGACGCTGATTGTAGATATCGTAGTTTGACTGCGCAGGGTTCCAGATTCCATCATTTTCGACCGCGACCCTAGATTTACCTCGAAGTTTTGGAAGCAGCTTTTCGCACTGTTTGGGACTCGCTTAGCCATGTCGTCAGCGTACCATCCAGAGAAAGACAGATAGACTGAGCGCGTGAACCAGACATTGGAGCAGATTCTTCGCAGCATCACGATGCACGACGCAGCAGCATGGGACAAGAAGCTGAGCATGGCAGAGTTCGCCTACAACAACACGCAACATGTTGGTGTAATGGCCTAATAAACTCAAGCTATTAGGACTTAATCAAACTTAAAACCTCTCCTCGGGGTCACCTCCAAGGGTCCCTGGGTGCCTGGTACAAGACCAGCCCCTATCCTCGGGTCCGAGTTTGTAGAGAGAGGGATCAAGAAGGACTTAGTCAAAACAGCAAGAGTACCTTGAACGTCGCGCAGCGTGCCGTGCAGACCGTCGATCGGATTAAGCTGAGAATTCGCTATATCGAAGCTCGCTCCAAGAGCTTTAAAATGAGCCAAGTTGCCTCGCGAAAAGTTCTGCCATTACGAAGTTATGGCTCAGACGGTGTTTGCCTAGCATTAGAGTGCTAGCGTACTAGCGTTGACTCGGGTAGCATTCCGCCAACGAACCGCGTAGAAACGAAATTCCAGCGAGGAAGGAATTCGCATGAATCAATTGACTATATTCAGGTACAAACAGAGAAGGATTAAATAGTTCTAGCTAGCAAGGACCTTGGGAATCAACCTGGGAACAACCAGGGATGATCCCAAATAATTCCAAGCAACAGAACCAACCTGGCTGGACAAAATAGCAGGTGGTAGGTTGGTAAACAACCTCTGGTTCTGTTTTTCCAACCTGGGAAAACAACAACCAGGTTCAGGTTCTAAAAACAGAACCTGTTTTGTCTTTGCCCAACCAGCCAAATGCTGGTTCCGCTGGTTTCCCCTGGCCTTGTAGCATGCAGATACAGACAAACAACATCCAACCTTCACCTAAATTGTACCCCTATAGTGCCTTCCCTGCTACACTATAGTTAACCAAACAAAACAGTACAATTTCGAGTTGGATAGAACTGAATCTGCGCAATCAACTCAACCGAACTGCAAAGCTTCCATCTTGGGTTCCTTTGCGAGCTCGTCCTTTCTGCTTGCACTGTTCATAGCGCATACAATGTTGTGCCGAAGCGCACATTGCGCGAGTACCTGCAAATGCATCAAGCGAAAAATGCGAAAGCAAACAAACACACGAACACACCATTCACACGCAAATGCATTCGCACACGCATACTCGTACAAACAGACGGCAGGATGTCGTGCAATGTGCATTTGCACCCAACACACTCCCCCTCAGCCTGCCGGCTGCATCCCCGTCATTCCATGCTAGTTCATGCTCATTCCACTCATGCGCACACAACGCCAATGAGGCTCATCCGCAAGCCTCTTGGTGAGAAAGTCTGCTGGCTGCTGGTGAGTCTTGATGTAGATCGGATGCACCGTCCCCCTCTTCACCTCCTTACGCAGCCAGTGCCACTTGATACGCATGTGCTTGTTCAGCCCATGAAGCACAGCGTTTCTGGCCATCCCAAGAGCCCCCTTGCTATCACAAAACAGCGGCGTAGCAACTTTCTGCTCCTGGCCAATCTCCTCTAACAGCCTCTTCAGCCAAATCACCTCCTTCACCCCATGGAACATCGCCATGTACTCTGATTCTACGGAAGAGAGTGCCGTCTCCGTCTGCTTCTTGGACCTCCAACTAACAGGTCCTCCCCCAACTACGCAGATGTATCCTCCCACAGATGAGGAATCCTCCTTCTCAGAAGCCCACGTAGCATCGGTAAAGCAAGTGAGAAATAGCTTGCCTTCTCCAAGCCTCTCCCCCTTCTCTTTCAGCACCTCCACCCCTTTCTGCTTCACCTGTGCAGATGCAGAGTATTGAACTCCAATGCTTGGGTGAGAGTTCAGGTACTTCACCACACGCTCAGCTGCATCCATCTGCTCCTCTGATGGATTCTGCACCACCCTAGCCAGCTGCCCAACCGAGAAAGAGATGTCGGGCCTCGTGTGAACTGCTGCGTACAAGAGGCTGCCCACCAAGGACTGAAATTGCTGCTGCTCTTCAGCTTCAACCCCTTCATCCTCTGCAGCCTTCACAAGCTTGAATTCTGCTGGCAGGGGAGTTGCAACCTTGCGCTCATTCTCAATCCCATACTTCTCCCCCAGCTCCTTGATGAACTTCTCCTGGTGCAGCTTCAACCACCTGTGATCTGGATCCCTCTCCACGTGCATCCCGAGGTAGTACTTTACCTCCCCAAGGTTCTTGCACTTGAAGTTTTCCATCAGTTGCTGCTGCACTTTCTGGATCTCCTTCATGCTGCTGCTGAAGAGAAGAATGTCGTCCACATAGACCAGAAACAGCACCAGCTTCTCCCCCTCGCCCTTGAGAAAGAGGCTCTCATCACAGCTGCTGGTCCTGAATCCCATCTCCTCTAAAACAGCTGCCAACTTCTGGTACCAGCAGCGTGGCGCCTGCTTCAAGCCGTAGATGGACTTGTTGAGCTTGCACACCCTGCCCGTACCATCCTCATACCCAGGCGGCTGCGTCATGTACACATCCTCCTCTAAAATCCCATTCAGGAATGCCGTTGAAATATCCATCTGAATGATGAATTTCCCACTAACAGCTGCATCTGCCAACAAGACACGGAGGGTAGGGGGTTTGGCAGTGGGAGCAAAGATCTCGTTGAAGTCCTGCTTCTCCTTCTGCATAAACCCCTTCGCCACCAGCCTACTCTTGTAGATGGTGACCTGCCCCTTGTCATCGGTCTTGATCCTCAGCACCCACTTGCATTGTATCGCTTTCTTCCCATCAGGCAGCACCACCAGATCCCATGTCCTATTCTCCAGCAGACTCTGGTACTCAGCATCCCTAGAAGCCAGCCACTTGTCCCTATCTGGTCCAGCTAATGCCTCCTCCATGCTAGCTGGTTCCTCTGGTGCTGGGGCAAGAAAACAGTACGCAGGCTCATCCTCCTCATCCGGGTCATAGCCATGAGGTAGAATCAGCAATGCCTCTTCGGTCCCTAGCTGCTGCTCTGCTGCATCAGTTCCTGCAGTCAGCTTCTTAGTAGCCATACGGGTACGTCCTGGCCTGGAGACGGGTGTCTCCCATCCCTTCATAACGACACCCTTCGGCTTCTTAGTTTTTCCCTGCTGCTTCTCTCCTCCCTCGGGTCCAGCAGCTCCACTAGTGCTGCCGCCAGTTTCCACACCATTTTCTCCACCAGCAGATGCCTCCTGTACCTTCTCTCCATCACCATTTCCAGCAGCTGCCTCCTCTCCCTCCTCCCACACACTAGGAGTCAGGTCCAGCTGCATGGTGATCTGCTCCATCTGCTGGGACACCCTTGCCTCCGGCTGTTTCTCCCAGCTCCCATACATCATGCCCTCAATGAATTTCACATCCCTGCTGTCAAACAACACACCCTTGGATGGTTCCCACAGCAGCCATCCCTTGCTCTCAGCAGCCAGCCCCAAATGCACACACCAGATTGCACTCGCCCCCAACTTACTGCGGTAGGTCTTGGGGACGTGGGCGACTGCCATGCAACCGAACACCCTCAGCATGTCCACCGGCGGCTTCCTCCCAAGCCACCTCTCCAAAGGCACCCACGAGTCATCCCCAACCTTGGTGAGCACCCTGTTCCTAGCGACGGTGGCGTGCCGGACAGCATGAGGCCACATAGAGTTGCTCAGCCCAGATTCTATGAGCAGCGCCCTAGCTGTCTCCAGAATGGTCCGGTTTGCCCGTTCTGCTACACCATTGGACTGTGGGGTATAAGCCGTAGTCAGCTCTCTCTGGATGCCCTGCTTCTTGAGCCAGGCCGTCATTTCAGCTCCAAGGAACTCACCACCCCGGTCTGTCCTAATCCGCTTCACTACACACTCCGCCTGCTTCTCCACGAATGGCAGCCAATCGTCCCGTATCGTGGAGGCGGCGTGGTCCTTCTGCTTCAGCGGATACGCCCACATCAGCCTGCTCCAGTCATCCACAATTGTAAGAAAATACCGCTCCCCCTTGTGCCCTTGCACCGGCAGCGGCCCCACCAAGTCCATGTGGACCAGCTCCAAAGGCTTCTTGCTCCTGCCAGCCACACTATGGAAAGGGAAACGGGTGAACTTTGAAAGCAAACAGATTTCACAGTTGTCATCGGGTGGCTGTCCGTTCAGCTTCAGACCCTTAACGGCTCCGTCCTTCTCCAGCTGCTTCAGCAAAGGCATTGCCACATGCCCTAAGCGCCGGTGTGCCGTTGCCCAATCTGTCTCCCCAGATCTGGCCGACACTTTCACACCAACCCCTCCAACGGCATTGCACTCCCCCTGGGATGCAGACCCCTCTCCAGCCTGCCCCCCACCATGCCACGCCAGGGCCGGCAGCTGCCACATAGATCTGTACACGTCCTTGCTCTCGTGCAGATCCCAAAGCACCCGATTGCCCAGCTGCCCCTTATAAGTGCGTGCCCCATCCGTGTTGGTGTTCACCCCAGCCTTGCCAAGCTTACGGAGGGAGATAAGGTTGGCCTTCAGGTCGGGGACGAAGAGAACGTCGTGCAGCACCACCGGCTTGCCATCCGCTCCCTTAAACGCAGCTCGTCCCGCACCAGCCACCTTCAACATGTGTCCAGAGGCGGAGCACACTTCATTGATCGGTGCAGCTCGTACTTCGTCCAGCAGGTCCTTGCGCGGCGTCATCGTCCAAGCAGCGCCTGTGTCCAACACCCAATAGTCTAGGGGGTGCAGCTCTGCTCCAACTTTGGCAGAGGCGTCTCCTTGCTCCCCCTTGTCTCCTACATGGAAGAATTGGCCCGCGGTGCGCTCCTTCTTCTTCTCCGCACCGCCGTTGCCCTTCGGGTTGTTGTCGGACGAATCAGCGACCATGTTGGCGCCGTTTTTCTGGTTCCTCCGCGCGCCGCCATCCTGGTGACGATTCTGGGGGGTCCATCCATCGGGTTTCTTATAGCACAAAAACCAGGGGTGCCCTTCCTTCTCACAATACCAGCAACTCCCTTTCATTTTGCCACCAGCACCCGACTTGCCCCCACGTCCAGATTTCGCACCGCGACCCCAACCGGTACCTCCTTGTTGGTCGTTGGAGTCGTCGTCTTTCTTTGCACCGCGTCCAGCACCACCGAAGCCACGTCCTCTGCCACGTCGGCTCCCTTGCATCCCGTAGCCGCTGCTGCCGTCGTCTCCACCCCTCAGTTGGCGGCGACGGAAGTCCTCCTCCAGAATCTTCGTCCGCACCCACTCGAGCGTCCACAAGCTCTGGTTCTGCGGCAGGCTCAATCCGCTCGTAAATTGAAGCCACGATTCTGGCAGCAGCGAGAGCATCTTCAAGCACTTGGTCTGCTCCGGGTAGGTGATTCCCGCGGTCGCCAACTTCGCGTAGAGGTCGCGCATCTTGTCCAGGACAGGTTGCACCGGCTCTCCCTCGCTCAGGCGCAACGCGGACAGCTCCCTCTCCAGCATCAACGTTGCGACAACGGAGGTCGGGGCGTGCAGCTCCTTCAACACGGTCCACGCCTTCGGACCGCATTCAACCTCCGGCAGCAGGTGCATGACGTGGTGACGCTGGTTCAGCTCCAAACTCTGCGACATCAAATAGTAGCCAGCCGAGGAGCGCTCGTCCCAATCTTCCTGCAGCGTGGGGTCACTCGGTCTAGGCTCCTCCCCAATCATTAGTTTCAGCAAACCGATCTGACAGAAATATAATTGCATTTTCCAGGCCCAATCATCATAGCCCTCACCATTGAACTTCTCGACGGTGAAATTCTTCAGCACCTCCTTGACAAGCGAGCCCTGGTTTGTTCGCGCTCCCCTTGGCGCTGAAAGACCAGAATCTTGGCTGCCGCTACGATCTTGGGCTGAAGATTCACCAGCTCCCGCCGAGATGTTGCCCGCCATAGCTACCTATAACGAGGATCACTATAACGCAGCTCTGATACCAGCTTGTTGGTGTAATGGCCTAATAAACTCAAGCTATTAGGACTTAATCAAACTTAAAACCTCTCCTCGGGGTCACCTCCAAGGGTCCCTGGGTGCCTGGTACAAGACCAGCCCCTATCCTCGGGTCCGAGTTTGTAGAGAGAGGGATCAAGAAGGACTTAGTCAAAACAGCAAGAGTACCTTGAACGTCGCGCAGCGTGCCGTGCAGACCGTCGATCGGATTAAGCTGAGAATTCGCTATATCGAAGCTCGCTCCAAGAGCTTTAAAATGAGCCAAGTTGCCTCGCGAAAAGTTCTGCCATTACGAAGTTATGGCTCAGACGGTGTTTGCCTAGCATTAGAGTGCTAGCGTACTAGCGTTGACTCGGGTAGCATTCCGCCAACGAACCGCGTAGAAACGAAATTCCAGCGAGGAAGGAATTTGCATGAATCAATTGACTATATTCAGGTACAAACAGAGAAGGATTAAATAGTTCTAGCTAGCAAGGACCTTGGGAATCAACCTGGGAACAACCAGGGATGATCCCAAATAATTCCAAGCAACAGAACCAACCTGGCTGGACAAAATAGCAGGTGGTAGGTTGGTAAACAACCTCTGGTTCTGTTTTTCCAACCTGGGAAAACAACAACCAGGTTCAGGTTCTAAAAACAGAACCTGTTTTGTCTTTGCCCAACCAGCCAAATGCTGGTTCCCCTGGTTTCCCCTGGCCTTGTAGCATGCAGATACAGACAAACAACATCCAACCTTCACCTAAATTGTACCCCTATAGTGCCTTCCCTGCTACACTATAGTTAACCAAACAAAACAGTACAATTCCGAGTTGGATAGAACTGAATCTGCGCAATCAACTCAACCGAACTGCAAAGCTTCCATCTTGGGTTCCTTTGCGAGCTCGTCCTTTCTGCTTGCACTGTTCATAGCGCATACAATGTTGTGCCAAAGCGCACATTGCGCGAGTACCTGCAAATGCATCAAGCGAAAAATGCGAAAGCAAACAAACACACGAACACACCATTCACACGCAAATGCATTCGCACACGCATACTCGTACAAACAGACGGCAGGATGTCGTGCAATGTACATTTGCACCCAACACAACACTCCGCCACTGGCATGTCACCGTTCTTCGCACTGTACGGTCAGCACCCCAATGTCCCCACTCGTGTCGATCTCACACCCACAGTCCCTCGTGCGGATAACTTCCACCAGCATCTCACCGTCATTCATGATCACGTGAGGAAGCACCTTGAGCTCGCAAATGCACGCATGGCACGCACCACCAACCGCAGTCGTAGTGAGTAGTTTTCTGTTGGCGTCCATGTTCTTTTGGATAGCCGCAACCTCCGACTGCCACAGGACAGCAAGCTCCATCCGCGCTTCATTGGTCCATTTGTCATTGAGTGTGCACTTGGTCGAGTCGCATATCGCCTCCGCCTTCCCGCTCATTTTCGCATGCACCCGTCATTCCACGTGTCTCTCCTTCGGCCTTACACCGATCCCAACGCCACCGTGATCGCACTCCACTGCCGGTAGCTGTTGACACCGACGAGCCCGACTACCAGATCCAGCGCATCCTCAGGCACCGTCGCCGTCTGCAGGGAGGTGTCTCGTTGGCGTGGTTACGATGCAGCCGACGACAGCTGGGTTCATTCGTTCTCGCTGTCTCCTGACAACGCTTACCTCCAAGCGTACCTTCAGTCTGCAGGCGCCGTGGACGTCGCCTCCTTTGGAGGGGGGTAGTGTTACGGGGTAGTTTACTGTTCAAGGGTGGTTTACCCTAAACAGTGCCCCCAACCCAATCCCAACCTTATCTCCATCCAATCCCTTTGGGATTTCCTCGATTTTCCTTGTGCCACGTGGCACTCTACTCTTTTAGCTTTCCAATTCCTAGTCCCACAAACTACTTTCCAACATTCTCTCTTGTTCGCTATATAAATCTCTCTTGTACTTGCCAACATCAATCCATTCTAAACCAATTCTCATTCAATTATTCAGTAACTATTTCGCATACCTCGCCAAAAGTTCTTTTGCCAAAGTATTCTGCAGCGTTTCATCCTCGACTCGTCGACTCCGCTATTCGCTAGCGGACCTAGGCCAGCGGGCCTAACAACTTAGCGATATGAGTGGTACTAAGTGTGAGTGCGTTACTTAGCGATATGAGTGAGATTATGAGTAAGTGCGTAATTTAGCGATGTGAGTGGTACTAAGAAAGAGTGTGTTACTTCGCTATATGAGTAATACTAAGAGTAAATGCGTTACATACTTATATGAGTGGTACTAAGTGTGAGTGCGTTACTTAGCAATATGAGTGGTACTAAGTGTAAGTGCGTTACTTAGCGATATGAGTGGTACTATGAGTGAGTGCGTTACTTAGCGATATGAGTGATACTATGAGTCAGTGTGTACTTAGGGATATAAGTGGTACTAAGAGTACTTGCGTTAAATAGCAATATGACTGGTACTAAGTGTGAATGCGTTACTTAGCTATATGAGTGGTACTATGAGTAAGTGCATTACATAGAAATATGAGTGGTACTACGTGTGAGTGCGTTACTTAGCTATATGAATGGTACTAAGTGTGAGTGCGTTACTTAGCAATATGAGTGGTACTAAGTGTAAGTGCGTTACTTAGCGATATGAGTGGTACTATGAGTGAGTGCGTTACTTAGCGATATGAGTGATACTATGAGTCAGTGTGTACTTAGGGATATAAGTGGTACTAAGAGTACTTGCGTTAAATAGCAATATGACTGGTACTAAGTGTGAATGCGTTACTTAGCTATATGAGTGGTACTATGAGTAAGTGCATTACATAGAAATATGAGTGGTACTACGTGTGAGTGCGTTACTTAGCTATATGAATGGTACTAAGTGTGAGTGCGTTACTTAGCAATATGAGTGGTACTAAGTGTAAGTGCGTTACTTAGCGATATGAGTGGTACTATGAGTGAGTGCGTTACTTAGCGATATGAGTGATACTATGAGTGAGTGTGTACTTAGGGATATAAGTGGTACTAAGAGTACTTGCGTTAAATAGCAATATGACTGGTACTAAGTGTGAATGCGTTACTTAGCTATATGAGTGGTACTATGAGTAAGTGCGTTACATAGAAATATGAATGGTACTAAGTGTGAGTGCGTTACTTAGCTATATGAGTGGTACTATGGGTAACTGCGTTACTTAGCAATATGGACGGTACTATGAGTAAAAGCGTTACTTGGTGATATGAGTGGTACTGTGAGTAAGTGCGTTATATAGCAATATGAGTGGTACTGAGTGTGAGTACGTCACTTAGCTATATGAGTGGTACTATGAGTAAGTGCCTCACTTAACGATATGAGTGGTACTATGAGTCAGTGCGTTGCTTAGCGATATGAGTGGTACTAAGAGTAAGTGCGTAACTTAGCCATATGAGTGGTACTAAGAGTAACTGCGTTACTTAGCAATATGGTGGTACTATCAGTAAGTGTATAATTTAGCGTTATGAGAGGTACAATGATTGAGTGCCTTACTTAGCGATATGAGTGGTTCTAAGAGTAAGTGCGTAACTTAGCGATATGAGTGGTACTAAGAGTGAGTGCGTTACTTAGCGATATGAGTGGTATTAAGAGTAAATGCGATACATAGTTAAATGAGTGGTACTAAGTGTGAGCGCGTTACTTAGCGATATGAGTGGTACTAAGTGTGAGTGCATTTCCTAGCAATATGAGTGGTACTATGTGTGAGTGCGTTACTTAGCAATATGAGTGGTACTAAGAGTAAGTGCATTACTTAGCTATATGAGTGGTACTTGAGCAAGTGCGTTACTTAGCGATATGAGTGGTACTATGAGTGAGTGCGTTACTTAGCGATATGAGTGGTACTACGAGTAAGTGCGTTACTTAGCGATATGAGTGGTATTAAGAGTAAGTGCGTTACTTAGCAATATGAGTGGTACTATGAGTAAGTAAATGTGTTACATTGCGATATGAGTGGTACTAAGTGTGAGTGCGTTAGTGTGTTTGTTTGCTTTCGCATTTTTCGCTTGATGCATTTGCAGGTACTCGCGCAATGTGCGCTTCGGCACAACATTGTACGCGCTATGAACAGTGCAAGCAGAAAGGACGAGCTCGCAAAGGAACCCAAGATGGAAGCTTTGCAGTTCGGTTGAGTTGATTGCGCAGATTCAGTTCTATCCAACTCGGAATTGTACTGTTTTGTTTGGTTAACTATAGTGTAGCAGGGAAGGCACTATAGGGGTACAATTTAGGTGAAGGTTGGATGTTGTTTGTCTGTATCTGCATGCTACAAGGCCAGGGGAAACCAGCGGAACCAGCATTTGGCTGGTTGGGCAAAGACAAAACAGGTTCTGTTTTTAGAACCTGAACCTGGTTGTTGTTTTCCCAGGTTGGAAAAACAGAACCAGAGGTTGTTTACCAACCTACCACCTGCTATTTTGTCCAGCCAGGTTGGTTCTGTTGCTTGGAATTATTTGGGATCATCCCTGGTTGTTCCCAGGTTGATTCCCAAGGTCCTTGCTAGCTAGAACTATTTAATCCTTCTCTGTTTGTACCTGAATATAGTCAAATTGATTCAAGCGAATTCCTTCCTCGCTGGAATTTCGTTTCTACGCGGTTCGTTGGCGGAATGCTACCCGAGTCAACGCTAGTATGCTAGCACTCCAACGCTAGGCAAACGCTGTCCGAGCCATAACTTCGTAATGGCAGAACTTTTCGCGAGGCAACTTGGCTCATTTTAAAGCTCTTGGAGCGAGCTTCGATATAGCGAATTCTCAGCTTAATCCGACCGACGGTCTGCATGGCACGCTGCGCGACGTTCAAGGTACTCTTGCTGTTTTGACTAAGTCCTTCTTGATCCCTCTCTCTACAAACTCGGACCCGAGGATAGGGGCTGGTCTTGTACCAGGCACCCAGGGACCCTTGGAGGTGACCCCGAGGAGAGGTTTTAAGTTTGATTAAGTCCTAATAGCTTGAGTTTATTAGGCCCTTACACCAACAAGCTGGTATCAGAGCTGCGTTATAGTGATCCTCGTTATAGGTAGCTATGGCGGGCAACACCTCGGCGGGAGCTGGTGAATCTTCAGCCCAAGATCGTAGCGGCAGCCAAGATTCTGGTCTTTCAGCGCCAAGGGGAGCGCGAACAAACCAGGGCTCGCTTGTCAAGGAGGTGCTGAAGAATTTCACCGTCGAGAAGTTCAATGGTGAGGGCTATGATGATTGGGCCTGGAAAATGCAATTATATTTCCGTCAGATCGGTTTGCTGAAACTAATGATTGGGGAGGAGCCTAGACCGAGTGACCCCACGCTGCAGGAAGATTGGGACGAGCGCTCCTCGGCTGGCTACTATTTGATGTCGCAGAGTTTGGAGCTGAACCAGCGTCACCATGTCATGCACCTGCTGCCGGAGGTTGAATGCGGTCCGAAGGCGTGGACCGTGTTGAAGGAGCTGCACGCCCCGACCTCCGTTGTCGCAACGTTGATGCTGGAGAGGGAGCTGTCCGCGTTGCGCCTGAGCGAGGGAGAGCCGGTGCAACCTGTCCTGGACAAGATGCGCGACCTCTACGCGAAGTTGGCGACCGCGGGAATCACCTACCCGGAGCAGACCAAGTGCTTGAAGATGCTCTCGCTGCTGCCAGAATCGTGGCTTCAATTTACGAGCGGATTGAGCCTGCCGCAGAACCAGAGCTTGTGGACGCTCGAGTGGGTGCGGACGAAGATTCTGGAGGAGGACTTCCGTCGCCGCCAACTGAGGGGTGGAGACGACGGCAGCAGCGGCTACGGGATGCAAGGGAGCCGACGTGGCAGAGGACGTGGCTTCGGTGGTGCTGGACGCGGTGCAAAGAAAGACGACGACTCCAACGACCAACAAGGAGGTACCGGTTGGGGTCGCGGTGCGAAATCTGGACATGGGGGCAAGTCGGGTGCTGGTGGCAAAATGAAAGGGAGTTGCTGGTATTGTGAGAAGGAAGGGCACCCTTGGTTTTTGTGCTATAAGAAACCCGATGGATGGACCCCCCAGAATCGTCACCAGGATGGCGGCGCGCGGAGGAACCAGAAAAACGGCGCCAACATGGTCGCTGATTCGTCCGACAACAACCCGAAGGGCAACGGCGGTGCGGAGAAGAAGAAGGAGCGCACCGCGGGCCAATTCTTCCATGTGGGAGACAAGGGGGAGCAAGGAGACGCCTCTGCCAAAGTTGGAGCAGAGCTGCACCCCCTAGACTATTGGGTGTTGGACACAGGCGCTGCTTGGACGATGACGCCGCGCAAGGACCTGCTGGACGAAGTACGAGCTGCACCGATCAATGAAGTGTGCTCCGCCTCTGGACACATGTTGAAGGTGGCTGGTGCGGGACGAGCTGCGTTTAAGGGAGCGGATGGCAAGCCGGTGGTGCTGCACGACGTTCTCTTCGTCCCCGACCTGAAGGCCAACCTTATCTCCCTCCGTAAGCTTGGCAAGGCTGGGGTGAACACCAACACGGATGGGGCACGCACTTATAAGGGGAAGCTGGGCAATCGGGTGCTTTGGGATCTGCACGAGAGCAAGGACGTGTACAGATCTATGTGGCAGCTGCCGGCCCTGGCGTGGCATGGTGGGGGGCAGGCTGGAGAGGGGTCTGCATCCCAGGGGGAGTGCAATGCCGTTGGAGGGGTTGGTGTGAAAGTGTCGGCCAGGTCTGGGGAGACAGATTGGGCAACGGCACACCGGCGCTTAGGGCATGTGGCAATGCCTTTGCTGAAGCAGCTGGAGAAGGATGGAGCCGTTAAGGGTCTAAAGCTGAACGGACAGCCACCCGATGACAACTGTGAAATCTGTTTGCTTTCAAAGTTCACCCGTTTCCCTTTCCATAGTGTGGCTGGCAGGAGCAAGAAGCCTTTGGAGCTGGTCCACATGGACTTGGTGGGGCCGCTGCCGGTGCAAGGGCACAAGGGGGAGCGGTATTTTCTTACAATTGTGGATGACTGGAGCAGGCTGATGTGGGCGTATCCGCTGAAGCAGAAGGACCACGCCGCCTCCACGATACGGGACGATTGGCTGCCATTCGTGGAGAAGCAGGCGGAGTGTGTAGTGAAGCGGATTAGGACAGACCGGGGTGGTGAGTTCCTTGGAGCTGAAATGACGGCCTGGCTCAAGAAGCAGGGCATCCAGAGAGAGCTGACCACGGCTTATACCCCACAGTCCAATGGTGTAGCAGAACGGGCAAACCGGACCATTCTGGAGACAGCTAGGGCGCTGCTCATAGAATCTGGGCTGAGCAATTCTATGTGGCCTCATGCTGTCCGGCACGCCACTGTCGCTAGGAACAGGGTGCTCACCAAGGTTGGGGATGACTCGTGGGTGCCGTTGGAGAGGTGGCTTGGGAGGAAGCCGCCGGTGGACATGCTGAGGGTGTTCGGTTGCATGGCAGTCGCCCACGTCCCCAAGACCTACCGCAGTAAGTTGGGGGCGAGTGCAATCTGGTGTGTGCATTTGGGGCTGGCTGCTGAGAGCAAGGGATGGCTGCTGTGGGAACCATCCAAGGGTGTGTTGTTTGACAGCAGGGATGTGAAATTCATTGAGGGCATGATGTATGGGAGCTGGGAGAAACAGCCGGAGGCAAGGGTGTCCCAGCAGATGGAGCAGATCACCATGCAGCTGGACCTGACTCCTAGTGTGTGGGAGGAGGGAGAGGAGGCAGCTGCTGGAAATGGTGATGGAGAGAAGGTACAGGAGGCATCTGCTGGTGGAGAAAATGGTGTGGAAACTGGCGGCAGCACTAGTGGAGCTGCTGGACCCGAGGGAGGAGAGAAGCAGCAGGGAAAAACTAAGAAGCCTAAGGGTGTCGTTATGAAGGGATGGGAGACACCCGTCTCCAGGCCAGGACGTACCCGTATGGCTACTAAGAAGCTGACTGCAGGAACTGATGCAGCAGAGCAGCAGCTAGGGACCGAAGAGGCATTGCTGATTCTACCTCATGGCTATGACCCGGATGAGGAGGATGAGCCTGCGTACTGTTTTCTTGCCCCTGCACCAGAGGAACCAGCTAGCATGGAGGAGGCATTAGCTGGACCAGATAGGGACAAGTGGCTGGCTTCTAGGGATGCTGAGTACCAGAGTCTGCTGGAGAATAGGACATGGGATCTGGTGGTGCTGCCTGATGGGAAGAAAGCGATACAATGCAAGTGGGTGCTGAGGATCAAGACCGATGACAAGGGGCAGGTCACCATCTACAAGAGTAGGCTGGTGGCGAAGGGGTTTATGCAGAAGGAGAAGCAGGACTTCAACGAGATCTTTGCTCCCACTGCCAAACCCCCTACCCTCCGTGTCTTGTTGGCAGATGCAGCTGTTAGTGGGAAATTCATCATTCAGATGGATATTTCAACGGCATTCCTGAATGGGATTTTAGAGGAGGATGTGTACATGACGCAGCCGCCTGGGTATGAGGATGGTACGGGCAGGGTATGCAAGCTCAACAAGTCCATCTACGGCTTGAAGCAGGCGCCACGCTGCTGGTACCAGAAGTTGGCAGCTGTTTTAGAAGAGATGAGATTCAGGACCAGCTGCTGTGATGAGAGCCTCTTTCTCAAGGGCGAGGGGGAGAAGCTGGTGCTGTTTCTGGTCTATGTGGACGACATTCTTCTCTTCAGCAGCAGCATGAAGGAGATCCAGAAAGTGCAGCAGCAACTGATGGAAAACTTCAAGTGCAAGAACCTTGGGGAGGTAAAGTACTACCTCGGGATGCACGTGGAGAGGGATCCAGATCACAGGTGGTTGAAGCTGCACCAGGAGAAGTTCATCAAGGAGCTGGGGGAGAAGTATGGGATTGAGAATGAGCGCAAGGTTGCAACTCCCCTGCCAGCAGAATTCAAGCTTGTGAAGGCTGCAGAGGATGAAGGGGTTGAAGCTGAAGAGCAGCAGCAATTTCAGTCCTTGGTGGGCAGCCTCTTGTACGCAGCAGTTCACACGAGGCCCGACATCTCTTTCTCGGTTGGGCAGCTGGCTAGGGTGGTGCAGAATCCATCAGAGGAGCAGGTGGATGCAGCTGAGCGTGTGGTGAAGTACCTGAACTCTCACCCAAGCATTGGAGTTCAATACTCCGCATCTGCACAGGTGAAGCAGAAAGGGGTGGAGGTGCTGAAAGAGAAGGGGGAGAGGCTTGGAGAAGGCAAGCTATTTCTCACTTGCTTTACCGATGCTACGTGGGCTTCTGAGAAGGAGGATTCCTCATCTGTGGGAGGATACATCTGCGTAGTTGGGGGAGGACCTGTTAGTTGGAGGTCCAAGAAGCAGACGGAGACGGCACTCTCTTCCGTAGAATCAGAGTACATGGCGATGTTCCATGGGGTGAAGGAGGTGATTTGGCTGAGGAGGCTGTTAGAGGAGATTGGCCAGGAGCAGAAAGTTGCTACGCCGCTGTTTTGTGATAGCAAGGGGGCTCTTGGGATGGCCAGAAACGCTGTGCTTCATGGGCTGAACAAGCACATGCGTATCAAGTGGCACTG
Source organism: Closterium sp. Yama58-4 (assembly GCA_947470075.1). NCBI lineage: Eukaryota > Viridiplantae > Streptophyta > Zygnematophyceae > Desmidiales > Closteriaceae > Closterium > Closterium sp. Yama58-4. The sequence continues at coordinate 46,765 of CANIUD010000709.1, forward strand.
GCTGCGTAAGGAGGTGAAGAGGGGGACGGTGCATCCGATCTACATCAAGACTCACCAGCAGCCAGCAGACTTTCTCACCAAGAGGCTTGCGGATGAGCCTCATTGGCGTTGTGTGCGCATGAGTGGAATGAGCATGAAATAGCATGGAATGACGGGGATGCAGCCGGCAGGCTGAGGGGGAGTGTGTTGGGTGCAAATGCACATTGCACGACATCCTGCCGTCTGTTTGTACGAGTATGCGTGTGCGAATGCATTTGTGCGTGAATGGTGTGTTCGTGTGTTTGTTTGCTTTCGCATTTTTCGCTTGATGCATTTGCAGGTACTCGCGCAATGTGCGCTTCGGCACAACATTGTACGCGCTATGAACAGTGCAAGCAGAAAGGACGAGCTCGCAAAGGAACCCAAGATGGAAGCTTTGCAGTTCGGTTGAGTTGATTGCGCAGATTCAGTTCTATCCAACTCGGAATTGTACTGTTTTGTTTGGTTAACTATAGTGTAGCAGGGAAGGCACTATAGGGGTACAATTTAGGTGAAGGTTGGATGTTGTTTGTCTGTATCTGCATGCTACAAGGCCAGGGGAAACCAGCGGAACCAGCATTTGGCTGGTTGGGCAAAGACAAAACAGGTTCTGTTTTTAGAACATGAACCTGGTTGTTGTTTTCCCAGGTTGGAAAAACAGAACCAGAGGTTGTTTACCAACCTACCACCTGCTATTTTGTCCAGCCAGGTTGGTTCTGTTGCTTGGAATTATTTGGGATCATCCCTGGTTGTTCCCAGGTTGATTCCCAAGGTCCTTGCTAGCTAGAACTATTTAATCCTTCTCTGTTTGTACCTGAATATAGTCAAATTGATTCAAGCGAATTCCTTCCTCGCTGGAATTTCGTTTCTACGCGGTTCGTTGGCGGAATGCTACCCGAGTCAACGCTAGTATGCTAGCACTCCAACGCTAGGCAAACGCTGTCCGAGCCATAACTTCGTAATGGCAGAACTTTTCGCGAGGCAACTTGGCTCATTTTAAAGCTCTTGGAGCGAGCTTCGATATAGCGAATTCTCAGCTTAATCCGACCGACGGTCTGCATGGCACGCTGCGCGACGTTCAAGGTACTCTTGCTGTTTTGACTAAGTCCTTCTTGATCCCTCTCTCTACAAACTCGGACCCGAGGATAGGGGCTGGTCTTGTACCAGGCACCCAGGGACCCTTGGAGGTGACCCCGAGGAGAGGTTTTAAGTTTGATTAAGTCCTAATAGCTTGAGTTTATTAGGCCCTTACACCAACAAGTGTGAGTGGGTTACTTAGCAAAATGAGTGGTACTAAAAGTGAGTGCTTTACATAGCGATATGAGTGGTACTAAGAGAGAGCATGTTAGTTAGCGATATGAGTGGCACTATGAGTGAGTGCGTTACTTAGCGATATGAGTAGTACTAAGAGTAAGTGCGTTACTTAACGATATGAGTGGTACTAAGAGTAAGTGCGTTACTTAGCTATATAAGTGAATGCATTACTGAGCGATATAAATGGTACTAAGAGTAAGTGCGTTACTTAGCAATATGACTGGTAATATGACTAAGTGTGTTACTTAGCGATATGAGTGGTACTAAGTGTAAGTGCGTTACATAGCAATATGTGCGGAGATAACTTCTACGGGCTAGGCACGGGTGCTCGTGTGATCTCTGCGTTCGTTCCTTAGTCATTTTATTGTGCGCACACTACTTGCTAGTTCACGGGGAGAATTGGCAAGAGTTTCACTAGGAAAAGTTCACAAGAATGATACAATGATGTTGGCTAGGCAAGATTTACATCAGAGCTGGGATGCAGGTCGACTGCCAGCGCAGCACGCATGGTAAACCGCGCGCCAGCACGACATGGTCGACTGCGCTCGAGCAGTGCAGAGACGCGGCTTGCCAACGCTGCAGGTCGACGGCATGACAACAGCGCAAGTCGACGGCGTGCCAGCGTTGCTCCCGCAGTACAGCATCGCACCCGCTTCGCAGGTGCGCGCAGATGATTGGCGTGCAGTGCCTCGTCACCTGCACAGCGTTCGCACCAAGTCAACTTTGTGCTGACGACTGCATCTGATCTGCCAGGTCGACCTCGGGATACCACCACCGAGGTCGTTCTCGCCAACCTCGCCTGGGCGACCTTCGCGTGCCTTCGCAGACCCTCGTCACCCAGGTAACCTGGTCGACCGGGCAACCACGTCGACCAGCGGCTCCCATGTGTGCCCGTCGACCACCCAGGTCGACGACCACTTCCAGTCGACCTCCCCAGGTCGACCACTACCCCCTGGTCGACCAGCTCTAGGTAGACGCCACTCCTGGTCGTCGGGGTCGGCTGACAATTGTGCTGGTCGACGAGGAGCTGGTCGACCAGGGGTGTGGTCGACCTGGAGAGGTCGACTTGAAGTGGCCGTCGACCTGGATGGTCGACGGGCACACATGAGAGCCGCTGGTCGACGTGGTTGCCCGGTCGACCAGGTTACCTGGGTGACGAGGGTCTGCGAAGGCACGCGAGAGTCGCCACGTCGGATGTGGTGTTCTACGAGGACATGTCGCTGGAGGTGTGGAAGTCGGAGCACGGGCCGGTGGGAGGGCGGACGCCGACCACCCTGCCGACCGACACCTCGCCGGCGACGTTGCCTCTGCTCGCCGAGGTCGGTGAGCTTGCTGACGGGGATCCCAAGGTCGTCCCGCCTTCCTCCCCTTCCCCTGCCCGTCCCCTCATCGCCGACTTCCGTGGGCTGACTCCGGCGTCGGCCTCCGGCGATGAGGGGAGCAGTGGGGCGTCGCCTGTGGCGCCGACCAAGGGCATCGCCGGTGGCCAACGTGACGGCCAGAAAGTCGGCCTGGAAGTGAAGTCGACGGCGGGGCAAACGGGGACGCAGCAGGCTGAGCAAGAACAGCCGACAGGGAAGCAGGCAGCAGCGCGGCGGACCCAGGAGCAGTCGGCGATTTGGCAGTCGGCAGGGGAGCTGATCGCAGGGGTGAAATCAGTCAGGACGCCGACCGAGGTGCAGTAGGACGACGAGGACGCCGGAGCCAGTGAAGATGAAGGGGGGGAGTTGGGCGACGACGAGTCCAACGACAGTGACGCGGTGGAGGCCGAGGATGGACCTCGACGTACCGGCCGACTTCGGAGGCCACCCGACTTTTTCGTCCCTGCTGCCTTCACCACGGTGTACGACGTGGAGGATGACGACGGAGTTTCCGGAGCTCGACCCCGACATGCTGGCCGACCCCGAGCACCGTTAGAACATCTCGACGATGACGGTGAAGGAGGCGTTGGCAAGCTGGAAGGGCCCGGCGGTGAAGGCCGCCATGGAAGAGGAGATCCGCAGCCTCATCAACATGGGCACGTGGGAGCTGGTCGAACGCCCGCCGGGAGTGAACATCATGAAGAACCGGTGGGTGTTGACGACGAAGTACCACATTGATGACATCGTCGAGCGAGAGAAGGCGAGGCTGGTCGTGAAGGGCTTCACGCAGGTGTATGGCACCGACTACGACGAGACGTTCGTGGCGGTAGACAGCTACGTAACGCAGAGGATCCTCCTCAGCATCGTCGCCGTCCTCAACCTCAACCTGAAGAATGCCTTCCTGCAGAGCAGCTCTACATGAAGAATGCCTTCCTGCGGAGCAAGCTCGACTGGGTGCTGTACATGTCCCAGTCGGACTACTTCATCGGCGGGACCGGCCGGGTGTGCAAGCTGCTGAAGAGCCTCTACGGGCTGAAGCAGTCGCCGCTGTTGTGGTACAAGGCGCTCAACGACGTGCTGGTCGGTGCCGGGTGGAAGAAGAGCCAGGTCGACGAGGCCCTCTACTTCAAGGTCGGCAACGACAAGGAGACCCGCTGGGTGCTGATCTACGTCGACGACTTGCTCGCCGCCAGCAGCTGAAGGAGCTGAAGGAGCTGCTGGAGGCCGCCTTCGAGCTGCACGAGATCTCGCCGGTGCAGAAGTACCTCGGGCTGGAGATCGTGCGCGACAGGTCGGCGAGGAAGCTGTGGCTGCACCAGCAGGGCTACGCCGACAAACTGCGTAGGCGCTTCATCGATGAGGAGCAGACCGGGCGCAACCCGAAGACGCCGGTCTCGGTCGACGACAAGAAGGCACACGAGCAACAGGAGGAGGAGTACCGGCAGAAGGTCGGCTCGCTGCAGTTCGCGGCGACGACGACGAGGCCGGACATCGCTTTCGCCTGCAGCAAGCTGGGGAGCGGCCTCACGGTGAGAAGCGACCAGCACTGGCGCGAGGTCGACCGCTGCCTCGCCTACCTCGCCAACACGCGTGACACCGCCCTGGAGTTCGGCGGTGGACCTGAGTCGCTGGTCGGCTACGTGGACGCCGACGACGCCGGTGACAAGCAGAGCAGGACGAGCACGGGCGGCTACGTGTTCGTCTACGGAGGGGCCGCAGTCTCCTGGTCGAGCCAGCACATCAAGTGCGCGACGCTGTCGTCGACCGAGTCGGAGTACGTGGCGGCCGTCGAAGCTGGCAAGGAGGGACGCCGACTTCGCTTCCTCCTGGCAGAGTTCCAGCAGCTGGACGCTGGAAGGCCGACGGTCCTGAGGGTGGACAACAAGTCGGCCATCACAGTCGCCGAGGGCATGGGGTTGACGGGCAACCTCAAGCACATGGAGCAGCGACAGGCCTGGCTGCAGCACATGGTGAAGCGGGGGAAGTTTGCGCTGCAGTACATTCCGACCGCGGAGCAGCCGGCCGACTTCCTCACGAAGGCGCTGCACTATCCGGCTTTCAACCGGTGCTCCGTTACAATCGGCCAAGTGCTTCTGGCCAACGTGGGCGACGGCGACGACGACGTGCAGCAGTAGGTGCCATGCCCCGTTGCATGGCTGGTGCGGTGGACGACGTGCTGTGTGTTGGGTGCACGTCGACGAGCTTTTTTCGGAGAAGTGTTGCCGTGTGGGCTGGGGGCCCAAGCGTGAACGCGGCAGGGGAGTGTCAACGGGAGTTGTGTGTTGGCCCCGTCCTCGTGGGCGGAGCCGACTTCGTGGTCGGGTGTAGGAGTACAGTCGACCTGTAGCAATGGGCGAGCTGGTTGACGGGGTTGGTCGACCTGCACGGGGAGCCACTGCATGGGCGCCGACTTCGGGAGGGCGCCAACTTCGGGTGGTCGACCTGGGAAGTCGACCTGCGGAGGGCGTCGACTTGGTGACGCCGACTTCGGGTAGCCGACTTCGGGGTCGGATGACAACTGTGCTGGTCGATGATGAGCTGGTCGACCAGGAGTGACGTCGACCTAGAGCTGGTCGACCAGGGGTGTGATCGAGCTGGGGAGGTCGACTTGAAGTGGCCGTCGACCTGGGTGGTCGACGGGCACATATGGGGGCCGCTGATCGACGTGGTTGCCCAATTGACCAGGTTACCTGGGTGACGAGGGTCTGCGAAGTTCGCCCAGGCGAGGTTGTCGAGGACGACCTCGGTGGTGGTATCCCGAGGTCGACCTGGCAGATCAGATGCAGTCGTCAGCACGAAGTTGACTTGGTGTGTGCGCTGTGCAGGTGACGAGGCACTGCACGCCAATCATCTGCGCGCACCTGCGAAGCGGGTGCGATGCTGTACTGCGGGAGCAACGCTGGCACGCCGTCAACTTGCGCTGTTGTCATGCCGTCGACCTGCAGCGTTGGCAAGCCGCGTCTCTACACTGCTGGAGCGCGGTCGACCAAGTCGTGCTGGCGCGCGGTCGACCGTGCTGCGCTGGCAATCGACCTGCTTGCATCCTGACTGTGCTGGCAGTCGAACTCTTGCCAATTCTTCCCGTGAACTAGCAAGTAGTGTGCGCACAAGGAAACGACTAAGGAACGAACGAACACAAAAAACACACGAGCACCCGTAGTCTAGCTCCCGTTGTAGCAGTTATCTCCGCACATAGTACCTCTTAAATCGCTAAGTAAAGCATTCACTCATACCACCACTCATATCTCTAAGTAACGCACTTACTCTTAGTACCACTCATATCGCTAAATAACATACTCACTCTTAGAAGCACTCATATCACTAAGTTACGCACTTATTCATAGTACCACTCATTTTGCCGTGTAAAGCGCTTTCTCATAGTACCACTCATATCGCTAAGTAACGTACTTACTTATAGTACCACTTATATAGCTAAGTAACTTACTTTCTCATAGTACTACTCATAATGTTTTGTAATGCACTCACACTCAGTACGACCCATATTGCTATGAACACCTTTACTCTAGTACCACTCCTATCGCTAGGTAATGCACTCACTTTTAGTACCGCTCATATCGCTAAATTACACACTTACTAATAGTACCACTCATATTGCTAAGTAATGTACCTACATTTAGTACCACTCATATCGCTAAGTAACGCACTTACTCATAGTACCGCTCAAATCGCTAAGTAACACACGCACACTTAGTACCACTCATATGTAACGCACTTACTCTTAGTACCACTCATATCGCTAAGTAATGCACTTACTCTTAGTACCACTCATATCGCTAAGTAACGCACCCACTTTTAGAATCACTCATATGACTAAGTTACGCACTTACTCATAGTACCACTCATTTCGCTAAGTAACGCACTTACTCATAGTACCACTCATATCGCTAAGTAACGTACTTACTTATAGTACCACTGATATCGCTAAGTAACGTACTTACTCTTAGTACCACTCATATAGCTAAGTAACGCACTCCCACTTTGTTCCACTTATATTGCTATGTAACGCCTTTAGTACCACTCATATCGTAACGCACTCACTCTTAGTACCACTCATATCTTTAAGTTACGCACTTACCCGTAGTACCACTCATATCGCTAAGTAACGCACTCAATCATAGTACCACTCATATCGCTAAGTTACGCACTTACTCATACTACCACTCATATCGCTAAGTAACGCACTTATTCTTAGTACCATTTGTATCGCTAAGTAATGAACTCACTCATAGTGTCAACGGGAGTTGTGTGTTGGCCCCGTCCTCGTTTGGGCGGAGCCGACTTCGTGGTCGGGTGTAGGGGTGCAGCCGACCTGTAGCAGTGGGCGAGCTGGTCGACGGGGTTGGTCGACCTGCACGGGGAGCCACTGCATGGGCGCCGACTTCGGGAGGGCGCCAACTTCGGGTGGTCGACCTGGGAAGTCGACCTGCGGAGGGCGTCGACTTGGTGACGCCGACTTCAAGTAGCCGACTTCGGGGTCGGCTGACAATTGTGCTGGTCGACGAGGAGCTGGTCGACCAGGGGTGTGGTCGACCTGGAGAGGTCGACTTGAAGTGGCCGTCGACCTGGATGGTCGACGGGCACACATGAGAGCCGCTGGTCGACGTGGTTGCCCGGTCGACCAGGTTACCTGGGTGACGAGGGTCTGCGAAGGCACGCGAGAGTCGCCACGTCGGATGTGGTGTTCTACGAGGACATGTCGCTGGAGGTGTGGAAGTCGGAGCACGGGCCGGTGGGAGGGCGGACGCCGACCACCCTGCCGACCGACACCTCGCCGGCGACGTTGCCTCTGCTCGCCGAGGTCGGTGAGCTTGCTGACGGGGATCCCAAGGTCGTCCCGCCTTCCTCCCCTTCCCCTGCCCGTCCCCTCATCGCCGACCTCCGTGGGCTGACTCCGGTGTCGGCCTCCGGCGATGAGGGGAGCAGTGGGGCGTCGCCTGTGGCGCCGACCAAGGGCATCGCCGGTGGCCAACGTGACGGCCAGAAAGTCGGCCTGGAAATGAAGTCGACGGCGGGGCAAACGGGGACGTAGCAGGCTGAGCAAGAACAGCCGACAGGGAAGCAGGCAGCAGCGCGGCGGACCCAGGAGCAGTCCGTGATTTGGCAGTCGGCAGGGGAGCTGATCGCAGGGGTGAAATCAGTCAGGACGCCGACCGAGGTGCAGTAGGACGACGAGGACGCCGGAGCCAGTGAAGATGAAGGGGGGGAGTTGGGCGACGATGAGTCCAACGACAGTGACGCGGTGGAGGTCGAGGATGGACCTCGACGTACCGGCCGACTTCGGAGGCCACCCGACTTTTTCGTCCCTGCTGCCTTCACCACGGTGTACGACGTGGAGGATGACGACGGAGTTTCCGGAGCTCGACCCCGACATGCTGGCCGACCCCGAGCACCGTTAGAACATCTCGACGATGACGGTGAAGGAGGCGTTGGCAAGCTGGAAGGGCCCGGCGGTGAAGGCCGCCATGGAAGAGGAGATCCGCAGCCTCATCAACATGGGCACGTGGGAGCTGGTCGAACGCCCGCCGGGAGTGAACATCATGAAGAACCGGTGGGTGTTGACGACGAAGTACCACATTGATGACATCGTCGAGCGAGAGAAGGCGAGGCTGGTCGTGAAGGGCTTCACGCAGGTGTATGGCACCGACTACGACGAGACGTTCGTGGCGGTAGACAGCTACGTAACGCAGAGGATCCTCCTCAGCATCGTCGCCGTCCTCAACCTCAACCTGAAGAATGCCTTCCTGCAGAGCAGCTCTACATGAAGAATGCCTTCCTGCGGAGCAAGCTCGACTGGGTGCTGTACATGTCCCAGTCGGACTACTTCATCGACGGGACCGGCCGGGTGTGCAAGCTGCTGAAGAGCCTCTACGGGCTGAAGCAGTCGCCGCTGTTGTGGTACAAGGCGCTCAACGACGTGCTGGTCGGTGCCGGGTGGAAGAAGAGCCAGGTCGACGAGGCCCTCTACTTCAAGGTCGGCAACGACAAGGAGACCCGCTGGGTGCTGATCTACGTCGACGACTTGCTCGCCGCCAGCAGCTGAAGGAGCTGAAGGAGCTGCTGGAGGCCGCCTTCGAGCTGCACGAGATCTCGCCGGTGCAGAAGTACCTCGGGCTGGAGATCGTGCGCGACAGGTCGGCGAGGAAGCTGTGGCTGCACCAGCAGGGCTACGCCGACAAACTGCGTAGGCGCTTCATCGATGAGGAGCAGACCGGGCGCAACCCGAAGACGCCGGTCTCGGTCGACGACAAGAAGGCACACGAGCAACAGGAGGAGGAGTACCGGCAGAAGGTCGGCTCGCTGCAGTTCGCGGCGACGACGACGAGGCCGGACATCGCTTTCGCCTGCAGCAAGCTGGGGAGCGGCCTCACGATGAGGAGCGACCAGCACTGGCGCGAGGTCGACCGCTGCCTCGCCTACCTCGCCAACACGCGTGACACCGCCCTGGAGTTCGGCGGTGGACCTGAGTCGCTGGTCGGCTACGTGGACGCCGACGACGCCGGTGACAAGCAGAGCAGGACGAGCACGGGCGGCTACGTGTTCGTCTACGGAGGGGCCGCAGTCTCCTGGTCGAGCCAGCACATCAAGTGCGCGACGCTGTCGTCGACCGAGTCGGAGTACGTGGCGGCTGTCGAAGCTGGCAAGGAGGGACGCCGACTTCGCTTCCTCCTGGCAGAGTTCCAGCAGCTGGACGCTGGAAGGCCGACGGTCCTGAGGGTGGACAACAAGTCGGCCATCACAGTCGCCGAGGGCATGGGGTTGACGGGCAACCTCAAGCACATGGAGCAGCGACAGGCCTGGCTGCAGCACATGGTGAAGCGGGGGAAGTTTGCGCTGCAGTACATTCCGACCGCGGAGCAGCCGGCCGACTTCCTCACGAAGGCGCTGCACTATCCGGCTTTCAACCGGTGCTCCGTTACAATCGGCCAAGTGCTTCTGGCCGACGTGGGCGACGGCGACGACGACGTGCAGCAGTAGGTGCCATGCCCCGTTGCATGGCTGGTGCGGTGGACGACGTGCTGTGTGTTGGGTGCACGTCGACGAGCTTTTTTCGGAGAAGTGTTGCCGTGTGGGCTGGGGGCCCAAGCGTGAACGCGGCAGGGGAGTGTCAACGGGAGTTGTGTATTGGCCCCGTCCTCGTGGGCGGTGCCGACTTCGTGGTCGGGTGTAGGAGTACAGTCGACCTGTAGCAATGGGCGAGCTGGTCGACGGGGTTGGTCGACCTGCACGGGGAGCCACTGCATGGGCGCCGACTTCGGGAGGGCGCCAACTTTGGGTGGTCGACCTGGGAAGTCGACCTGCGGAGGGCGTCGACTTGGTGACGCCGACTTCGGGTAGCCGACTTCGGGGTCGGATGACAACTGTGCTGGTCGATGATGAGCTGGTCAACCAGGAGTGACGTCGACATAGAGCTGGTCGACCAGGGGTGTGATCGAGCTGGGGAGGTCGACTTGAAGTGGCCGTCGACCTGGGTGGTCGACGGGCACACATGAGGGCCGCTGATCGACGTGGTTGCCCAATCGACCAGGTTACCTGGGTGAAGAGGGTCTGCGAAGTTCGCCCAGGCGAGGTTGGCGAGGACGACCTCGGTGGTGGTATCCCGAGGTCGACCTGGCAGATCAGATGCAGTCGTCAGCACGAAGTTGACTTGGTGTGTGCGCTGTGCAGGTGACGAGGCACTGCACGCCAATCATCTGCGCGCACCTGCGAAGCGGGTGCGATGCTGTACTGCGGGAGCAACGCTGGCACGCCGTCAACTTGCGCTGTTGTCACGCCGTCGACCTGCAGCGTTGGCAAGCCGCGTCTCTACACTGCTGGAGCGCGGTCGACCAAGTCGTGCTGGCGCGCGGTCGACCATGCTGCGCTGGCAGTCGACCTGCTTGCATCCTGACTGTGCTGGCAGTCGAACTCTTGCCAATTCTTCCCGTGAACTAGCAAGTAGTGTGCGCACAAGGAAACGACTAAGGAACGAACGAACACAAAAAACACACGAGCACCCGTAGTCTAGCTCCTGTTGTAGCAGTTATCTCCGCACATAGTACCTCTTAAATCACTAAGTAAAGCATTCACTCATACCACCACTCATATCTCTAAGTACCGCACTTACTCTTAGTACCACTCATATCGTTAAATAACATACTCACTCTTAGAAGCACTCATATCACTAAGTTACGCACTTATTCATGTTTGTGTAAGGGCCTAATAAACTCAAGCTATTAGGACTTAATCAAACTTAAAACCTCTCCTCGGGGTCACCTCCAAGGGTCCCTGGGTGCCTGGTACAAGACCAGCCCCTATCCTCGGGTCCGAGTTTGTAGAGAGAGGGATCAAGAAGGACTTAGTCAAAACAGCAAGAGTACCTTGAACGTCGCGCAGCGTGCCGTGCAGACCGTCGGTCGGATTAAGCTGAGAATTCGCTATATCGAAGCTCGCTCCAAGAGCTTTAAAATGAGCCAAGTTGCCTCGCGAAAAGTTCTGCCATTACTAAGTTATGGCTCGGACAGCGTTTGCCTAGCGTTGGAGTGCTAGCATACTAGCGTTGACTCGGGTAGCATTCCGCCGTCGAATAGCGCAGAAACGAAATTCCAGCGAGGAAGGAATTCGCTTGAATCAATTTGACTATATTCAGGTACAAACAGAGAAGGATTAAATAGTTCTAGCTAGCAAGGACCTTGGGAATCAACCTGGGAACAACCAGGGATGATCCCAAATAATTCCAAGCAACAGAACCAACCTGGCTGGACAAAATAGCAGGTGGTAGGTTGGTAAACAACCTCTGGTTCTGTTTTTCCAACCTGGGAAAACAACAACCAGGTTCAGGTTCTAAAAACAGAACCTGTTTTGTCTTTGCCCAACCAGCCAAATGCTGGTTCCGCTGGTTTCCCCTGGCCTTGTAGCATGCAGATACAGACAAACAACATCCAACCTTCACCTAAATTGTACCCCTATAGTGCCTTCCCTGCTACACTATAGTTAACCAAACAAAACAGTACAATTTCGAGTTGGATAGAACTGAATCTGCGCAATCAACTCAACCGAACTGCAAAGCTTCCATCTTGGGTTCCTTTGCGAGCTCGTCCTTTCTGCTTGCACTGTTCATAGCGCATACAATGTTGTGCCGAAGCGCACATTGCGCGAGTACCTGCAAATGCATCAAGCGAAAAATGCGAAAGCAAACAAACACACGAACACACCATTCACACACAAATGCATTCGCACATGCATACTCGTACAAACAGACGGCAGGATGTCGTGCAATGTGCATTTGCACCCAACACACTCCCCCTCAGCCTGCCGGCTGCATCCCCGTCATTCCATGCTAGTTCATGCTCATTCCACTCATGCGCACACAACGCCAATGAGGCTCATCCGCAAGCCTCTTGGTGAGAAAGTCTGCTGGCTGCTGGTGATTCTTGATGTAGATTGGATTCACCGTCCCCCTCTTCACCTCCTTACGCAGCCAGTGCCACTTGATACGCATGTGCTTGTTCAGGCCATGAAGCACAGCGTTCCTGGCCATCCCAAGAGCCCCCTTGCTATCACAAAACAGCGGCGTAGCAACTTTCTGCTCCTGGCCAATCTCCTCTAACAGCCTCCTCAGCCAAATCACCTCCTTCACCCCATGGAACATCGCCATGTACTCTGATTCTACGGAAGAGAGTGCCGTCTCCGTCTGCTTCTTGGACCTCCAACTAACAGGTCCTCCCCCAACTACGCAGATGTATCCTCCCACAGATGAGGAATCCTCCTTCTCAGAAGCCCATGTAGCATCGGTAAAGCAAGTGAGAAATAGCTTGCCTTCTCCAAGCCTCTCCCCCTTCTCTTTCAGCACCTCCACCCCTTTCTGCTTCACCTGTGCAGATGCGGAGTATTGAACTCCAATGCTTGGGTGAGAGTTCAGGTACTTCACCACACGCTCAGCTGCATCCACCTGCTCCTCTGATGGATTCTGCACCACCCTAGCCAGCTGCCCAACCGAGAAAGAGATGTCGGGCCTCGTGTGAACTGCTGCGTACAAGAGGCTGCCCACCAAGGACTGAAATTGCTGCTGCTCTTCAGCTTCAACCCCTTCATCCTCTGCAGCCTTCACAAGCTTGAATTCTGCTGGCAGGGGAGTTGCAACCTTGCGCTCATTCTCAATCCCATACTTCTCCCCCAGCTCCTTGATGAACTTCTCCTGGTGCAGCTTCAACCACCTGTGATCTGGATCCCTCTCCACGTGCATCCCGAGGTAGTACTTTACCTCCCCAAGGTTCTTGCACTTGAAGTTTTCCATCAGTTGCTGCTGCACTTTCTGGATCTCCTTCATGCTGCTGCTGAAGAGAAGAATGTCGTCCACATAGACCAGAAACAGCACCAGCTTCTCCCCCTCGCCCTTGAGAAAGAGGCTCTCATCACAGCTGCTGGTCCTGAATCCCATCTCCTCTAAAACAGCTGCCAACTTCTGGTACCAGCAGCGTGGCGCCTGCTTCAAGCCGTAGATGGACTTGTTGAGCTTGCACACCCTGCCCGTACCATCCTCATACCCAGGCGGCTGCGTCATGTACACATCCTCCTCTAAAATCCCATTCAGGAATGCCGTTGAAATATCCATCTGAATGATGAATTTCCCACTAACAGCTGCATCTGCCAACAAGACACGGAGGGTAGGGGGTTTGGCAGTGGGAGCAAAGATCTCGTTGAAGTCCTGCTTCTCCTTCTGCATAAACCCCTTCGCCACCAGCCTACTCTTGTAGATGGTGACCTGCCCCTTGTCATCGGTCTTGATCCTCAGCACCCACTTGCATTGTATCGCTTTCTTCCCATCAGGCAGCACCACCAGATCCCATGTCCTATTCTCCAGCAGACTCTGGTACTCAGCATCCCTAGAAGCCAGCCACTTGTCCCTATCTGGTCCAGCTAATGCCTCCTCCATGCTAGCTGGTTCCTCTGGTGCAGGGGCAAGAAAACAGTACGCAGGCTCATCCTCCTCATCCGGGTCATAGCCATGAGGTAGAATCAGCAATGCCTCTTCGGTCCCTAGCTGCTGCTCTGCTGCATCAGTTCCTGCAGTCAGCTTCTTAGTAGCCATACGGGTACGTCCTGGCCTGGAGACGGGTGTCTCCCATCCCTTCATAACGACACCCTTCGGCTTCTTAGTTTTTCCCTGCTGCTTCTCTCCTCCCTCGGGTCCAGCAGCTCCACTAGTGCTGCCGCCAGTTTCCACACCATTTTCTCCACCAGCAGGTGCCTCCTGTACCTTCTCTCCATCACCATTCCCCGCAGCTGCCTCCTCTCCCTCCTCCCACACACTAGGAGTCAGGTCCAGCTGCATGGTGATCTGCTCCATCTGCTGGGACACCCGGGCCTCCGGCTGTTTCTCCCAGCTCCCATACATCATGGCCTCAATGAATTTCACATCCCTGCTGTCAAACAACACACCCTTGGATGGTTCCCACAGCAGCCATCCCTTGCTCTCAGCAGCCAGCCCCAAATGCACACACCAGATTGCACTCGCCCCCAACTTACTGCGGTAGGTCTTGGGGACGTGGGCGACTGCCATGCAACCGAACACCCTCAGCATGTCCACCGGCGGCTTCCTCCCAAGCCACCTCTCCAAAGGCACCCACGAGTCATCCCCAACCTTGGTGAGCACCCTGTTCCTAGCGACAGTGGCGTGCCGGACAGCATGAGGCCACATAGAATTGCTCAGCCCAGATTCTATGAGCAGCGCCCTAGCTGTCTCCAGAATGGTCCGGTTTGCCCGTTCTGCTACACCATTGGACTGTGGGGTATAAGCCGTGGTCAGCTCTCTCTGGATGCCCTGCTTCTTGAGCCAGGCCGTCATTTCAGCTCCAAGGAACTCACCACCCCGGTCTGTCCTAATCCGCTTCACTACACACTCCGCCTGCTTCTCCACGAATGGCAGCCAATCGTCCCGTATCGTGGAGGCGGCGTGGTCCTTCTGCTTCAGCGGATACGCCCACATCAGCCTGCTCCAGTCATCCACAATTGTAAGAAAATACCGCTCCCCCTTGTGCCCTTGCACCGGCAGCGGCCCCACCAAGTCCATGTGGACCAGCTCCAAAGGCTTCTTGCTCCTGCCAGCCACACTATGGAAAGGGAAACGGGTGAACTTTGAAAGCAAACAGATTTCACAGTTGTCATCGGGTGGCTGTCCGTTCAGCTTCAGACCCTTAACGGCTCCATCCTTCTCCAGCTGCTTCAGCAAAGGCATTGCCACATGCCCTAAGCGCCGGTGTGCCGTTGCCCAATCTGTCTCCCCAGATCTGGCCGACACTTTCACACCAACCCCTCCAACGGCATTGCACTCCCCCTGGGATGCAGACCCCTCTCCAGCCTGCCCCCCACCATGCCACGCCAGGGCCGGCAGCTGCCACATAGATCTGTACACGTCCTTGCTCTCGTGCAGATCCCAAAGCACCCGATTGCCCAGCTTCCCCTTATAAGTGCGTGCCCCATCCGTGTTGGTGTTCACCCCAGCCTTGCCAAGCTTACGGAGGGAGATAAGGTTGGCCTTCAGGTCGGGGACGAAGAGAACGTCGTGCAGCACCACCGGCTTGCCATCCGCTCCCTTAAACGCAGCTCGTCCCGCACCAGCCACCTTCAACATGTGTCCAGAGGCGGAGCACACTTCATTGATCGGTGCAGCTCGTACTTCGTCCAGCAGGTCCTTGCGCGGCGTCATCGTCCAAGCAGCGCCTGTGTCCAACACCCAATAGTCTAGGGGGTGCAGCTCTGCTCCAACTTTGGCAGAGGCGTCTCCTTGCTCCCCCTTGTCTCCCACATGGAAGAATTGGCCCGCGGTGCGCTCCTTCTTCTTCTCCGCACCGCCGTTGCCCTTCGGGTTGTTGTCGGACGAATCAGCGACCATGTTGGCGCCGTTTTTCTGGTTCCTCCGCGCGCCGCCATCCTGGTGACGATTCTGGGGGGTCCATCCATCGGGTTTCTTATAGCACAAAAACCAGGGGTGCCCTTCCTTCTCACAATACCAGCAACTCCCTTTCATTTTGCCACCAGCACCCGACTTGCCCCCACGTCCAGATTTCGCACCGCGACCCCAACCGGTACCTCCTTGTTGGTCGTTGGAGTCGTCGTCTTTCTTTGCACCGCGTCCAGCACCACCGAAGCCACGTCCTCTGCCACGTCGGCTCCCTTGCATCCCGTAGCCGCTGCTGCCGTCGTCTCCACCCCTCAGTTGGCGGCGACGGAAGTCCTCCTCCAGAATCTTCGTCCGCACCCACTCGAGCGTCCACAAGCTCTGGTTCTGCGGCAGGCTCAATCCGCTCGTAAATTGAAGCCACGATTCCGGCAGCAGCGAGAGCATCTTCAAGCACTTGGTCTGCTCCGGGTAGGTGATTCCCGCGGTCGCCAACTTCGCGTAGAGGTCGCGCATCTTGTCCAGGACTGGTTGCACCGGCTCTCCCTCGCTCAGGCGCAACGCGGACAGCTCCCTCTCCAGCATCAACGTTGCGACAACGGAGGTAGGGGCGTGCAGCTCCTTCAACACGGTCCACGCCTTCGGACCGCATTCAACCTCCGGCAGCAGGTGCATGACGTGGTGACGCTGGTTCAGCTCCAAACTCTGCGACATCAAATAGTAGCCAGCCGAGGAGCGCTTGTCCCAATCTTCCTGCAGCGTGGGGTCACTCGGTCTAGGCTCCTCCCCAATCATTAGTTTCAGCAAACCGATCTGACGGAAATATAATTGCATTTTCCAGGCCCAATCATCATAGCCCTCACCATTGAACTTCTCGACGGTGAAATTCTTCAGCACCTCCTTGACAAGCGAGCCCTGGTTTGTTCGCGCTCCCCTTGGCGCTGAAAGACCAGAATCTTGGCTGCCGCTACGATCTTGGGCTGAAGATTCACCAGCTCCCGCCGAGGTGTTGCCCGCCATAGCTACCTATAACGAGGATCACTATAACGCAGCTCTGATACCAGCTTGTTTGTGTAAGGGCCTAATAAACTCAAGCTATTAGGACTTAATCAAACTTAAAACCTCTCCTCGGGGTCACCTCCAAGGGTCCCTGGGTGCCTGGTACAAGACCAGCCCCTATCCTCGGGTCCGAGTTTGTAGAGAGAGGGATCAAGAAGGACTTAGTCAAAACAGCAAGAGTACCTTGAACGTCGTGCAGCGTGCCGTGCAGACCGTCGGTCGGATTAAGCTGAGAATTCGCTATATCGAAGCTCGCTCCAAGAGCTTTAAAATGAGCCAAGTTGCCTCGCGAAAAGTTCTGCCATTACGAAGTTATGGCTCGGACAGCGTTTGCCTAGCGTTGGAGTGCTAGCATACTAGCGTTGACTCGGGTAGCATTCCGCCAACGAACCGCGTAGAAACGAAATTCCAGCGAGGAAGGAATTCGCTTGAATCAATTTGACTATATTCAGGTACAAACAGAGAAGGATTAAATAGTTCTAGCTAGCAAGGACCTTGGGAATCAACCTGGGAACAACCAGGGATGATCCCAAATAATTCCAAGCAACAGAACCAACCTGGCTGGACAAAATAGCAGGTGGTAGGTTGGTAAACAACCTCTGGTTCTGTTTTTCCAACCTGGGAAAACAACAACCAGGTTCAGGTTCTAAAAACAGAACCTGTTTTGTCTTTGCCTAACCAGCCAAATGCTGGTTCCGCTGGTTTCCCCTGGCCTTGTAGCATGCAGATACAGACAAACAACATCCAACCTTCACCTAAATTGTACCCCTATAGTGCCTTCCCTGCTACACTATAGTTAACCAAACAAAACAGTACAATTTCGAGTTGGATAGAACTGAATCTGCGCAATCAACTCAACCGAACTGCAAAGCTTCCATCTTGGGTTCCTTTGCGAGCTCGTCCTTTCTGCTTGCACTGTTCATAGCGCATACAATGTTGTGCCGAAGCGCACATTGCGCGAGTACCTGCAAATGCATCAAGCGAAAAATGCGAAAGCAAACAAACACACGAACACACCATTCACACACAAATGCATTCGCACACGCATACTCGTACAAACAGACGGCAGGATGTCGTGCAATGTGCATTTGCACCCAACAATTCATAGTACCATTCATTTTGCCGTGTAAAGCGCTTTCTCATAGTACCACTCATATCGCTAAGTAACGTACTTACTTATAGTACCACTTATATAGCTAAGTAACGTACTTTCTCATAGTACTACTTGTTGGTGTAAGGGCCTAATAAACTCAAGCTATTAGGACTTAATCAAACTTAAAACCTCTCCTCGGGGTCACCTCCAAGGGTCCCTGGGTGCCTGGTACAAGACCAGCCCCTATCCTCGGGTCCGAGTTTGTAGAGAGAGGGATCAAGAAGGACTTAGTCAAAACAGCAAGAGCACCTTGAACGTCGCGCAGCGTGCCGTGCAGACCGTCGGTCGGATTAAGCTGAGAATTCGCTATAACGAAGCTCGCTCCAAGAGCTTTAAAAATGAGCCAAGTTGCCTCGCGAAAAGTTCTGCCATTACTAAGTTATGGCTCGGACAGCGTTTGCCTAGCGTTGGAGTGCTAGCATACTAGCGTTGACTCGGGTAGCATTCCGCCGTCGGATAGCGCAGAAACGAAATTCCAGCGAGGAAGGAATTCGCTTGAATCAATTTGACTATATTCAGGTACAAACAGAGAAGGATTAAATAGTTCTAGCTAGCAAGGACCTTGGGAATCAACCTGGGAACAACCAGGGATGATCCCAAATAATTCCAAGCAACAGAACCAACCTGGCTGGACAAAATAGCAGGTGGTAGGTTGGTAAACAACCTCTGGTTCTGTTTTTCCAACCTGGGAAAACAACAACCAGGTTCAGGTTCTAAAAACAGAACCTGTTTTGTCTTTGCCCAACCAGCCAAATGCTGGTTCCGCTGGTTTCCCCTGGCCTTGTAGCATGCAGATACAGACAAACAACATCCAACCTTCACCTAAATTGTACCCCTATAGTGCCTTCCCTGCTACACTATAGTTAACCAAACAAAACAGTACAATTTCGAGTTGGATAGAACTGAATCTGCGCAATCAACTCAACCGAACTGCAAAGCTTCCATCTTGGGTTCCTTTGCGAGCTCGTCCTTTCTGCTTGCACTGTTCATAGCGCGTAAAATGTTGTGCCGAAGCGCACATTGCGCGAGTACCTGCAAATGCATCGAGCGAAAAATGCGAAAGCAAACAAACACACGAACACACCATTCACACGCAAATGCATTCGCACACGCATACTCGTACAAACAGACGGCAGGATGTCGTGCAATATGCATTTGCACCCAACACTACTCATAATGTTTTGTAATGCACTCACACTCAGTACCACCCATATTGCTATGAACACCTTTACTCTAGTACCACTCCTATCGCTAGGTAATGCACTCACTTTTAGTACCGCTCATATCGCTAAATTACACACTTACTCATAGTACTACTCATATTGCTAAGTAGTGTACCTACATTTAGTACCACTCATATCGCTAAGTAACGCACTCACTCTTAGTACCACTCATATTGCTATATAACGCACTTACTCCTAGTACTACTCATATCGCTAAGTAACGCACTTACACTTAGTACCACTCATATCGCTAAGAAACGCACTCACACTTAATAACACTTATATCGCTATATAACGCATTTACTCTTGGTACCATTCATATTGCTAAGTAACGCACTTATTCTTAGCATCTCTCATATCACTAAGTAACGCACTTGCTCATTGTACCACTCATATAGTTACCTAACGCACTGACACTTAGTACCACTCATATTGCTAAGTAACGCGCTTACTTTTAGTACCACTTATATCGCTAAGTCACGCCCCACGCTTAGTACCACACATATCGCAAAGTTACGCACATACTCATAGTACCAATCATATCGCTAAGTAACGCACCTACTCATAGTACCACTCATATAGCTAAGTAACACACTCACACTTAGTACCACTCATATCGCTAAGTAACGCACTCACTCTAAATACCACTCATATTGCTAAGTTATGCACTTACTCATAGCACCAGTCATATCGCTATGGTACGCACTTAGTCTTAGTACCACGCATATCAATAAATAACGCACTCACTCTTAGTCCCAGTAATATTACTAAGTTACGCACGTAACGCATGAGCACCACTCTTAGTACCAATCATTTCGCTATGAGCACTTACTCTTAGTACCATTTATATCGCTCAGTAACGCACTCACTCATAGTACCACTCATATAGCTAAGTAATGCACTCACTCATAGTACCACTCATATCGCTAAGTAAAGCACTTACTCTTAGTACCATCCATATTGCTAAGAAACGCACTCACACGTAGTACCACTCATATCGCTATGTAACGCATTTACGCATAGTATCACTCAGATTGATAAGTAACGCACTCACTCCTAGTACCATTCATATCGCTAAGTAACAAACTCACTCATAGTACCACTTATATCGCTAAGTAAAACACTCACTCATAGTACCACTTAAATCGCTAAGTAACGCACTTACTCAAAGTATCACACATGTAGCTAAGTGAGACACTCACACTTAGTACCATTCATATTGCTATGTAACGCACTTACTCTTAGTACCACTCATATCACAAAATAACGCACTTACTCTTAGTACCACTCATATCGCTAAGTTACGCACTTACTCATAGTACCACTCATATCGCTAAGTAACGCACTCACTCTTAATACCACCTATATCGCTAAGTTACGCAGTTACTCATAGTACCACTCATATCGTTAAGTAACGCACTTACTCTTAGTACCACTTATATCGCTAAGTAACGCTCTTCCTTTTAGAACAACTGATATCACTACGAAACACGCTTACTCTTAGTACCACGCATATGGTTAAATAATGCACTTGCTCTTAGTACCACTCATATCGCTAAATAACGCACTTACTCTCTAGAACTTCTTATATCGCCAAGTAACGCACTTACTTCTAGTACCACCTATATCACTTACTAACGCACTTACTCGTAGTACCACACATAATCTTAATACTACTCTTATCTCTAAATAACACACTTACTCGAAGTACCATTCATATCTCTAAGCAACGCACATACTCCTTATTCCAGTCATACCGCTAAGTAGCGCACCTACTCATAGTACCACTCATATCGCTGAGTAACGCACTTACTCTTAGTACCACTCATACCGCTAAGTAACGCATTTACTCTTAGTACCAGTCATATCGCTAAGTAACGCGCAAACTTTTAATACCTCTCATATTGCTAATTAACGCGCTTCTTTGTAGTACCACTCATATTGATAAGTATCTCACATAATCTTAGTACCACTGATATCGCTAAGTAACACACTTAAACTTAATACCACCGATATCGCTAAGTAACGCGCTTACCTTTAGTACCATTTAATTTGTTGAATAGATGCACTTGCTTTTAGTACCACTCATATTGCTCAGTATCGCACTTCATCTTAGTACTACATATATCGCTAAGTAACGCACTTACTCTTAGTACCACTCATATCGCTAAGTAAGTCATTAAATCTTAATACCACTCATATCTCTAATTAACACACATAATTATAGTACCAGTGATATTTCTATGTAACGCACTTACTCTTAGTACCACTAATATCGCTAAGTAACTCGCTTAATCTTATGAACACTCATATCTCTAAGTAACGTACTGACTCTTAGTACCACTTATATCGCTAAGTAACGTACGTAATCTTTGTACCACATATATCGCAAAGTAACACACTTCCTCTTAGAAGAACTGATATCCCTAAGAAACGCGCCTATTCTTAGTACCACACATATGGCTAAATAGTGCACTTGCTCTTAGTACCACTCATATCGCTAAGTAACGCACTTAATCTCCGTACCACGCATATTGATAAGTAACGCACTTACGCTTACAACCACTCATGTTCCTAAGTAACGCGCTTACTCTTAATACCACCTATATCACTAACTAACGCACTTACTCTTAGTAACCCTCATATAGCTCAGTTACTCACTTACTCTTAGTACCACTCATATCGCTAAGTTACGCGCTTACTTTAAGTACCATTCATATGGTTGAATAATGCACATGCTCTTAGTACCACTTGTATCGTTAACTAAAGCACTTAGCCTTAGTACCACTCATATCGCTAAGTATCGCACTTACTCTTAGTACCACTCATATTGCTAATTACCTCACTTACTCTTAGTACCACTCGTATCGCTAAGTATGGCACTTACTCTTAGTAACACTCATATTGCTAATTACCTCACTTACTCTTAGTACCACCCATATCGCTAACCAACGCACTTACTCTTAGTAACACTAATATAGCTCAGTTACTCTCTTACTCTTAGTACCACTTATATCGCTAAGTAATGCACTTACTTTTAGTACCACTCATATGGTTGAATAATGCACTTGCTCTTAGTACCACTTGTATCGCTAAGTAACCCACTTAGCCTTATGACCACTCATATCGCTAAGTATGGCACTTAGTCTTAGTACCACTCATATTGCTAATTACCTTACTTACTCGTAATAACACACTAAATCTTAGTACCACTCATAACTCTAAGTTACGCACTTACTCTTGGTACCACTCATATCGCTAAGTAACGCACTTACTCGTAGTACCACTCATATCGCCAATTAACGCTATTACTCATAGCACTACTCATGTTGCTATGTAACGCACTTAATCTTAGTACCGCTCATATCGCTCATACCTTCTCTTAGTACCATTCATATCGGTAAGTGTTGCACTTACTGATAGTTTCACTCATATAACTAATTAACGAACACTTAGTACCAGTCATATTGCTATGTGCGGAGATAACTTTAGCAACGGGAGCTAGATTACTGGCTAGGCACGGGTGCTCGTGTGATCTCTGCGTTCCTTGTTCCTTAGTCGTTTTCCTAGTGCACACACTGCTTGCTAGTCCACAGGGCAAATTGGAAAGAGTTTCACTAGAGAAGGTTGACAACAATGATACAATGAAGTTGGCAAGAGCTAGGATGCAAGCAGGTCGACTGCCAGCGCAGCATGGTCGACCGCGTGCCAGCGCGAACAAACCAGGGCTCGCCGATCAAGGAGGTGTTGAAGAACTTCACCGTCGAGAAGTTCAATGGTGAGGGCTATGATGATTGGGCCTGGAAAATGCAACTCTACTTCCGTCAGATTGGATTGCTGAAACTAATGATTGGGGAGGAGCCTAGACCGAGTGACCCTGCCCTGCAGGAAGATTGGGACGAGCGCGCCTCGGCTGGCTACTACTTGATGTCGCAGAGTTTGGAGCTGAACCAGCGTCATCACGTCATGCACCTGCTGCCGGAGGTTGAGTGCGGTCCGAAGGCGTGGACCGTGTTGAAGGAGCTGCACGCCCCTACCTCCGTCGCTGCGACGCTCATGATGGAGAGGGAGCTGTCCGCGTTGCGCCTGAGCGAGGGAGAGCCGGTGCAACCCATCCTGGACAAGATGCGTGATCTCTACGCGAAGCTGGCGATCGCGGGAATCACCTACCCGGAGCAGACCAAGTGCCTGAAGATGCTCTCGCTGCTGCCGGAATCGTGGCTTCAATTCACGAGCGGATTGAGCCTGCCGCAGAACCAGAGCTTGTGGACGCTCGAGTGGGTGCGGACGAAGATTCTGGAGGAGGACTTCCGTCGCCGCCAACTGAGGGGTGGAGACGACGGCAGCAGCGGCTACGGGATGCAAGGGAGCCGACGTGGTAGAGGACGTGGCTTCGGTGGTGCTGGACGCGGTGCAAAGAAAGACGACGACTCCAACGACCAACAAGGAGGTACCGGTTGGGGTCACGGTGCGAAATCTGGACGTGGGGGCAAGTCGGGTGCTGGTGGCAAAATGAAAGGGAGTTGCTGGTATTTGTTGGGTGCAAATGCATATTGCACGACATCCTGCCGTCTGTTTGTACGAGTATGCGTGTGCGAATGCATTTGTGTGTGAATGGTGTGTTCGTGTGCTTGTTTGCTTTCGCATTTTTCGCTTGATGCATTTGCAGGTACTCGCGCAATGTGCGCTTCGACACAACATTGTACGCGCTATGAACAGTGCAAGCAGAAAGGACGAGCTCGCAAAGGAACCCAAGATGGAAGCTTTGCAGTTCGGTTGAGTTGATTGCGCAGATTCAGTTCTATCCAACTCGAAATTGTACTGTTTTGTTTGGTTAACTATAGTGTAGCAGGGAAGGCACTATAGGGGTACAATTTAGGTGAAGGTTGGATGTTGTTTGTCTGTATCTGCATGCTACAAGGCCAGGGGAAACCAGCGGAACCAGCATTTGGCTGGTTGGGCAAAGACAAAACAGGTTCTGTTTTTAGAACCTGAACCTGGTTGTTGTTTTCCCAGGTTGGAAAAACAGAACCAGAGGTTGTTTACCAACCTACCACCTGCTATTTTGTCCAGCCAGGTTGGTTCTGTTGCTTGGAATTATTTGGGATCATCCCTGGTTGTTCCCAGGTTGATTCCCAAGGTCCTTGCTAGCTAGAACTATTTAATCCTTCTCTGTTTGTACCTGAATATAGTCAAATTGATTCAAGCGAATTCCTTCCTCGCTGGAATTTCGTTTCTGCGCTATTCGACGGCGGAATGCTACCCGAGTCAACGCTAGTATGCTAGCACTCCAACGCTAGGCAAACGCTGTCCGAGCCATAACTTAGTAATGGCAGAACTTTTCGCGAGGCAACTTGGCTCATTTTAAAGCTCTTGGAGCGAGCTTCGATATAGCGAATTCTCAGCTTAATCCGACCGACGGTCTGCACGGCACGCTGCGCGACGTTCAAGGTACTCTTGCTGTTTTGACTAAGTCCTTCTTGATCCCTCTCTCTACAAACTCGGACCCGAGGATAGGGGCTGGTCTTGTACCAGGCACCCAGGGAC
Source organism: Closterium sp. Yama58-4 (assembly GCA_947470075.1). Classification (NCBI taxonomy): domain Eukaryota; kingdom Viridiplantae; phylum Streptophyta; class Zygnematophyceae; order Desmidiales; family Closteriaceae; genus Closterium; species Closterium sp. Yama58-4. Next base: position 71,338 of record CANIUD010000709.1, read on the forward strand.
CCTTGGAGGTGACCCCGAGGAGAGGTTTTAAGTTTGATTAAGTCCTAATAGCTTGAGTTTATTAGGCCCTTACACCAACAAGCTGGTATCAGAGCTGCGTTATAGTGATCCTCGTTATAGGTAGCTATGGCGGGCAACACCTCGGCGGGAGCTGGTGAATCTTCAGCCCAAGATCGTAGCGGCAGCCAAGATTCTGGTCTTTCAGCGCCAAGGGGAGCGCGAACAAACCAGGGCTCGCTTGTCAAGGAGGTGCTGAAGAATTTCACCGTCGAGAAGTTCAATGGTGAGGGCTATGATGATTGGGCCTGGAAAATGCAATTATATTTCCGTCAGATCGGTTTGCTGAAACTAATGATTGGGGAGGAGCCTAGACCGAGTGACCCCACGCTGCAGGAAGATTGGGACGAGCGCTCCTCAGCTGGCTACTATTTGATGTCGCAGAGTTTGGAGCTGAACCAGCGTCACCACGTCATGCACCTGCTGCCGGAGGTTGAATGCGGTCCGAAGGCGTGGACCGTGTTGAAGGAGCTGCACGCCCCGACCTCCGTTGTCGCAACGTTGATGCTGGAGAGGGAGCTGTCCGCGTTGCGCCTGAGCGAGGGAGAGCCGGTGCAACCAGTCCTGGACAAGATGCGCGACCTCTACGCGAAGTTGGCGACCGCGGGAATCACCTACCCGGAGCAGACCAAATGCTTGAAGATGCTCTCGCTGCTGCCAGAATCGTGGCTTCAATTTACGAGCGGATTGAGCCTGCCGCAGAACCAGAGCTTGTGGACGCTCGAGTGGGTGCGGACGAAGATTCTGGAGGAGGACTTCCGTCGCCGCCAACTAAGGGGTGGAGGTGCTGAAAGAGAAGGGGGAGAGGCTTGGAGAAGGCAAGCTATTTCTCACTTGCTTTACCGATGCTACGTGGGCTTCTGAGAAGGAGGATTCCTCATCTGTGGGAGGATACATCTGCGTAGTTGGGGGAGGACCTGTTAGTTGGAGGTCCAAGAAGCAGACGGAGACGGCACTCTCTTCCGTAGAATCAGAGTACATGGCGATGTTCCATGGGGTGAAGGAGGTGATTTGGCTGAGGAGGCTGTTAGAGGAGATTGGCCAGGAGCAGAAAGTTGCTACGCCGCTGTTTTGTGATAGCAAGGGGGCTCTTGGGATGGCCAGAAACGCTGTGCTTCATGGGCTGAACAAGCACATGCGTATCAAGTGGCACTGGCTGCGTAAGGAGGTGAAGAGGGGGACGGTGCATCCGATCTACATCAAGACTCACCAGCAGCCAGCAGACTTTCTCACCAAGAGGCTTGCGGATGAGCCTCATTGGCGTTCTGTGCGCATGAGTGGAATGAGCATGAACTAGCATGGAATGACGGGGATGCAGCCGGCAGGCTGAGGGGGAGTGTGTTGGGTGCAAATGCATATTGCACGACATCCTGCCGTCTGTTTGTACGAGTATGCGTGTGCGAATGCATTTGTGTGTGAATGGTGTGTTCGTGTGCTTGTTTGCTTTCGCATTTTTCGCTTGATGCATTTGCAGGTACTCGCGCAATGTGCGCTTCGACACAACATTGTACGCGCTATGAACAGTGCAAGCAGAAAGGACGAGCTCGCAAAGGAACCCAAGATGGAAGCTTTGCAGTTCGGTTGAGTTGATTGCGCAGATTCAGTTCTATCCAACTCGAAATTGTACTGTTTTGTTTGGTTAACTATAGTGTAGCAGGGAAGGCACTATAGGGGTACAATTTAGGTGAAGGTTGGATGTTGTTTGTCTGTATCTGCATGCTACAAGGCCAGGGGAAACCAGCGGAACCAGCATTTGGCTGGTTGGGCAAAGACAAAACAGGTTCTGTTTTTAGAACCTGAACCTGGTTGTTGTTTTCCCAGGTTGGAAAAACAGAACCAGAGGTTGTTTACCAACCTACCACCTGCTATTTTGTCCAGCCAGGTTGGTTCTGTTGCTTGGAATTATTTGGGATCATCCCTGGTTGTTCCCAGGTTGATTCCCAAGGTCCTTGCTAGCTAGAACTATTTAATCCTTCTCTGTTTGTACCTGAATATAGTCAAATTGATTCAAGCGAATTCCTTCCTCGCTGGAATTTCGTTTCTGCGCTATTCGACGGCGGAATGCTACCCGAGTCAACGCTAGTATGCTAGCACTCCAACGCTAGGCAAACGCTGTCCGAGCCATAACTTAGTAATGGCAGAACTTTTCGCGAGGCAACTTGGCTCATTTTAAAGCTCTTGGAGCGAGCTTCGATATAGCGAATTCTCAGCTTAATCCGACCGACGGTCTGCACGGCACGCTGCGCGACGTTCAAGGTACTCTTGCTGTTTTGACTAAGTCCTTCTTGATCCCTCTCTCTACAAACTCGGACCCGAGGATAGGGGCTGGTCTTGTACCAGGCACCCAGGGACCCTTGGAGGTGACCCCGAGGAGAGGTTTTAAGTTTGATTAAGTCCTAATAGCTTGAGTTTATTAGGCCCTTACACCAACAAGCTGGTATCAGAGCTGCGTTATAGTGATCCTCGTTATAGGTAGCTATGGCGGGCAACACCTCGGCGGGAGCTGGTGAATCTTCAGCCCAAGATCGTAGCGGCAGCCAAGATTCTGGTCTTTCAGCGCCAAGGGGAGCGCGAACAAACCAGGGCTCGCTTGTCAAGGAGGTGCTGAAGAATTTCACCGTCGAGAAGTTCAATGGTGAGGGCTATGATGATTGGGCCTGGAAAATGCAATTATATTTCCGTCAGATCGGTTTGCTGAAACTAATGATTGGGGAGGAGCCTAGACCGAGTGACCCCACGCTGCAGGAAGATTGGGACGAGCGCTCCTCAGCTGGCTACTATTTGATGTCGCAGAGTTTGGAGCTGAACCAGCGTCACCACGTCATGCACCTGCTGCCGGAGGTTGAATGCGGTCCGAAGGCGTGGACCGTGTTGAAGGAGCTGCACGCCCCGACCTCCGTTGTCGCAACGTTGATGCTGGAGAGGGAGCTGTCCGCGTTGCGCCTGAGCGAGGGAGAGCCGGTGCAACCAGTCCTGGACAAGATGCGCGACCTCTACGCGAAGTTGGCGACCGCGGGAATCACCTACCCGGAGCAGACCAAATGCTTGAAGATGCTCTCGCTGCTGCCAGAATCGTGGCTTCAATTTACGAGCGGATTGAGCCTGCCGCAGAACCAGAGCTTGTGGACGCTCGAGTGGGTGCGGACGAAGATTCTGGAGGAGGACTTCCGTCGCCGCCAACTAAGGGGTGGAGGTGCTGAAAGAGAAGGGGGAGAGGCTTGGAGAAGGCAAGCTATTTCTCACTTGCTTTACCGATGCTACGTGGGCTTCTGAGAAGGAGGATTCCTCATCTGTGGGAGGATACATCTGCGTAGTTGGGGGAGGACCTGTTAGTTGGAGGTCCAAGAAGCAGACGGAGACGGCACTCTCTTCCGTAGAATCAGAGTACATGGCGATGTTCCATGGGGTGAAGGAGGTGATTTGGCTGAGGAGGCTGTTAGAGGAGATTGGCCAGGAGCAGAAAGTTGCTACGCCGCTGTTTTGTGATAGCAAGGGGGCTCTTGGGATGGCCAGAAACGCTGTGCTTCATGGGCTGAACAAGCACATGCGTATCAAGTGGCACTGGCTGCGTAAGGAGGTGAAGAGGGGGACGGTGCATCCGATCTACATCAAGACTCACCAGCAGCCAGCAGACTTTCTCACCAAGAGGCTTGCGGATGAGCCTCATTGGCGTTGTGTGCGCATGAGTGGAATGAGCATGAACTAGCATGGAATGACGGGGATGCAGCCGGCAGGCTGAGGGGGAGTGTGTTGGGTGCAAATGCATATTGCACGACATCCTGCCGTCTGTTTGTACGAGTATGCGTGTGCGAATGCATTTGTGTGTGAATGGTGTGTTCGTGTGCTTGTTTGCTTTCGCATTTTTCGCTTGATGCATTTGCAGGTACTCGCGCAATGTGCGCTTCGACACAACATTGTACGCGCTATGAACAGTGCAAGCAGAAAGGACGAGCTCGCAAAGGAACCCAAGATGGAAGCTTTGCAGTTCGGTTGAGTTGATTGCGCAGATTCAGTTCTATCCAACTCGAAATTGTACTGTTTTGTTTGGTTAACTATAGTGTAGCAGGGAAGGCACTATAGGGGTACAATTTAGGTGAAGGTTGGATGTTGTTTGTCTGTATCTGCATGCTACAAGGCCAGGGGAAACCAGCGGAACCAGCATTTGGCTGGTTGGGCAAAGACAAAACAGGTTCTGTTTTTAGAACCTGAACCTGGTTGTTGTTTTCCCAGGTTGGAAAAACAGAACCAGAGGTTGTTTACCAACCTACCACCTGCTATTTTGTCCAGCCAGGTTGGTTCTGTTGCTTGGAATTATTTGGGATCATCCCTGGTTGTTCCCAGGTTGATTCCCAAGGTCCTTGCTAGCTAGAACTATTTAATCCTTCTCTGTTTGTACGTGAATATAGTCAAATTGATTCAAGCGAATTCCTTCCTCGCTGGAATTTCGTTTCTGCGCTATTCGACGGCGGAATGCTACCCGAGTCAACGCTAGTATGCTAGCACTCCAACGCTAGGCAAACGCTGTCCGAGCCATAACTTAGTAATGGCAGAACTTTTCGCGAGGCAACTTGGCTCATTTTAAAGCTCTTGGAGCGAGCTTCGATATAGCGAATTCTCAGCTTAATCCGACCGACGGTCTGCATGGCACGCTGCGCGACGTTCAAGGTACTCTTGCTGTTTTGACTAAGTCCTTCTTGATCCCTCTCTCTACAAACTCGGACCCGAGGATAGGGGCTGGTCTTGTACCAGGCACCCAGGGACCCTTGGAGGTGACCCCGAGGAGAGGTTTTAAGTTTGATTAAGTCCTAATAGCTTGAGTTTATTAGGCCCTTACACCAACAGTATTGTGAGAAGGAAGGGCACCCCTGGTTTTTGTGCTATAAGAAACCCGATGGATGGACCCCCCAGAATCGTCACCAGGATGGCGGCGCGCGGAGGAACCAGAAAAACGGCGCAAACATGGTCGCTGATTCGTCCGACAACAACCCGAAGGGCAACGGCGGTGCGGAGAAGAAGAAGGAGCGCACCGCGGGCCAATTCTTCCATGTGGGAGACAAGGGGGAGCAAGGAGACGCCTCTGCCAAAGTTGGAGCATTGCTGCACCCCCTGGACTATTGGGTGTTGGACACAGGCGCTGCTTGGACGATGACGTCGCACAAGGACCTGCTGGACGAAGTACGCGCTGCACCGATCAATGAGGTGTGCTCCGCCTCTGGACACATGTTGAAGGTGGCTGGTGCGGGACGAGCTGCGTTTAAGGGAGCGGATGGCAAGCCGGTGGTGCTGCACGACGTTCTCCTCGTCCCCGACCTGAAGGCCAACCTTATCTCCCTCCGTAAGCTTGGCAAGGCTGGGGTGAACACCAACACGGATGGGGCACGCACTTATAAGGGGAAGCTGGGCAATCGGTTGCTTTGGGATCTGCACGAGAGCAAGGACGTGTACAGATCTATGTGGCAGCTGCCGGCGCTGGCGTGGCACGGTGGGGGGCAGGCTGGAGAGGGGTCTGCATCCCAGGGGGGGTGCAACGCCGTTGGAGGGGTTGGTGTGAAAGTGTCGGCCAGATCTGGGGAGACAGATTGGGCAACGGCACACCGGCGCTTAGGGCATGTGGCAATGTCCTTGTTGAAGCAGCTGGAGAAGGATGGAGCCGTTAAGGGTCTGAAGCTGAACGGACAGCCACCCGATGAAAACTGTGAAATCTGTTTGCTCTCAAAGTTCACCCGTTTCCCCTTCCATAGTGTGGCTGGCAGGAGCAAGAAGCCGTTGGAGCTGGTCCACATGGACTTGGTGGGGCCGCTGCCGGTGCAAGGGCACAAGGGGGAGCGGTATTTCCTAACCATAGTGGATGACTGGAGCAGGCTAATGTGGGCGTATCCGCTGAAGCAGAAAGATCACGCCGCCTCCACGATTCGGGACGATTGGCTGCCGTTCGTGGAGAAGCAAGCGGAGTGTGTGGTGAAGCGGATCAGGACAGACCGGGGTGGTGAGTTCCTTGGAGCTGAGATGACGGCATGGCTCAAGAAGCAGGGCATTCAGAGGGAGCTGACCACGGCTTACACCCCACAGTCCAACGGTGTAGCAGAACGGGCGAACTGGACTATTCTAGAGACAGCTAGGGCGCTGCTCATAGAATCTGGGCTTGGAAACTTCATGTGGCCTCACGCTGTCCGGCACGCTACCGTCGCTAGGAACAGGGTACTCACCAAGGTTGGTAATGAAGCGTGGGTGCCGTTGGAGAGGTGGCTTGGGAGGAAGCCGCCGGTGGACATGCTGAGGGTGTTTGGTTGCATGGCAGTCGCCCACGTCCCCAAGACCTACCGGAGTAAGTTGGGGGCGAGTGCAATCTGTTGTGCACATTTGGGCCTGGCTGCTGAGAGCAAGGGATGGCTGCTGTGGGAACCATCCAAGGGTGTGTTGTTTGACAGCAGGGATGTGAAATTCATTGAGGGCATGATGTATGGGAGTGTTGGTGTAAGGGCCTAATAAACTCAAGCTATTAGGACTTAATCAAACTTAAAACCTCTCCTCGGGGTCACCTCCAAGGGTCCTTGGGTGCCTGGTACAACACCAGCCCCTATCCTCGGGTCCGAGTTTGTAGAGAGAGGAGTCAAGATTGATTTAGCCAAAATAACAAGAGTACCTTGAACGTCGCGCAGCGTGCCGTGCAGACCATCGATCGGATTAAGCTGAGAATTCTCTATATCGAAGCTCGCTCCAAGAGCTTTAAAATAAGCCAAGTTGCCTCGCGAAAAGTTCTGCTATTACGAAGTTATGGCTCGGACAGCGTTTGCCTAGCGTTGGAGTGCTAGCGTACTAGCGTTGACTCAGGTAGCATTACGCTGTCGAACCGCGTAGAAACGAAATTCCAGCGAGGAAGGAATTCGCATGAATCAATTGACTATGTTCAGGTACAAACAGAGAAGGAATAAATAGTTCTAGCTAGCAAGGACATTGGGAATCAACCTGGGAACAACCAGGGATGATCCCAAATAATTCCAAGCAACAGAACCAACCTGGCTGGACAAAACAGCAGGTGGTAGGTTGGAAAACAACCTCTGGTTCTGTTTTTCCAACCTGGTAAAACAACAACCAGGTTCAGGTTCTAAAAACAGAACCTGTTTTGTCTTTGCCCAACCAGCCAAATGCAGGTTCTGCTGGTTTCCCCTGGCCTTGTAGCATGCAGATACAGACAAAGAACATCCAACCATCACCAAAAATGTACCCCTATAGTGCCTGCCCTACTACACTATAGTCAACCATCAAAACAGTACAATTGTGAGTTGGATAGAGCTGAATCTGCGCAACCAACTCAACCGAACTGCAAAGCTTCCATCTTGGGTTCCTTTGCGAGCTCGTCCTTTCTGCTTGCACTGTTCATAGCGCGTACAATGTTGTGCCGAAGCGCACATTGCGCGAGTACCTGCAAATGCTTCAAGCGAAAATTGCGAAAGCAAACAAACACACGAACACACCATTCACATGCAAATGCACTCGCACACGCATACTCGTACAAACAGACGGCAGGATGTCGTGCAAAGTGAATTTGCACCCAACACACTCCCCCTCAGCCTGCCGGCTGCATTCCCATCATTCCATGCTAGTTCATGCTCATTCCACTCATGCGCACACAACGCCAATGAGGCTCATCCGCAAGCCTCTTGGTGAGAAAGTCTGCTGGCTGCTGGTGAGTCTTGATGTAAATCGGATTCACCGTCCCCCTCTTCACCTCCTTACGCAGCCAGTGCCACTTGATACGCATGTGCTTGTTCAGCCCATGAAGCACAGCATTCCTGGCCATCCCAAGAGCCCCCTTGCTGTCACAAAACAGCGGCGTAGCGACCTTCTGCTCCTGGCCAATCTCCTCTAACAGCCTCCTCAGCCAAATCACCTCCTTCACCCCATGGAACATTGCCATGTACTCTGACTCAACAGAGGAGAGTGCCGTCTCCGTCTGCTTCTTGGACCTCCAACTAACAGGTCCACCCCCAACTACGCAGATGTATCCTCCCACAGATGAGGAATCCTCCTTCTCAGAAGCCCAAGTAGCATCGGTAAAGCAAGTGAGAAAGAGCTTGCCTTCTCCAAGCCTCTCCCCCTTCTCCTTCAGCACCTCAACCCCTTTCTGCTTCACCTGTGCAGATGCGGAGTATTGAACTCCAATGCTTGGGTGAGAGTTCAAATACTTCACCACGCGCTCAGCTGCATCCACCTGCTCCTCAGATGGATTCTGCACCACCCTAGCCAGCTGCCCAACTGAGAAAAAAATGTCGGGCCTGTTGGGTGCAAATGCACATTGCACGACATCCTGCCGTCTGTTTGTACGAGTATGCGTGTGCGAATGCATTTGCGTGTGAATGGTGTGTTCGTGTGTTTGTTTGCTTTCGCATTTTTCGCTTGATGCATTTGCAGGTACTCGCGCAATGTGCGCTTCGGCACAACATTGTACGCGCTATGAACAGTGCAAGCAGAAAGGACGAGCTCGCAAAGGAACCCAAGATGGAAGCTTTGCAGTTCGGTTGAGTTGATTGCGCAGATTCAGTTCTATCCAACTCGAAATTGTACTGTTTTGTTTGGTTAACTATAGTGTAGCAGGGAAGGCACTATAGGGGTACAATTTAGGTGAAGGTTGGATGTTGTTTGTCTGTATCTGCATGCTACAAGGCCAGGGGAAACCAGCGGAACCAGCATTTGGCTGGTTGGGCAAAGACAAAACAGGTTCTGTTTTTAGAACCTGAACCTGGTTGTTGTTTTCCCAGGTTGGAAAAACAGAACCAGAGGTTGTTTACCAACCTACCACCTGCTATTTTGTCCAGCCAGGTTGGTTCTGTTGCTTGGAATTATTTGGGATCATCCCTGGTTGTTCCCAGGTTGATTCCCAAGGTCCTTGCTAGCTAGAACTATTTAATCCTTCTCTGTTTGTACCTGAATATAGTCAAATTGATTCAAGCGAATTCCTTCCTCGCTGGAATTTCGTTTCTGCGCTATTCGACGGCGGAATGCTACCCGAGTCAACGCTAGTATGCTAGCACTCCAACGCTAGGCAAACGCTGTCCGAGCCATAACTTAGTAATGGCAGAACTTTTCGCGAGGCAACTTGGCTCATTTTAAAGCTCTTGGAGCGAGCTTCGATATAGCGAATTCTCAGCTTAATCCGACCGACGGTCTGCACGGCACGCTGCGCGACGTTCAAGGTACTCTTGCTGTTTTGACTAAGTCCTTCTTGATCCCTCTCTTTACAAACTCGGACCCGAGGATAGGGGCTGGTCTTGTACCAGGCACCCAGGGACCCTTGGAGGTGACCCCGAGGAGAGGTTTTAAGTTTGATTAAGTCCTAATAGCTTGAGTTTATTAGGCCCTTACACCAACAGGGCCTCGTGTGAACTGCTGCATACAAGAGGCTGCCCACCAAGGACTGAAATTGCTGTTGCTGCTCGGCTTCAACCCCTTCATCCTCTGCAGCCTTCACAAGCTTGAACTCAGCTGGCAGGGGAGTTGCAACATTGCGCTCATTCTCAATCCCATACTTCTCCCCCAGCTCCTTGATGAACTTTTCCTGGTGCAGCTTCAACCACCTGTGATCCAGATCCCTCTCCACGTACATACCGAGGTAGTACTTTACCTCCCCAAGGTTCTTGCACTTGAAGTTCTCCATTCATCTGCTGCTGCACCATTTGGATCTCCTTCATGCTGCTGCTGAAGAGAAGAATGTCGTCCACGTAGACCAGAAACAGCACCAGCTTCTCCCCCTCGCCCTTGAGAAAGAGGTTCTCATCGCAGCTGCTGGTCCTGAATCCCATCTCCTCTAAAACAGCTGCCAACTTCTGGTACCAGCAGCGTGGCGCCTGCTTCAAGCCGTAGATGGACTTTTTCAGTTTGCACACCCTGCCCGTACCATCCTCATACCCAGGCGGCTGCGTCATGAACACCTCCTCCTCTAAAATCCCATTGAGGAATGCCGTTGATATATTCATCCGAATGATGAATTTCCCACTAACGGCTGCATCTGCCAACAAGACACGGAGGGTAGGGGGTTTGGCAGTGGGAGCAAAGATCTCATTGAAGTCCCGCTTCTCCTTCTGCATAAACCCCTTAGCCACCAACCTACTCTTGTAGATGGTGACCTGCCCCTTGTCGTCAGTCTTGATCCTTAGCACCCACTTGCATTGTACCGCTTTCTTTCCCTCAGGCAGCACCACTAGTTCCCAAGTCCCATTCTCCAGCAGGCTCTGGTACTCAGCATCCCTAGAAGCCAGCCACTTATCCCTATCTGGTCCAGCTAATGACTCCTCCATGCTAGCTGGTTCCTCTGGTGCAGGGGCAAGAAAGCAGTACGCAGGCTCATCCTCCTCATCCGGGTCATAGCCGTGCGGTAGAATCAGCAATGCCTCCTCGGTCCCTAGCTGCTGCTCTGCTGCATCAGCTCCTGCAGTCAGCTTCATCGTTGCCATGCGGGTACGTCCTGGCCTAGAGACGGGTGTCTCCCATCCCTTCATCACAACACCCTTTGGCTTCCTCCTTGATGGTAGCTTAGGAACCTTTGTTTTCCCCTGCTGCTGCTCTCCTCCCTCGGATCCAGCAGCTCCACTAGTGCTACCACTAGTCTCCACATCACCTCCTCCACCAGCAGGTGCCTCCTGCACCTTCTCTCCATCACCACCCTCTGCAGCTGCCTCCTCTCCCTCCTCCTGCACACTAGGAGTCAGGTCCAGCTGCATGGTGATCTGCTCCATCTCCTGTGATGTCTTGGCCTCTGGCTGTTGCTTCCAGCCCCCATACATCAGGCCCTCAACAAACTTCACATCCCTGCTGTCAAACAACACACACTTGTGTGGTTCCCACAGCAACCATCCCTTGCTCTCGGCAGCCAGCCCCAAATGCACACACCAGATTGCACTTGCCCCCAACTTACTGCGGTAGGTCTTGGGGACGTGGGCGACTGCCATGCAACCAAACACCCTCAGCATGTCCACCGGCGGCTTCCTCCCAAGCCACCTCTCCAACGGCACCCACGAATCATCCCCAACCTTGGTGAGCACCCTGTTCCTAGCGACGGTGGCGTGCCGGACAGCATGGGGCCACATCGAGTTGCCCAGCCCAGATTCTATGAGCAGCGCCCTAGCTGTCTCCAGAATTGTCCGGTTCGCCCGTTCTGCTACGCCGTTCGACTGTGGGGTGTAAGCCGTGGTCAGCTCCCTCTGGATGCCCTGCTTCTTGAGCCAAGCCGTCATCTCAGCTCCAAGGAACTCACCACCCCGGTCTGTCCTAATCCGCTTCACCACACACTCTGCTTGCTTCTCCACGAACGGCAGCCAATCGTCCCGAATCGTGGAGGCGGCGTGATCTTTCTGCTTCAGCGGATACGCCCACATTAGCCTGCTCCAGTCATCCACTATGGTTAGGAAATACCGCTCCCCCTTGTGCCCTTGCACCGGCAGCGGCCCCACCAAGTCCATGTGGACCAGCTCCAACGGCTTCTTGCTCCTGCCAGCCACATTAAGGAGGCAAATTTAACAGTTATCATCGGGTGGTTGTCCGTTCAGCTTCAAGCCCTTAACGGCTCCATCCTTCTCCAGCTGCTTCAGCAAAGGCATTGCCACATGCCCCAAACGTCGGTGTGCCGTTGCCCAATCCGTCTCCCCAGATCTGGCCGACACTTTCACACCAACCCCTCCAATGGCGTTGCACTCCCCCTGGGATGCAGACCCCTCTCCAGCCTGCCCCCCACCGTGCCACGCCAGCGCCGGCAGCTGCCACATAGATCTGTACACGTCCTTGCTCTCGTGCAGATCCCAAAGCACCCGATTGCCCAGCTTCCCCTTATAAGTGCGTGCCCCATCCGTGTTGGTGTTCACCCCAGCCTTGCCAAGCTTACGGAGGGAGATAAGGTTGGCCTTCAGGTCGGGGACGAGGAGAACGTCGTGCAGCACCACCGGCTTGCCATCCGCTCCCTTAAACGCAGCTCGTCCCGCACCAGCCACCTTCAACATGTGTCCAGAGGCGGAGCACACTTCATTGATCGGTGCAGCGCGTACTTCGTCCAGCAGGTCCTTGCGCGGCGTCATCGTCCAAGCAGCGCCTGTGTCCAACACCCAATAGTCCAGGGGGTGCAGCTCTGCTCCAACCTTAGCAGATGCGTCTCCTTGCTCCCCCTTGTCTCCCACATGGAAGAATTGGCCCGCGGTGCGCTCCTTCTTCTTCTCCGCACCGCCGTTGCCCTTCGGGTTGTTGTCGGACGAATCAGCGACCATGTTCGCGCCGTTTTTCTGGTTCCTCCGCGCGCCGCCATCCTGGTGACGATTCTGGGGGGTCCATCCATCGGGTTTCTTATAGCACAAAAACCAGGGGTGCCCTTCCTTCTCACAATACCAGCAACTCCCTTTCATTTTGCCACCAGCACCCGACTTGCCCCCACGTCCAGATTTCGCACCGCGACCCCAACCGGTACCTCCTTGTTGGTCGTTGGAGTCGTCGTCCTTCTTTGCACCGCGTCCAGCACCACCGAAGCCACGTCCTCTGCCACGTCGGCTCCCTTGCATCCCGTAGCCGCTGCTGCCGTCGTCTCCACCCCTCAGTTGGCGGTGACGGAAATCCTCCTCCAGAATCTTTGTCCGCACCCACTCGAGCGTCCACAAGCTCTGGTTCTGCGGCAGGCTCAATCCGCTCGTGAATTGAAGCCACGATTCCGGCAGCAGCGAGAGCATCTTCAAGCACTTGGTCTGCTCCGGGTAGGTGATTCCCGCGATCGCCAGCTTCGCGTAGAGGTCGCGCATCTTGTCCAAGACAGGTTGCACCGGCTCTCCCTCGCTCAGGCGCAACGCGGACAGCTCCCTCTCCATCATGAGCGTTGCGGCGACGGAGGTAGGGGCGTGCAGCTCCTTCGGACCGCACTCAACCTCCGGCAGCAGGTGCATGACGTGGTGACGCTGATTCAGCTCCAAACTCTGCGACATCAAGTAGTAGCCAGCCGAGGCGCGCTCGTCCCAATCTTCCTGTAGGGCGGGGTCACTCGGTCTAGGCTCCTCCCCAATCATTAGTTTCAGCAATCCAATCTGACGGAAGTAGAGTTGCATTTTCCAGGCCCAGTCATCATAGCCCTCACCATTGAACTTCTCGACGGTGAAGTTCTTCAGCACCTCCTTGATCAGCGAGCCCTGGCTTGTTCGCGCTCCCCTTGGCGCAGAAACACCAGAATCTTGGCTGCCGCTACGATCTTGGGCTGAAGATTCACCAGCTCCCGCCGAGGTGTTGCCCGCCATAGCTACCTATAACGAGGATCGCTATAACGCAGCTCTGATACCAGCTTGTTGGTGTAAGGGCCTAATAAACCCAAGCTATTAGCACTTAATCAAACTTAAAACCTCTCCTCGGGGTCACCTCCAAGGGTCCTTGGGTGCTTGGTACAAGACCAGCTCCTATCCTCGGGTCCAAGTTTGTAGAGAGAGGAGTCAAGAATGACTTAGCCAAAATAACAAGAGTACCTTAAACGTCGCGCAGCGTGCCGTGCAGACCGTCGATCGGATTAAGCTGGGAATTCTCTATATCGAAGCTCGCTCCAAGAGCTTTAGAATGAGCCAAGTTGCCTCGCGAAAAGTTCTGCCATTACGAAGTTATGGCTCGGACAGCGTTTGCCTAGCGTTGGAGTGCTAGCGTACTAGCGTTGACTCAGGTAGCATTCCGCCGTCGAACCGCGTAGAAACGAAATTCCAGCGAGGAAGGAATTCGCATGAATCAATTGACTATGTTCAGGTACAAACAGAGAAGGAATAAATAGTTCTAGCTAGCAAGGACCTTGGGAATCAACCTGGGAACAACCAGGGATGATCCCAAATTATTCCAAGCAACAGAACCAACCTGGCTGGACAAAACAGCAGGTGGTAGGTTGGAAAACAACCTCTGGTTCTGTTTTTCCAACCTGGGAAAACAACAACCAGGTTCAGGTTCTAAAAACAGAACCTGTTTTGTCTTTGCCCAACCAGCCAAATGCTGGTTCTGCTGGTTTCCCCTGGCCTTGTAGCATGCAGATACAGACAAACAACATCCAACCTTCACCTAAATTGTACTCCTATAGTGCCTTCCCTGCTACACTATAGTCAACCAAACAAAACAGTACAATTTCAAGTTGGATAGAACTGAATCTGCGCATTAAATTGAACCGACCTGCAAAGCTTCCATCTTCGATTCCTTTGCGAGCTCTTCCTTTCTGCTTGCACTGTTCATAGCGCGTACAATGATGTGCCGAAGCGCGCATTGCGCGAGTACCTGCAAATGCTTCAAGCGAAAATTGCGAAAACAAACAAACACACGAACACGAGCTTCGATTTAGCACATTCTCAGCTTAATCCGATCGGCGGTCTGCACGGCACGCTGCGCGACGTTCAAGGTATTCTCGCTATTTTGATTGTGTTCTTCTTATCTGTTGGTGTAAGGGCCTAATAAACTCAAGCTATTAGGACTTAACCAAACTTAAAACCTCTCCTCGGGGTCACCTCCAAGGGTCCCTGGGTGCCTGGTACAAGACCAGCCCCTATCCTCGGGTCCGAGTTTGTAGAGAGAGGGATCAAGAAGGACTTAGTCAAAACAGCAAGAGTACCTTGAACGTCGCGCAGCGTGCCGTGCAGACCGTCGATCGGATTAAGCTGAGAATTCGCTATATCGAAGCTCGCTCCAAGAGCTTTAAAATGAGCCAAGTTGCCTCGCGAAAAGTTCTGCCATTACTAAGTTATGGCTCGGACAGCGTTTGCCTAGCGTTGGAGTGCTAGCATACTAGCGTTGACTCGGGTAGCATTCCGCCGTCGAATAGCGCAGAAACGAAATTCCAGCGAGGAAGGAATTCGCTTGAATCAATTTGACTATATTCAGGTACAAACAGAGAAGGATTAAATAGTTCTAGCTAGCAAGGACCTTGGGAATCAACCTGGGAACAACCAGGGATGATCCCAAATAATTCCAAGCAACAGAACCAACCTGGCTGGACAAAATAGCAGGTGGTAGGTTGGTAAACAACCTCTGGTTCTGTTTTTCCAACCTGGGAAAACAACAACCAGGTTCAGGTTCTAAAAACAGAACCTGTTTTGTCTTTGCCCAACCAGCCAAATGCTGGTTCCGCTGGTTTCCCCTGGCCTTGTAGCATGCAGATACAGACAAACAACATCCAACCTTCACCTAAATTGTACCCCTATAGTGCCTTCCCTGCTACACTATAGTTAACCAAACAAAACAGTACAATTCCGAGTTGGATAGAACTGAATCTGCGCAATCAACTCAACCGAACTGCAAAGCTTCCATCTTGGGTTCCTTTGCGAGCTCGTCCTTCCTGCTTGCACTGTTCATAGCGCATACAATGTTGTGCCAAAGCGCACATTGCGCGAGTACCTGCAAATGCATCAAGCGAAAAATGCGAAAGCAAACAAACACACGAACACACCATTCACACGCAAATGCATTCGCACACGCATACTCGTACAAACAGACGGCAGGATGTCGTGCAATGTGCATTTGCACCCAACATTATCCCTCTCTCTTCAAACTCGGACCCGAGGATAGGGGCTGGTCTTGTACCAGGCACCCAGGGACCCTTTGAGGTGACCCCGAGGAGAGGTTTAAGTTTGAATTGCGTCTTAGTAGCTTGAGTTTATTAGGCCCTTACATCAACAACACCAACATCGTCGTAGTCGGCGCCGTACACCTGCGTGAAGCCCTTCACGACCAGCCTCGCCTTCTCGCGCTCGACGGTGTCGTCGATGTGGTACTTCGTCGTCAACACCCACCGGTTGGTCATGATGTTGACCCTCGGTGGGTGTTTGACCAGCTCCCACGTGCCCATGGCGAGGAGACTACGGATCTCCTCCTCCATGGCGGCCTTCACCGCCGGGCCCTTCCAGCTTGCCAACGCCTCCTTCACCGTCATCGTCGAGATGTCCCAACGGTGGTCGGGGTCGGCCAGCATGTCGGGGTCGAGCTCCGGAAACTCCTCATCCTCCTCGGCGTCGTCGTACAGCAGGTCGTCGTCGTCCTCCACGTCGTACACCGTGGTGAAGGCAGCGGGGACGAAGAAGTCAGGCGGCCTCCGAAGTCAACCAGACTTCCGTGGTTCAGGCAGAACCGCCACCACGTCACGGTCGGTGGACTCCTCGTTGGCCGACGTCTCCCCTTCGTCTGCACCGACTCCGTCGCCCTCGTCGTCCTGCCGTACCTCGGACGGCATCCCGAGCGATTTCTCCCCTGCGGTCAGCTCCCCTGCCGACTGCCAGCCCGCCGACTGCTCCTCGGTCGGCCTCGTCGCTGCCTGCTCCCCTGTCGGCTGTGCCTGCTCAGCCTGTTGCTTCCTCGGCGGCCCCTCGGTCGACTTGACGTCCAGGTTGACTTGCTGGTCGTCACGTCGGCCACCGGCGATGCTCTTGGTCGGCGCCACAGGCGACGCCCCACTGCTCCCCTCATCGCCGGAGTAAGTGACACACTTACTCTTAGTACCGCTCATATCGCTAAGTAACGCACCTACTTATAGTACCACTTATATCGCTAAGTAACACACTTACACTTAGTACCACTTATGTCGCTATGTGTCAACGGGAGTTGTGTGTTGGCCCCGTCCTCGCTTGGGCGGAGCCGACTTCGTGGTCGGGTGTAGGGGTGCAGCCGACCTGTAGCAGTGGGCGAGCTGGTCGACGGGGTTGGTCGTCGAAGGAGGGGCCGACCTCGACCTCGACGGAGGGGCTTAGGACGCCGAACAGCTGGGCGTCGAGTAGCAGGGCGTCAACTTGGTGACGCCGACTTCGGGTAGCCGACTTCGGGGTCGGCTGACACCTGTGCTGGTCGACGATGAGCTGGTCGAGCAGGAGTGACGTCGACCTAGAGTTGGTCGACCAGGGGTGTGGTCAAACTGGGGAGGTCGACTTGAAGTGGCCGTCGACCTGGGTGGTCGACGAGCACATATGGGAGCAGCTGGGCGACGTGGTTGTTGGTCGACCAAGTTACCTGGGTGACGAGGGTCTGCGAAGGCACGCGAAGGTCGCCCGAACGAGGTTGGCGAGGTCGACCTGGCTGATCAGAAGCAGTCACCAGCACGAAGTTAACTTGGTGTGTGCGCTGTGCAGATGACCAGGCACAGCACGCCAATCATCTGCGAGCACCTGCAAAGCGGGTGCGATGCTGTACTGCGGGAGCAACGCTGGCACGCCGTCGACTTGCGCTGTTGTGACGCCGTCGACCTGCAGCGTTGGCAAGCCGCGACTCTGCACTGCTGGAGTGCGGTGGATCAAGTCGTGCTGGCACGCGGTCGACTGTGCTGCGCTGGTAGTAGACTTGCTTGCATGCTAGCTCTGATGTAGTCCTACCTTGCCAACTTCATTGTATCATTGTTGTCAACCTTTCTTAGTAAAACTCTTGCCAAATTGCCTTGTGAACTAGCAAGCAGTGTGTGCACTAGGAAAACGACTAAGGAACGAGCGCAGAGATTACACGAGCATCCGTGCCTAGCCCGTAGTCTAGCTCCCGTCGTAGTAGTTATCTCTGCACTATGTAACGAAATTTCTCTTAGTACCACTCATATCGCTAAGTTACGCACTTACTCATTGATGACGCCAGTTATATCGCTAAATAACGCACTCACACTTAGTACCACTCATATCGCTCTGTATCGCACTTACTCATGGTACCACTCATATTACTGTGTAACGCACGTACTCTTAGTATCACTCATATTGCTAAATTACACACCCACTCATAGTACCACTCATATCGCTAAGTAACGCACTTATGCGTAGTACTACTTATATCGCCAAGTAACGCACTTACTCATAGTACCATTCATACCGCTAGCACTTACTCATAGTACCACTCATATCGCTAAGTAACGCACTCACTCATAGTACCACTCATATCGCTAAGTAACGCACTTAGACCTAGTATCACTCATATCCCTAAGTAATGCGCTTACTCCTGGTACCACTCATATCGCTAAATATCGCACTTACACTTATAGTACCACACTCAGGTACTCTTGCTGTTTTGACTAAGTCCTTCTTGATCCCTCTCTCTACAAACTCGGACCCGAGGATAGGGGCTGGTCTTGTACCAGGCACCCAGGGACCCTTGGAGGTGACCCCGAGGAGAGGTTTTAAGTTTGATTAAGTCCTAATAGCTTGAGTTTATTAGGCCCTTACACCAACAAGCTGGTATCAGAGCTGCGTTATAGTGATCCTCGTTATAGGTAGCTATGGCGGGCAACACCTCGGCGGGAGCTGGTGAATCTTCAGCCCAAGATCGTAGCGGCAGCCAAGATTCTGGTCTTTCAGCGCCAAGGGGAGCGCGAACAAACCAGGGCTCGCTTGTCAAGGAGGTGCTGAAGAATTTCACCGTCGAGAAGTTCAATGGTGAGGGCTATGATGATTGGGCCTGGAAAATGCAATTATATTTCCGTCAGATCGGTTTGCTGAAACTAATGATTGGGGAGGAGCCTAGACCGAGTGACCCCACGCTGCAGGAAGATTGGGACGAGCGCTCCTCAGCTGGCTACTATTTGATGTCGCAGAGTTTGGAGCTGAACCAGCGTCACCACGTCATGCACCTGCTGCCGGAGGTTGAATGCGGTCCGAAGGCGTGGACCGTGTTGAAGGAGCTGCACGCCCCGACCTCCGTTGTCGCAACGTTGATGCTGGAGAGGGAGCTGTCCGCGTTGCGCCTGAGCGAGGGAGAGCCGGTGCAACCAGTCCTGGACAAGATGCGCGACCTCTACGCGAAGTTGGCGACCGCGGGAATCACCTACCCGGAGCAGACCAAATGCTTGAAGATGCTCTCGCTGCTGCCAGAATCGTGGCTTCAATTTACGAGCGGATTGAGCCTGCCGCAGAACCAGAGCTTGTGGACGCTCGAGTGGGTGCGGACGAAGATTCTGGAGGAGGACTTCCGTCGCCGCCAACTAAGGGGTGGAGGTGCTGAAAGAGAAGGGGGAGAGGCTTGGAGAAGGCAAGCTATTTCTCACTTGCTTTACCGATGCTACGTGGGCTTCTGAGAAGGAGGATTCCTCATCTGTAGGAGGATACATCTGCGTAGTTGGGGGAGGACCTGTTAGTTGGAGGTCCAAGAAGCAGACGGAGACGGCACTCTCTTCCGTAGAATCAGAGTACATGGCGATGTTCCATGGGGTGAAGGAGGTGATTTGGCTGAGGAGGCTGTTAGAGGAGATTGGCCAGGAGCAGAAAGTTGCTACGCCGCTGTTTTGTGATAGCAAGGGGGCTCTTGGGATGGCCAGAAACGCTGTGCTTCATGGG
This sequence comes from Closterium sp. Yama58-4, assembly GCA_947470075.1. Taxonomy (NCBI): domain Eukaryota; kingdom Viridiplantae; phylum Streptophyta; class Zygnematophyceae; order Desmidiales; family Closteriaceae; genus Closterium; species Closterium sp. Yama58-4. The sequence goes on from CANIUD010000709.1 coordinate 90,666, forward strand.
CTGAACAAGCACATGCGTATCAAGTGGCACTGGCTGCGTAAGGAGGTGAAGAGGGGGACGGTGCATCCGATCTACATCAAGACTCACCAGCAGCCAGCAGACTTTCTCACCAAGAGGCTTGCGGATGAGCCTCATTGGCGTTGTGTGCGCATGAGTGGAATGAGCATGAACTAGCATGGAATGACGGGGATGCAGCCGGCAGGCTGAGGGGGAGTGTGTTGGGTGCAAATGCATATTGCACGACATCCTGCCGTCTGTTTGTACGAGTATGCGTGTGCGAATGCATTTGTGTGTGAATGGTGTGTTCGTGTGCTTGTTTGCTTTCGCATTTTTCGCTTGATGCATTTGCAGGTACTCGCGCAATGTGCGCTTCGACACAACATTGTACGCGCTATGAACAGTGCAAGCAGAAAGGACGAGCTCGCAAAGGAACCCAAGATGGAAGCTTTGCAGTTCGGTTGAGTTGATTGCGCAGATTCAGTTCTATCCAACTCGAAATTGTACTGTTTTGTTTGGTTAACTATAGTGTAGCAGGGAAGGCACTATAGGGGTACAATTTAGGTGAAGGTTGGATGTTGTTTGTCTGTATCTGCATGCTACAAGGCCAGGGGAAACCAGCGGAACCAGCATTTGGCTGGTTGGGCAAAGACAAAACAGGTTCTGTTTTTAGAACCTGAACCTGGTTGTTGTTTTCCCAGGTTGGAAAAACAGAACCAGAGGTTGTTTACCAACCTACCACCTGCTATTTTGTCCAGCCAGGTTGGTTCTGTTGCTTGGAATTATTTGGGATCATCCCTGGTTGTTCCCAGGTTGATTCCCAAGGTCCTTGCTAGCTAGAACTATTTAATCCTTCTCTGTTTGTACCTGAATATAGTCAAATTGATTCAAGCGAATTCCTTCCTCGCTGGAATTTCGTTTCTGCGCTATTCGACGGCGGAATGCTACCCGAGTCAACGCTAGTATGCTAGCACTCCAACGCTAGGCAAACGCTGTCCGAGCCATAACTTAGTAATGGCAGAACTTTTCGCGAGGCAACTTGGCTCATTTTAAAGCTCTTGGAGCGAGCTTCGATATAGCGAATTCTCAGCTTAATCCGACCGACGGTCTGCATGGCACGCTGCGCGACGTTCAAGGTACTCTTGCTGTTTTGACTAAGTCCTTCTTGATCCCTCTCTCTACAAACTCGGACCCGAGGATAGGGGCTGGTCTTGTACCAGGCACCTAGGGACCCTTGGAGGTGACCCCGAGGAGAGGTTTTAAGTTTGATTAAGTCCTAATAGCTTGAGTTTATTAGGCCCTTACACCAACAGTATTGTGAGAAGGAAGGGCACCCCTGGTTTTTGTGCTATAAGAAACCCGATGGATGGACCCCCCAGAATCGTCACCAGGATGGCGGCGCGCGGAGGAACCAGAAAAACGGCGCAAACATGGTCGCTGATTCGTCCGACAACAACCCGAAGGGCAACGGCGGTGCGGAGAAGAAGAAGGAGCGCACCGCGGGCCAATTCTTCCATGTGGGAGACAAGGGGGAGCAAGGAGACGCCTCTGCCAAAGTTGGAGCATTGCTGCACCCCCTGGACTATTGGGTGTTGGACACAGGCGCTGCTTGGACGATGACGTCGCACAAGGACCTGCTGGACGAAGTACGCGCTGCACCGATCAATGAGGTGTGCTCCGCCTCTGGACACATGTTGAAGGTGGCTGGTGCGGGACGAGCTGCGTTTAAGGGAGCGGATGGCAAGCCGGTGGTGCTGCACGACGTTCTCCTCGTCCCCGACCTGAAGGCCAACCTTATCTCCCTCCGTAAGCTTGGCAAGGCTGGGGTGAACACCAACACGGATGGGGCACGCACTTATAAGGGGAAGCTGGGCAATCGGTTGCTTTGGGATCTGCACGAGAGCAAGGACGTGTACAGATCTATGTGGCAGCTGCCGGCGCTGGCGTGGCACGGTGGGGGGCAGGCTGGAGAGGGGTCTGCATCCCAGGGGGGGTGCAACGCCGTTGGAGGGGTTGGTGTGAAAGTGTCGGCCAGATCTGGGGAGACAGATTGGGCAACGGCACACCGGCGCTTAGGGCATGTGGCAATGTCCTTGTTGAAGCAGCTGGAGAAGGATGGAGCCGTTAAGGGTCTGAAGCTGAACGGACAGCCACCCGATGAAAACTGTGAAATCTGTTTGCTCTCAAAGTTCACCCGTTTCCCCTTCCATAGTGTGGCTGGCAGGAGCAAGAAGCCGTTGGAGCTGGTCCACATGGACTTGGTGGGGCCGCTGCCGGTGCAAGGGCACAAGGGGGAGCGGTATTTCCTAACCATAGTGGATGACTGGAGCAGGCTAATGTGGGCGTATCCGCTGAAGCAGAAAGATCACGCCGCCTCCACGATTCGGGACGATTGGCTGCCGTTCGTGGAGAAGCAAGCGGAGTGTGTGGTGAAGCGGATCAGGACAGACCGGGGTGGTGAGTTCCTTGGAGCTGAGATGACGGCATGGCTCAAGAAGCAGGGCATTCAGAGGGAGCTGACCACGGCTTACACCCCACAGTCCAACGGTGTAGCAGAACGGGCGAACTGGACTATTCTAGAGACAGCTAGGGCGCTGCTCATAGAATCTGGGCTTGGAAACTTCATGTGGCCTCACGCTGTCCGGCACGCTACCGTCGCTAGGAACAGGGTACTCACCAAGGTTGGTAATGACTCGTGGGTGCCGTTGGAGAGGTGGCTTGGGAGGAAGCCGCCGGTGGACATGCTGAGGGTGTTTGGTTGCATGGCAGTCGCCCACGTCCCCAAGACCTACCGGAGTAAGTTGGGGGCGAGTGCAATCTGTTGTGCACATTTGGGCCTGGCTGCTGAGAGCAAGGGATGGCTGCTGTGGGAACCATCCAAGGGTGTGTTGTTTGACAGCAGGGATGTGAAATTCATTGAGGGCATGATGTATGGGAGTGTTGGTGTAAGGGCCTAATAAACTCAAGCTATTAGGACTTAATCAAACTTAAAACCTCTCCTCGGGGTCACCTCCAAGGGTCCTTGGGTGCCTGGTACAACACCAGCCCCTATCCTCGGGTCCGAGTTTGTAGAGAGAGGAGTCAAGATTGATTTAGCCAAAATAACAAGAGTACCTTGAACGTCGCGCAGCGTGCCGTGCAGACCATCGATCGGATTAAGCTGAGAATTCTCTATATCGAAGCTCGCTCCAAGAGCTTTAAAATAAGCCAAGTTGCCTCGCGAAAAGTTCTGCTATTACGAAGTTATGGCTCGGACAGCGTTTGCCTAGCGTTGGAGTGCTAGCGTACTAGCGTTGACTCAGGTAGCATTACGCTGTCGAACCGCGTAGAAACGAAATTCCAGCGAGGAAGGAATTCGCATGAATCAATTGACTATGTTCAGGTACAAACAGAGAAGGAATAAATAGTTCTAGCTAGCAAGGACATTGGGAATCAACCTGGGAACAACCAGGGATGATCCCAAATAATTCCAAGCAACAGAACCAACCTGGCTGGACAAAACAGCAGGTGGTAGGTTGGAAAACAACCTCTGGTTCTGTTTTTCCAACCTGGTAAAACAACAACCAGGTTCAGGTTCTAAAAACAGAACCTGTTTTGTCTTTGCCCAACCAGCCAAATGCAGGTTCTGCTGGTTTCCCCTGGCCTTGTAGCATGCAGATACAGACAAAGAACATCCAACCATCACCAAAAATGTACCCCTATAGTGCCTGCCCTGCTACACTATAGTCAACCATCAAAACAGTACAATTGTGAGTTGGATAGAGCTGAATCTGCGCAACCAACTCAACCGAACTGCAAAGCTTCCATCTTGGGTTCCTTTGCGAGCTCGTCCTTTCTGCTTGCACTGTTCATAGCGCGTACAATGTTGTGCCGAAGCGCACATTGCGCGAGTACCTGCAAATGCTTCAAGCGAAAATTGCGAAAGCAAACAAACACACGAACACACCATTCACATGCAAATGCACTCGCACACGCATACTCGTACAAACAGACGGCAGGATGTCGTGCAAAGTGAATTTGCACCCAACACACTCCCCCTCAGCCTGCCGGCTGCATTCCCATCATTCCATGCTAGTTCATGCTCATTCCACTCATGCGCACACAACGCCAATGAGGCTCATCCGCAAGCCTCTTGGTGAGAAAGTCTGCTGGCTGCTGGTGAGTCTTGATGTAAATCGGATTCACCGTCCCCCTCTTCACCTCCTTACGCAGCCAGTGCCACTTGATACGCATGTGCTTGTTCAGCCCATGAAGCACAGCATTCCTGGCCATCCCAAGAGCCCCCTTGCTGTCACAAAACAGCGGCGTAGCGACCTTCTGCTCCTGGCCAATCTCCTCTAACAGCCTCCTCAGCCAAATCACCTCCTTCACCCCATGGAACATTGCCATGTACTCTGACTCAACAGAGGAGAGTGCCGTCTCCGTCTGCTTCTTGGACCTCCAACTAACAGGTCCACCCCCAACTACGCAGATGTATCCTCCCACAGATGAGGAATCCTCCTTCTCAGAAGCCCAAGTAGCATCGGTAAAGCAAGTGAGAAAGAGCTTGCCTTCTCCAAGCCTCTCCCCCTTCTCCTTCAGCACCTCAACCCCTTTCTGCTTCACCTGTGCAGATGCGGAGTATTGAACTCCAATGCTTGGGTGAGAGTTCAAATACTTCACCACGCGCTCAGCTGCATCCACCTGCTCCTCAGATGGATTCTGCACCACCCTAGCCAGCTGCCCAACTGAGAAAGAGATGTCGGGCCTCGTGTTGGGTGCAAATGCACATTGCACGACATCCTGCCGTCTGTTTGTACGAGTATGCGTGTGCGAATGCATTTGCGTGTGAATGGTGTGTTCGTGTGTTTGTTTGCTTTCGCATTTTTCGCTTGATGCATTTGCAGGTACTCGCGCAATGTGCGCTTCGGCACAACATTGTACGCGCTATGAACAGTGCAAGCAGAAAGGACGAGCTCGCAAAGGAACCCAAGATGGAAGCTTTGCAGTTCGGTTGAGTTGATTGCGCAGATTCAGTTCTATCCAACTCGAAATTGTACTGTTTTGTTTGGTTAACTATAGTGTAGCAGGGAAGGCACTATAGGGGTACAATTTAGGTGAAGGTTGGATGTTGTTTGTCTGTATCTGCATGCTACAAGGCCAGGGGAAACCAGCGGAACCAGCATTTGGCTGGTTGGGCAAAGACAAAACAGGTTCTGTTTTTAGAACCTGAACCTGGTTGTTGTTTTCCCAGGTTGGAAAAACAGAACCAGAGGTTGTTTACCAACCTACCACCTGCTATTTTGTCCAGCCAGGTTGGTTCTGTTGCTTGGAATTATTTGGGATCATCCCTGGTTGTTCCCAGGTTGATTCCCAAGGTCCTTGCTAGCTAGAACTATTTAATCCTTCTCTGTTTGTACCTGAATATAGTCAAATTGATTCAAGCGAATTCCTTCCTCGCTGGAATTTCGTTTCTGCGCTATTCGACGGCGGAATGCTACCCGAGTCAACGCTAGTATGCTAGCACTCCAACGCTAGGCAAACGCTGTCCGAGCCATAACTTAGTAATGGCAGAACTTTTCGCGAGGCAACTTGGCTCATTTTAAAGCTCTTGGAGCGAGCTTCGATATAGCGAATTCTCAGCTTAATCCGACCGACGGTCTGCACGGCACGCTGCGCAACGTTCAAGGTACTCTTGCTGTTTTGACTAAGTCCTTCTTGATCCCTCTCTTTACAAACTCGGACCCGAGGATAGGGGCTGGTCTTGTACCAGGCACCCAGGGACCCTTGGAGGTGACCCCGAGGAGAGGTTTTAAGTTTGATTAAGTCCTAATAGCTTGAGTTTATTAGGCCCTTACACCAACAGGGCCTCGTGTGAACTGCTGCATACAAGAGGCTGCCCACCAAGGACTGAAATTGCTGTTGCTGCTCGGCTTCAACCCCTTCATCCTCTGCAGCCTTCACGAGCTTGAATTTGCTCAGCTGGCAGGGGAGTTGCAACATTGCGCTCATTCTCAATCCCATACTTCTCCCCCAGCTCCTTGATGAACTTTTCCTGGTGCAGCTTCAACCACCTGTGATCCAGATCCCTCTCCACGTACATACCGAGGTAGTACTTTACCTCCCCAAGGTTCTTGCACTTGAAGTTCTCCATCAGCTGCTGCTGCACCATTTGGATCTCCTTCATGCTGCTGCTGAAGAGAAGAATGTCGTCCACGTAGACCAGAAACAGCACCAGCTTCTCCCCCTCGCCCTTGAGAAAGAGGTTCTCATCGCAGCTGCTGGTCCTGAATCCCATCTCCTCTAAAACAGCTGCCAACTTCTGGTACCAGCAGCGTGGCGCCTGCTTCAAGCCGTAGATGGACTTTTTCAGTTTGCACACCCTGCCCGTACCATCCTCATACCCAGGCGGCTGCGTCATGAACACCTCCTCCTCTAAAATCCCATTGAGGAATGCCGTTGATATATCCATCTGAATGATGAATTTCCCACTAACGGCTGCATCTGCCAACAAGACACGGAGGGTAGGGGGTTTGGCAGTGGGAGCAAAGATCTCATTGAAGTCCCGCTTCTCCTTCTGCATAAACCCCTTAGCCACCAACCTACTCTTGTAGATGGTGACCTGCCCCTTGTCGTCAGTCTTGATCCTTAGCACCCACTTGCATTGTACCGCTTTCTTTCCCTCAGGCAGCACCACTAGTTCCCAAGTCCCATTCTCCAGCAGGCTCTGGTACTCAGCATCCCTAGAAGCCAGCCACTTATCCCTATCTGGTCCAGCTAATGACTCCTCCATGCTAGCTGGTTCCTCTGGTGCAGGGGCAAGAAAGCAGTACGCAGGCTCATCCTCCTCATCCGGGTCATAGCCGTGCGGTAGAATCAGCAATGCCTCCTCGGTCCCTAGCTGCTGCTCTGCTGCATCAGCTCCTGCAGTCAGCTTCATCGTTGCCATGCGGGTACGTCCTGGCCTAGAGACGGGTGTCTCCCATCCCTTCATCACAACACCCTTTGGCTTCCTCCTTGATGGTAGCTTAGGAACCTTTGTTTTCCCCTGCTGCTGCTCTCCTCCCTCGGATCCAGCAGCTCCACTAGTGCTACCACTAGTCTCCACATCACCTCCTCCACCAGCAGGTGCCTCCTGCACCTTCTCTCCATCACCACCCTCTGCAGCTGCCTCCTCTCCCTCCTCCTGCACACTAGGAGTCAGGTCCAGCTGCATGGTGATCTGCTCCATCTCCTGTGATGTCTTGGCCTCTGGCTGTTGCTTCCAGCCCCCATACATCAGGCCCTCAACAAACTTCACATCCCTGCTGTCAAACAACACACACTTGTGTGGTTCCCACAGCAACCATCCCTTGCTCTCGGCAGCCAGCCCCAAATGCACACACCAGATTGCACTTGCCCCCAACTTACTGCGGTAGGTCTTGGGGACGTGGGCGACTGCCATGCAACCAAACACCCTCAGCATGTCCACCGGCGGCTTCCTCCCAAGCCACCTCTCCAACGGCACCCACGAATCATCCCCAACCTTGGTGAGCACCCTGTTCCTAGCGACGGTGGCGTGCCGGACAGCATGGGGCCACATCGAGTTGCCCAGCCCAGATTCTATGAGCAGCGCCCTAGCTGTCTCCAGAATTGTCCGGTTCGCCCGTTCTGCTACGCCGTTCGACTGTGGGGTGTAAGCCGTGGTCAGCTCCCTCTGGATGCCCTGCTTCTTGAGCCAAGCCGTCATCTCAGCTCCAAGGAACTCACCACCCCGGTCTGTCCTAATCCGCTTCACCACACACTCTGCTTGCTTCTCCACGAACGGCAGCCAATCGTCCCGAATCGTGGAGGCGGCGTGATCTTTCTGCTTCAGCGGATACGCCCACATTAGCCTGCTCCAGTCATCCACTATGGTTAGGAAATACCGCTCCCCCTTGTGCCCTTGCACCGGCAGCGGCCCCACCAAGTCCATGTGGACCAGCTCCAACGGCTTCTTGCTCCTGCCAGCCACATTAAGGAGGCAAATTTAACAGTTATCATCGGGTGGTTGTCCGTTCAGCTTCAAGCCCTTAACGGCTCCATCCTTCTCCAGCTGCTTCAGCAAAGGCATTGCCACATGCCCCAAACGTCGGTGTGCCGTTGCCCAATCCGTCTCCCCAGATCTGGCCGACACTTTCACACCAACCCCTCCAATGGCGTTGCACTCCCCCTGGGATGCAGACCCCTCTCCAGCCTGCCCCCCACCGTGCCACGCCAGCGCCGGCAGCTGCCACATAGATCTGTACACGTCCTTGCTCTCGTGCAGATCCCAAAGCACCCGATTGCCCAGCTTCCCCTTATAAGTGCGTGCCCCATCCGTGTTGGTGTTCACCCCAGCCTTGCCAAGCTTACGGAGGGAGATAAGGTTGGCCTTCAGGTCGGGGACGAGGAGAACGTCGTGCAGCACCACCGGCTTGCCATCCGCTCCCTTAAACGCAGCTCGTCCCGCACCAGCCACCTTCAACATGTGTCCAGAGGCGGAGCACACTTCATTGATCGGTGCAGCGCGTACTTCGTCCAGCAGGTCCTTGCGCGGCGTCATCGTCCAAGCAGCGCCTGTGTCCAACACCCAATAGTCCAGGGGGTGCAGCTCTGCTCCAACCTTAGCAGATGCGTCTCCTTGCTCCCCCTTGTCTCCCACATGGAAGAATTGGCCCGCGGTGCGCTCCTTCTTCTTCTCCGCACCGCCGTTGCCCTTCGGGTTGTTGTCGGACGAATCAGCGACCATGTTCGCGCCGTTTTTCTGGTTCCTCCGCGCGCCGCCATCCTGGTGACGATTCTGGGGGGTCCATCCATCGGGTTTCTTATAGCACAAAAACCAGGGGTGCCCTTCCTTCTCACAATACCAGCAACTCCCTTTCATTTTGCCACCAGCACCCGACTTGCCCCCACGTCCAGATTTCGCACCGCGACCCCAACCGGTACCTCCTTGTTGGTCGTTGGAGTCGTCGTCCTTCTTTGCACCGCGTCCAGCACCACCGAAGCCACGTCCTCTGCCACGTCGGCTCCCTTGCATCCCGTAGCCGCTGCTGCCGTCGTCTCCACCCCTCAGTTGGCGGTGACGGAAATCCTCCTCCAGAATCTTTGTCCGCACCCACTCGAGCGTCCACAAGCTCTGGTTCTGCGGCAGGCTCAATCCGCTCGTGAATTGAAGCCACGATTCCGGCAGCAGCGAGAGCATCTTCAAGCACTTGGTCTGCTCCGGGTAGGTGATTCCCGCGATCGCCAGCTTCGCGTAGAGGTCGCGCATCTTGTCCAAGACAGGTTGCACCGGCTCTCCCTCGCTCAGGCGCAACGCGGACAGCTCCCTCTCCATCATGAGCGTTGCGGCGACGGAGGTAGGGGCGTGCAGCTCCTTCGGACCGCACTCAACCTCCGGCAGCAGGTGCATGACGTGGTGACGCTGATTCAGCTCCAAACTCTGCGACATCAAGTAGTAGCCAGCCGAGGCGCGCTCGTCCCAATCTTCCTGCAGGGCGGGGTCACTCGGTCTAGGCTCCTCCCCAATCATTAGTTTCAGCAATCCAATCTGACGGAAGTAGAGTTGCATTTTCCAGGCCCAGTCATCATAGCCCTCACCATTGAACTTCTCGACGGTGAAGTTCTTCAGCACCTCCTTGATCAGCGAGCCCTGGCTTGTTCGCGCTCCCCTTGGCGCAGAAACACCAGAATCTTGGCTGCCGCTACGATCTTGGGCTGAAGATTCACCAGCTCCCGCCGAGGTGTTGCCCGCCATAGCTACCTATAACGAGGATCGCTATAACGCAGCTCTGATACCAGCTTGTTGGTGTAAGGGCCTAATAAACCCAAGCTATTAGCACTTAATCAAACTTAAAACCTCTCCTCGGGGTCACCTCCAAGGGTCCTTGGGTGCTTGGTACAAGACCAGCTCCTATCCTCGGGTCCAAGTTTGTAGAGAGAGGAGTCAAGAATGACTTAGCCAAAATAACAAGAGTACCTTAAACGTCGCGCAGCGTGCCGTGCAGACCGTCGATCGGATTAAGCTGGGAATTCTCTATATCGAAGCTCGCTCCAAGAGCTTTAGAATGAGCCAAGTTGCCTCGCGAAAAGTTCTGCCATTACGAAGTTATGGCTCGGACAGCGTTTGCCTAGCGTTGGAGTGCTAGCGTACTAGCGTTGACTCAGGTAGCATTCCGCCGTCGAACCGCGTAGAAACGAAATTCCAGCGAGGAAGGAATTCGCATGAATCAATTGACTATGTTCAGGTACAAACAGAGAAGGATTAAATAGTTCTAGCTAGCAAGGACCTTGGGAATCAACCTGGGAACAACCAGGGATGATCCCAAATTATTCCAAGCAACAGAACCAACCTGGCTGGACAAAACAGCAGGTGGTAGGTTGGAAAACAACCTCTGGTTCTGTTTTTCCAACCTGGGAAAACAACAACCAGGTTCAGGTTCTAAAAACAGAACCTGTTTTGTCTTTGCCCAACCAGCCAAATGCTGGTTCTGCTGGTTTCCCCTGGCCTTGTAGCATGCAGATACAGACAAAGAACATCCAACCTTCACCAAAATTGTACCCCTATAGTGCCTGCCCTGCTACACTATAGTGAACCATCAAAACAGTACAATTGTGAGTTGGATAGAACTGAATCTGCGCAACCAACTGAACCGAACTGCAAAGCTTCCATCTTGGGTTCCTTTGCGAGCTCGTCCTTTCTGCTTGCACTGTTCATAGCGTGTACAATGTTGTGCCGAAGCGCACATTGCGCGAGTACCTGCAAATGCTTCAAGCGTTTATTGCGAAAGCAAACAAACACACGAACACACCATTCACATGCAAATGCACTCGCACACGCATACTCGTACAAACAGACGGCAGGATGTCGTGCAAAGTGAATTTGCACCCAACAAGTACCACTCATATAGCTAAGTAACGCACTCACACTTCGTACCACTCATTTCACTATAACTCACTTACTCTTAGTACCACTCATATCGCTAAGTAACGCACTCACTCTTAGTACCACTCATATCGCTAGATAACGCAATCACACTTAGTACTACTCATATCACTATATAAAGCACTGACTCTTAGTACCACTCATATCGCTAAGAAACGCACTTACTCTTAGTACCACTCATATCGCTAAGTTACGCACTTATTCATACCACTCATATCACTCATATCTTTAAGTTACGCACTTACTCATAGTACCACTCATATCGCTAAGTAACGCACTCACTCTTAGTACCACTCATATCACTATATAATGCACTGACTCTTAGTACCACTCATTGTTGGGTGCAAATTCACTTTGCACGACATCCTGCCGTCTGTTTGTACGAGTATGCGTGTGCAAATGCATTTGCATGTGAATGGTGTGTTCGTGTGTTTGTTTGCTTTTCGCAATGTTCGCTTGAAGCATTTGCAGGTACTCGCGCAATGCGCGCTTCGGCACAACATTGTACGCGCTATGAACAGTGCAAGCAGAAAGGAAGAGCTCGCAAAGGAACCCAAGATGGAAGCTTTGCAGTTCGGTTCAATTTAATGCGCAGATTCAGTTCTATCCAACTTGAAATTGTACTGTTTTGTTTGGTTGACTATAGTGTAGCAGGGCAGGCACTATAGGAGTACAATTTAGGTGAAGGTTGGATGTTGTTTGTCTGTATCTGCATGCTACAAGGCCAGGGGAAACCAGCAGAACCAGCATTTGGCTGGTTGGGCAAGGACAAAACAGGTTCTGTTTTAACAACCTGAACCTGGTTGTTGTTTTCCCAGGTTGGAAAAACAGAACCAGAGGTTGTTTTCCAACCTACCACCTGCTGTTTTGTCCAGCCAGGTTGGTTATGTTGCTTGGAATTATTTGGGATCATCCCTGGTTGTTCCCAGGTTGATTCCTAAGGCCCTATAGCTATTTATTCCTTCTCTATTTGTACCTGGATATAGTCAATTGATTCATAGGAATTCCTTCATCGCTGGAATTTCGTTTCTACGCGGTTCGACGGCGGAATGCTACCCGAGTCAACGCTAGTACGCTAGCACTCCAACGCTGGGCAAACGCTGTCCGAGCCATAACAAGAGTACCTTGAACGCCGCTGTTTTGTGATAGCAAGGGGGCTCTTGGGATGGCCAGGAACGCTGTGCTTCATGGGCTAAACAAGCACATGCGTATCAAGTGGCACAGGCTGCGTAAGGAGGTGAAGAGGGGGACTGTGAATCCGATCTACATCAAGACTCACCAGCAGCCAGCAGACTTTCTCACCAAGAGGCTTGCGGATGAGCCTCATTGGCGTTGTGTACGCATGAGTGGAATGAGCTAAAATAGCATGGAATGAAGGAAATGCAGCCGGCAGGCTGAGGGGGAGTGTGTTGGGTGCAAATTCACTTTGCACGACATCCTACCGTCTGTTTGTACGAGTATGCGTGTGCGAATGCATTTGCGTGTGAATGGTGTGTTCGTGTGTTTGTTTGTTTTCGCAATTTTCGCTTGAAGCATTTGCAGGTACTCGCGCAATGTGCGCTTCGGCACAACATTGTACGCGCTATGAACAGTGCAAGCAGGAAGGACGAGCTCGCAAAGGAACCCAAGATGGAAGCTTTGCAGTTCGGTTGAGTTGATTGCGCAGATTCAGTTCTATCCAACTCGGAATTGTACTGTTTTGTTTGGTTAACTATAGTGTAGCAGGGAAGGCACTATAGGGGTACAATTTAGGTGAAGGTTGGATATTGTTTGTCTGTATCTGTATGCTACAAGGCCAGGGGAAACCAGCGGAACCAGCATTTGGCTGGTTGGGCAAAGACAAAACAGGTTCTGTTTTTAGAACCTGAACCTGGTTGTTGTTTTCCCAGGTTGGAAAAACAGAACCAGAGGTTGTTTTCCAACCTACCACCTGCTGTTTTGTCCAGCCAGGTTGGTTCTGTTGCTTGGAATAATTTGGGATCATCCCTGGTTGTTCCCAGGTTGATTCCCAAGGTCCTTGCTAGCTAGAACTATTTATTCCTTCTCTGTTTGTACCTGAACATAGTCAATTGATTCATGCGAATTCCTTCCTCGCTGGAATTTTGTTTCTACGCGGTTCGACGGCGGAATGCTACCCGAGTCAACGCTAGTACGCTAGCACTCCAACGCTAGGCAAACGCTGTCCGAGCCATAATTTCGTAATGGTAGAACTTTTTCGCGAGGCAACTTGGCTCATTTTAAAGCTCTTGGAGCGAGCTTCGATATAGCACATTCTCAGCTTTATCCGATCGACGGTCTGCACGGCACGCTGCGCGACGTTCAAGGTATTCTCGCTATTTTGATTGTGTTCTTCTTATCTGTTGGTGTAAGGGCCTAATAAACTCAAGCTATTAGGACTTAACCAAACTTAAAACCTCTCCTCGGGGTCACCTCCAAGGGTCCCTGGGTGCCTGGTACAAGACCAGCCCCTATCCTCGGGTCCGAGTTTGTAGAGAGAGGGATCAAGAAGGACTTAGTCAAAACAGCAAGAGTACCTTGAACGTCGCGCAGCGTGCCGTGCAGACCGTCGATCGGATTAAGCTGAGAATTCGCTATATCGAAGCTCGCTCCAAGAGCTTTAAAATGAGCCAAGTTGCCTCGCGAAAAGTTCTGCCATTACTAAGTTATGGCTCGGACAGCGTTTGCCTAGCGTTGGAGTGCTAGCATACTAGCGTTGACTCGGGTAGCATTCCGCCGTCGAATAGCGCAGAAACGAAATTCCAGCGAGGAAGGAATTCGCTTGAATCAATTTGACTATATTCAGGTACAAACAGAGAAGGATTAAATAGTTCTAGCTAGCAAGGACCTTGGGAATCAACCTGGGAACAACCAGGGATGATCCCAAATAATTCCAAGCAACAGAACCAACCTGGCTGGACAAAATAGCAGGTGGTAGGTTGGTAAACAACCTCTGGTTCTGTTTTTCCAACCTGGGAAAACAACAACCAGGTTCAGGTTCTAAAAACAGAACCTGTTTTGTCTTTGCCCAACCAGCCAAATGCTGGTTCCGCTGGTTTCCCCTGGCCTTGTAGCATGCAGATACAGACAAACAACATCCAACCTTCACCTAAATTGTACCCCTATAGTGCCTTCCCTGCTACACTATAGTTAACCAAACAAAACAGTACAATTCCGAGTTGGATAGAACTGAATCTGCGCAATCAACTCAACCGAACTGCAAAGCTTCCATCTTGGGTTCCTTTGCGAGCTCGTCCTTCCTGCTTGCACTGTTCATAGCGCATACAATGTTGTGCCAAAGCGCACATTGCGCGAGTACCTGCAAATGCATCAAGCGAAAAATGCGAAAGCAAACAAACACACGAACACACCATTCACACGCAAATGCATTCGCACACGCATACTCGTACAAACAGACGGCAGGATGTCGTGCAATGTGCATTTGCACCCAACATTATCCCTCTCTCTTCAAACTCGGACCCGAGGATAGGGGCTGGTCTTGTACCAGGCACCCAGGGACCCTTTGAGGTGACCCCGAGGAGAGGTTTAAGTTTGAATTGCGTCTTAGTAGCTTGAGTTTATTAGGCCCTTACATCAACAACACCAACATCGTCGTAGTCGGCGCCGTACACCTGCGTGAAGCCCTTCACGACCAGCCTCGCCTTCTCGCGCTCGACGGTGTCGTCGATGTGGTACTTCGTCGTCAACACCCACCGGTTGGTCATGATGTTGACCCTCGGTGGGTGTTTGACCAGCTCCCACGTGCCCATGGCGAGGAGACTACGGATCTCCTCCTCCATGGCGGCCTTCACCGCCGGGCCCTTCCAGCTTGCCAACGCCTCCTTCACCGTCATCGTCGAGATGTCCCAACGGTGGTCGGGGTCGGCCAGCATGTCGGGGTCGAGCTCCGGAAACTCCTCATCCTCCTCGGCGTCGTCGTACAGCAGGTCGTCGTCGTCCTCCACGTCGTACACCGTGGTGAAGGCAGCGGGGACGAAGAAGTCAGGCGGCCTCCGAAGTCAACCAGACTTCCGTGGTTCAGGCAGAACCGCCACCACGTCACGGTCGGTGGACTCCTCGTTGGCCGACGTCTCCCCTTCGTCTGCACCGACTCCGTCGCCCTCGTCGTCCTGCCGTACCTCGGACGGCATCCCGAGCGATTTCTCCCCTGCGGTCAGCTCCCCTGCCGACTGCCAGCCCGCCGACTGCTCCTCGGTCGGCCTCGTCGCTGCCTGCTCCCCTGTCGGCTGTGCCTGCTCAGCCTGTTGCTTCCTCGGCGGCCCCTCGGTCGACTTGACGTCCAGGTTGACTTGCTGGTCGTCACGTCGGCCACCGGCGATGCTCTTGGTCGGCGCCACAGGCGACGCCCCACTGCTCCCCTCATCGCCGGAGTAAGTGACACACTTACTCTTAGTACCGCTCATATCGCTAAGTAACGCACCTACTTATAGTACCACTTATATCGCTAAGTAACACACTTACACTTAGTACCACTTATGTCGCTATGTGTCAACGGGAGTTGTGTGTTGGCCCCGTCCTCGCTTGGGCGGAGCCGACTTCGTGGTCGGGTGTAGGGGTGCAGCCGACCTGTAGCAGTGGGCGAGCTGGTCGACGGGGTTGGTCGTCGAAGGAGGGGCCGACCTCGACCTCGACGGAGGGGCTTAGGACGCCGAACAGCTGGGCGTCGAGTAGCAGGGCGTCAACTTGGTGACGCCGACTTCGGGTAGCCGACTTCGGGGTCGGCTGACACCTGTGCTGGTCGACGATGAGCTGGTCGAGCAGGAGTGACGTCGACCTAGAGTTGGTCGACCAGGGGTGTGGTCAAACTGGGGAGGTCGACTTGAAGTGGCCGTCGACCTGGGTGGTCGACGAGCACATATGGGAGCAGCTGGGCGACGTGGTTGTTGGTCGACCAAGTTACCTGGGTGACGAGGGTCTGCGAAGGCACGCGAAGGTCGCCCGAACGAGGTTGGCGAGGTCGACCTGGCTGATCAGAAGCAGTCACCAGCACGAAGTTAACTTGGTGTGTGCGCTGTGCAGATGACCAGGCACAGCACGCCAATCATCTGCGAGCACCTGCAAAGCGGGTGCGATGCTGTACTGCGGGAGCAACGCTGGCACGCCGTCGACTTGCGCTGTTGTGACGCCGTCGACCTGCAGCGTTGGCAAGCCGCGACTCTGCACTGCTGGAGTGCGGTGGATCAAGTCGTGCTGGCACGCGGTCGACTGTGCTGCGCTGGTAGTAGACTTGCTTGCATGCTAGCTCTGATGTAGTCCTACCTTGCCAACTTCATTGTATCATTGTTGTCAACCTTTCTTAGTAAAACTCTTGCCAAATTGCCTTGTGAACTAGCAAGCAGTGTGTGCACTAGGAAAACGACTAAGGAACGAACGCAGAGATCACACGAGCATCCGTGCCTAGCCCGTAGTCTAGCTCCCGTCGTAGTAGTTATCTCTGCACTATGTAACGAAATTTCTCTTAGTACCACTCATATCGCTAAGTTACGCACTTACTCATTGATGACGCCAGTTATATCGCTAAATAACGCACTCACACTTAGTACCACTCATATCGCTCTGTATCGCACTTACTCATGGTACCACTCATATTACTGTGTAACGCACGTACTCTTAGTATCACTCATATTGCTAAATTACACACCCACTCATAGTACCACTCATATCGCTAAGTAACGCACTTATGCGTAGTACTACTTATATCGCCAAGTAACGCACTTACTCATAGTACCATTCATACCGCTAGCACTTACTCATAGTACCACTCATATCGCTAAGTAACGCACTCACTCATAGTACCACTCATATCGCTAAGTAACGCACTTAGACCTAGTATCACTCATATCCCTAAGTAATGCGCTTACTCCTGGTACCACTCATATCGCAAAATATCGCACTCACTTATAGTACCACACATATGGCTATGTAACGCAATCTCTCCTGGTACCACTCCTATCGCTAAGTAACGCACTTACTTTTAGTACCACTCATATCGCTAAGTAACGCACTCACTCATAGTACCACTCATATTGCTAAGTAACGCACTTACACTTAGTACCACTCATATTGCTATGTAACGCACTTACTCTTAGTACCACTCATATCGCTAAGTTACGCACTTACTCATAGTACCACTCATATTGCTAAGTAACGCACTCACAGTTAGTACCACTCATATGGCTATGTAACGCACTTACTCTTGGTACCACTCATATCGCTAAGTAACGTACTTACTCTTAGTACCACTCATATGACTAAGTAACGCACTGACGCATAGTACCAGTCATATTGCTAAGCAACGCACTTACTTTTAGTACCACTCATATCGCTAAGTAGCGCACTCACTCATAGTACCACCCATATCGCCAAGTAACATGCTTTCTCTTAATATTATTCATATCGCTAAATTACGCACTCACTCATAGTACCACTCATATCGCTAAGTAACGCACTTATGCATAGTACCGCATAGATCGCAAAGTAACGCACTCACTCATAGTACCACTCATATCGCTAAGTAATGCACTCACTCATAGTACACTCATATCGCTAAGTAACGCACTTACTTTTAGTACCACTCATATTGCTAAGTAACGCACTTACACACTCATACTCTTAGTACCATTTTATCGCTAGGTAAAGCATTCACTCATAGTACCACTCATATTGCTAAGTAACGCACTTACTCATAGTACCACTCTAAGCGCTAAGTAACTCACTTACTATTAGTAGCACACATATCACTAAGTAACGCACGTACTCATAGTATCGCTTATTGTTATATAACTAAGTAATGCACTTACTCATAGTACCACTCATATAGCTAAGTAATGCTCTTACTCATAGAACCACTCATATCGCTAAGTAACGCACTTACTCATAGTACCAGTGATATTGCTAAGTAACGCACTTACTCTTAGTACCACTCATATAGCTAAGTAACACAGTCACACTTAGTACCACTCATATTGCTATGTAACGCACTTACTCTTAGTACCACTCATATTGCTAAGTAACGCACTTACACTTAGTACTACTCAGTTTACTATGTAACGCATTTACTCTTAGTACCACTCATTTCGCTAAGTAACGCACTCACTCTTAGTATCACTCATATCGCTAAGTTGCGCAATCACTCTTTGTACCACTCGTATCGCTAAGTTACGCTCTTACTCATAGTACCACTCATATAGCTATGTATCGCACTCACACTTAGTACCAATCATATTGCTATGTAACGCACGTACTCTTAGAAGCACTCATATCTCTTAGTAACGCACTTACTCATAGTACCACTCATATAGCAAAATAACGCACTGACTCAGCCATAGTACCAGTCATATCGCTATGTAACGCACTTACTCATAGTACCACTCATATAGCTAAGTAACGCACTCACACTTACTCATATGGCTAAGTACGCACTCACTCTTTGTACCACTCATATCCCTAAGTAACGCACTAACTAATAGTTCCACTCATAGCTAAGTGACGCACTCGCACTTAGTACCACTCATATTGCTATGCAACCCACTTACTCTTAGTACCACTCATATCACTAAGTAACGCGCTTTCTCATAGTATCGCTAGTACAGCTATGTAACGCACTTACTCTTAGTACCATTCATATCGCTAAGTAATGCACTAACTCATTGCGGAGATAACTAGTACAACGGGAGCTAGACTATGGGCTAGGCACGGGTGCTCGTGTGACCTCTGCGTTAGTCGTTTCCAAGTGCTAACACTGCTTGCTAGTTCACGAGGAAAATTTGCAAGAGTTTCACTAGGAAATCATCACAACAAGAAAGTTCAGAATGAATTGCATCAACATTGGCAACACTGACTACATCAGACCTAGCAAGGCTTGCTGGTCCACTGCCAGCGCAGCACGGTCGACCGCGTGCCAGCTCAACTTTGTCAACCGCGCTCCAGCAGAGCAGAGTCGCGGCTTGCCAACGTTGCAAGTCTGCGGTGCGCCAACGCTGCAGTATGTCGGCTGCACAGCGTCGCATCCGCGGGACAACGGTGCACCAGCTTCGCAGGTGCGTGCAGCTGGTTGGCGCCCAACTCCCCGTCACTTGCCCAGCGCAGACACTTCACCCGTGACGGCGCCCACCAGCCATGTTGGCCTCGGGATACCACCCCCGATATCGCCATTGTAGATAACATCCCCGGCGCTATATGAGTGGTACTAAGTGTCAGTGTGTTACTTAGCGATATGAGTGGTACTAGGAGTAAGTGCGTTACATAGCAATATGAGTGGTACTAAGTGTGAGTGCGTTACTTAGCGATATGAGTGGTACTAAATGTAGGTACACTACTTAGCAATATGAGTAGTACTATGAGTAAGTGTGTAATTTAGCGATATGAGCGGTACTAAAAGTGAGTGCATTACCTAGCGATAGGAGTGGTACTAGAGTAAAGGTGTTCATAGCAATATGGGTGGTACTGAGTGTGAGTGCATTACAAAACATTATGAGTAGTGTTGGGTGCAAATGCATATTGCACGACATCCTGCCGTCTGTTTGTACGAGTATGCGTGTGCGAATGCATTTGTGTGTGAATGGTGTGTTCGTGTGCTTGTTTGCTTTCGCATTTTTCGCTTGATGCATTTGCAGGTACTCGCGCAATGTGCGCTTCGACACAACATTGTACGCGCTATGAACAGTGCAAGCAGAAAGGACGAGCTCGCAAAGGAACCCAAGATGGAAGCTTTGCAGTTCGGTTGAGTTGATTGCGCAGATTCAGTTCTATCCAACTCGAAATTGTACTGTTTTGTTTGGTTAACTATAGTGTAGCAGGGAAGGCACTATAGGGGTACAATTTAGGTGAAGGTTGGATGTTGTTTGTCTGTATCTGCATGCTACAAGGCCAGGGGAAACCAGCGGAACCAGCATTTGGCTGGTTGGGCAAAGACAAAACAGGTTCTGTTTTTAGAACCTGAACCTGGTTGTTGTTTTCCCAGGTTGGAAAAACAGAACCAGAGGTTGTTTACCAACCTACCACCTGCTATTTTGTCCAGCCAGGTTGGTTCTGTTGCTTGGAATTATTTGGGATCATCCCTGGTTGTTCCCAGGTTGATTCCCAAGGTCCTTGCTAGCTAGAACTATTTAATCCTTCTCTGTTTGTACGTGAATATAGTCAAATTGATTCAAGCGAATTCCTTCCTCGCTGGAATTTCGTTTCTGCGCTATTCGACGGCGGAATGCTACCCGAGTCAACGCTAGTATGCTAGCACTCCAACGCTAGGCAAACGCTGTCCGAGCCATAACTTAGTAATGGCAGAACTTTTCGCGAGGCAACTTGGCTCATTTTAAAGCTCTTGGAGCGAGCTTCGATATAGCGAATTCTCAGCTTAATCCGACCGACGGTCTGCACGGCACGCTCAGCTGCATCCACCTGCTCCTCTGATGGATTCTGCACCACCCTAGCCAGCTGCCCAACCGAGAAAGAGATGTCGGGCCTCGTGTGAACTGCTGCGTACAAGAGGCTGCCTACCAAGGACTGAAATTGCTGCTGCTCTTCAGCTTCAACCCCTTCATCCTCTGCAGCCTTCACAAGCTTGAATTCTGCTGGCAGGGGAGTTGCAACCTTGCGCTCATTCTCAATCCCATACTTCTCCCCCAGCTCCTTGATGAACTTCTCCTGGTGCAGCTTCAACCACCTGTGATCTGGATCCCTCTCCACGTGCATCCCGAGGTAGTACTTTACCTCCCCAAGGTTCTTGCACTTGAAGTTTTCCATCAGTTGCTGCTGCACTTTCTGGATCTCCTTCATGCTGCTGCTGAAGAGAAGAATGTCGTCCACATAGACCAGAAACAGCACCAGCTTCTCCCCCTCGCCCTTGAGAAAGAGGCTCTCATCACAGCTGCTGGTCCTGAATCCCATCTCCTCTAAAACAGCTGCCAACTTCTGGTACCAGCAGCGTGGCGCCTGCTTCAAGCCGTAGATGGACTTGTTGAGCTTGCACACCCTGCCCGTACCATCCTCATACCCAGGCGGCTGCGTCATGTACACATCCTCCTCTAAAATCCCATTCAGGAATGCTGTTGAAATATCCATCTGAATGATGAATTTCCCACTAACAGCTGCATCTGCCAACAAGACACGGAGGGTAGGGGGTTTGGCAGTGGGAGCAAAGATCTCGTTGAAGTCCTGCTTCTCCTTCTGCATAAACCCCTTCGCCACCAGCCTACTCTTGTAGATGGTGACCTGCCCCTTGTCATCGGTCTTGATCCTCAGCACCCACTTGCATTGTATCGCTTTCTTCCCATCAGGCAGCACCACCAGATTCCATGTCCTATTCTCCAGCAGACTCTGGTACTCAGCATCCCTAGAAGCCAGCCACTTGTCCCTATCTGGTCCAGCTAATGCCTCCTCCATGCTAGCTGGTTCCTCTGGTGCAGGGGCAAGAAAACAGTACGCAGGCTCATCCTCCTCATCCGGGTCATAGCCATGAGGTAGAATCAGCAATGCCTCTTCGGTCCCTAGCTGCTGCTCTGCTGCATCAGTTCCTGCAGTCAGCTTCTTAGTAGCCATACGGGTACGTCCTGGCCTGGAGACGGGTGTCTCCCATCCCTTCATAACGACACCCTTCGGCTTCTTAGTTTTTCCCTGCTGCTTCTCTCCTCCCTCGGGTCCAGCAGCTCCATTAGTGCTGCCGCCAGTTTCCACACCATTTTCTCCACCAGCAGATGCCTCCTGTACCTTCTCTCCATCACCATTTCCAGCAGCTGCCTCCTCTCCCTCCTCCCACACACTAGGAGTCAGGTCCAGCTGCATGGTGATCTGCTCCATCTGCTGGGACACCCTTGCCTCCGGCTGTTTCTCCCAGCTCCCATACATCATGCCCTCAATGAATTTCACATCCCTGCTGTCAAACAACACACCCTTGGATGGTTCCCACAGCAGCCATCCCTTGCTCTCAGCAGCCAGCCCCAAATGCACACACCAGATTGCACTCGCCCCCAACTTACTGCGGTAGGTCTTGGGGACGTGGGCGACTGCCATGCAACCGAACACCCTCAGCATGTCCACCGGCGGCTTCCTCCCAAGCCACCTCTCCAACGGCACCCACGAGTCATCCCCAACCTTGGTGAGCACCCTGTTCCTAGCGACAGTGGCGTGCCGGACAGCATGAGGCCACATAGAATTGCTCAGCCCAGATTCTATGAGCAGCGCCCTAGCTGTCTCCAGAATGGTCCGGTTTGCCCGTTCTGCTACACCATTGGACTGTGGGGTATAAGCCGTGGTCAGCTCTCTCTGGATGCCCTGCTTCTTGAGCCAGGCCGTCATTTCAGCTCCAAGGAACTCACCACCCCGGTCCGTCCTAATCCGCTTCACTACACACTCCGCCTGCTTCTCCACGAATGGCAGCCAATCGTCCCGTATCGTGGAGGTGGCGTGGTCCTTCTGCTTCAGCGGATACGCCCACATCAGCCTGCTCCAGTCATCCACAATTGTAAGAAAATACCGCTCCCCCTTGTGCCCTTGCACCGGCAGCGGCCCCACCAAGTCCATGTGGACCAGCTCCAAAGGCTTCTTGCTCCTGCCAGCCACACTATGGAAAGGGAAACGGGTGAACTTTGAAAGCAAACAGATTTCACAGTTGTCATCGGGTGGCTGTCCGTTCAGCTTCAGACCCTTAACGGCTCCATCCTTCTCCAGCTGCTTCAGCAAAGGCATTGCCACATGCCCTAAGCGTCGGTGTGCCGTTGCCCAATCTGTCTCCCCAGATCTGGCCGACACTTTCACACCAACCCCTCCAACGGCATTGCACTCCCCTTGGGATGCAGACCCCTCTCCAGCCTGCCCCCCACCATGCCACGCCAGGGCCGGCAGCTGCCACATAGATCTGTACACGTCCTTGCTCTCGTGCAGATCCCAAAGCACCCGATTGCCCAGCTTCCCCTTATAAGTGCGTGCCCCATCCGTGTTGGTGTTCACCCCAGCCTTGCCAAGCTTACGGAGGGAGATAAGGTTGGCCTTCAGGTCGGGGACGAAGAGAACGTCGTGCAGCACCACCGGCTTGCCATCCGCTCCCTTAAACGCAGCTCGTCCCGCACCAGCCACCTTCAACATGTGTCCAGAGGCGGAGCACACTTCATTGATCGGTGCAGCTCGTACTTCGTCCAGCAGGTCCTTGCGCGGCGTCATCGTCCAAGCAGCGCCTGTGTCCAACACCCAATAGTCTAGGGGGTGCAGCTCTGCTCCAACTTTGGCAGAGGCGTCTCCTTGCTCCCCCTTGTCTCCCACATGGAAGAATTGGCCCGCGGTGCGCTCCTTCTTCTTCTCCGCACCGCCGTTGCCCTTCGGGTTGTTGTCGGACGAATCAGCGACCATGTTGGCGCCGTTTTTCTGGTTCCTCCGCGCGCCGCCATCCTGGTGACGATTCTGGGGGGTCCATCCATCGGGTTTCTTATAGCACAAAAACCAGGGGTGCCCTTCCTTCTCACAATACCAGCAATTCCCTTTCATTTTGCCACCAGCACCCGACTTGCCCCCACGTCCAGATTTCGCACCGCGACCCCAACCGGTACCTCCTTGTTGGTCGTTGGAGTCGTCGTCTTTCTTTGCACCGCGTCCAGCACCACCGAAGCCACGTCCTCTGCCATGTCGGCTCCCTTGCATCCCGTAGCCGCTGCTGCCGTCGTCTCCACCCCTCAGTTGGCGGCGACGGAAGTCCTCCTCCAGAATCTTCGTCCGCACCCACTCGAGCGTCCACAAGCTCTGGTTCTGCGGCAGGCTCAATCCGCTCGTAAATTGAAGCCACGATTCTGGCAGCAGCGAGAGCATCTTCAAGCACTTGGTCTGCTCCGGGTAGGTGATTCCCGCGGTCGCCAACTTCGCGTAGAGGTCGCGCATCTTGTCCAGGACTGGTTGCACCGGCTCTCCCTCGCTCAGGCGCAACGCGGACAGCTCCCTCTCCAGCATCAACGTTGCGACAACGGAGGTCGGGGCGTGCAGCTCCTTCAACACGGTCCACGCCTTCGGACCGCATTCAACCTCCGGCAGCAGGTGCATGACGTGGTGACGCTGGTTCAGCTCCAAACTCTGCGACATCAAATAGTAGCCAGCCGAGGAGCGCTCGTCCCAATCTTCCTGCAGCGTGGGGTCACTCGGTCTAGGCTCCTCCCCAATCATTAGTTTCAGCAAACCGATCTGACGGAAATATAATTGCATTTTCCAGGCCCAATCATCATAGCCCTCACCATTGAACTTCTCGACGGTGAAATTCTTCAGCACCTCCTTGACAAGCGAGCCCTGGTTTGTTCGCGCTCCCTTTGGCGCTGAAAGACCAGAATCTTGGCTGCCGCTACGATCTTGGCCTGAAGATTCACCAGCTCCCGCCGAGGTGTTGCCCGCCATAGCTACCTATAACGAGGATCACTATAACGCAGCTCTGATACCAGCTTGTTGGTGTAAGGGCCTAATAAACTCAAGCTATTAGGACTTAATCAAACTTAAAACCTCTCCTCGGGGTCACCTCCAAGGGTCCCTGGGTGCCTGGTACAAGACCAGCCCCTATCCTCGGGTCCGAGTTTGTAGAGAGAGGGATCAAGAAGGACTTAGTCAAAACAGCAAGAGTACCTTGAACGTCGCGCAGCGTGCCGTGCAGACCGTCGGTCGGATTAAGCTGAGAATTCGCTATATCGAAGCTCGCTCCAAGAGCTTTAAATTTACCAAGTTGCCTCGCGAAAAGTTCTGCCATTACGAAGTTATGGCTCAGACGGTGTTTGCCTAGCATTAGAGTGCTAGCATACTAGCGTTGACTCGGGTAGCATTCCGCCGTCGGATAGCGCAGAAACGAAATTCCAGCGAGGAAGGAATTCGCTTGAATCAATTTGACTATATTCAGGTACAAACAGAGAAGGATTAAATAGTTCTAGCTAGCAAGGACCTTGGGAATCAACCTGGGAACAACCAGGGATGATCCCAAATAATTCCAAGCAACAGAACCAACCTGGCTGGACAAAATAGCAGGTGGTAGGTTGGTAAACAACCTTTGGTTCTGTTTTTCCAACCTGGGAAAACAACAACCAGGTTCAGGTTCTAAAAACAGAACCTGTTTTGTCTTTGCCCAACCAGCCAAATGCTGGTTCCGCTGGTTTCCCCTGGCCTTGTAGCATGCAGATACAGACAAACAACATCCAACCTTCACCTAAATTGTACCCCTATAGTGCCTTCCCTGCTACACTATAGTTAACCAAACAAAACAGTACAATTTCGAGTTGGATAGAACTGAATCTGCGCAATCAACTCAACCGAACTGCAAAGCTTCCATCTTGGGTTCCTTTGCGAGCTCGTCCTTTCTGCTTGCACTGTTCATAGCGCGTACAATGTTGTGCCGAAGCGCACATTGCGCGAGTACCTGCAAATGCATCAAGCGAAAATTGCGAAAGCAAACAAACACACGAACATTCCATTCACACCCAAATGCATTCGCACACGCATACTCGTACAAACAGACGGCAGGATGTCGTGCAATGTGCATTTGCACCCAACAGGCTTCCCAGCATCCAGCTGCTGGAACTCTGCGAGGAGGAAGCGAAGTCGGCGTCCCTCCTTGCCGGCTTCGACGGCTGCCACGTACTCCGACTCGGTCGACACAATGTCGCGCACTTGATGCGCTGGCTCGACCAGGAGACCGCGGCCCCTCCGTAGACGAACACGTAGCCGCCCGTGCTCATCCGGTTCTGCTTGTCGCCCGCGTCGTCGGCGTCCACGTAGCCGACCAGCTCCAGTGACTCAGGTCCACCGCCAAACTCCAAGGCGGTGTCACGCGTGCTGGCGAGGTAGGTGGGCAGCGGTTCGACTTCGCGCCAGTGCTGGTCGCTCCTGACCGTGGAGGCCACTCCCAGCTTGCTGCACGCGAATGCGATGTCCGGCCTCGTCGTCGTCGCCGCGAACTGCAGCGAGCCGACCTTCTGCCGGTATTCCTCCTCCTCGCGCTCCTGCGCCTCCTCGTCGTCGAATGTCTGCTCCGCGTAGGCGGCGACGGAGACAGGCGTATTCGGAGTGCGCCCGGTCTGCTCCTCGTCGATGAAGCGCCTGCGTAGCTTGTCGGCGTAGCCCTGCTGGTGCAGCCACAATTTTCGCGCCGGCCTGTCGCGCACGATCTCCAGGCCGAGATACTTCTGCACCGGCGAAATTTCGCGCAGTTGAAAGCGGCCTCCAGCAGCTCCTTCAGATCCTTCAGCATCGCGGTGCTGCTGCTCGCGGCGAGGAGGTCGTCGACGTAGACCAGCACCCAGCAGGCCACTCCGTCGTCGCCGACCTTGCAATACAGAGCCTCGTCGACTTGGCTCTTCTTCCACCCGGCGCCAACCAACACGTCGTTGAGAGCCGTGTACCACAACAGCGGCGACTTGCTTCAGCCCGTAGAGGCTCTTCAGCAGCTTGCACACCCGGCCGGTCCCGTCGTTGAAGTAGTCCGGCTGGTACATGTACAGCACGCGGTCGAGCTTGCTCTGCAAAAAGGCGTTCTTCATGTCCAGCTGCATCAGGTTGAAGTCGAGGACTGCGCGAGCTGAGGATTCCTCAGCGTGACGTAGCTGCTCACCGGCGCGTACGTCTCGTCGTAGTCAGCGCCATACGCCTGCGGTGAAGCCTCTTTCACGACCAGCCTCGCCTTTTCGCGCTCGACAGTGTCGTCGATGCGGTACTTCGTGGTCAGCACCTAACGGTCTTCATTATATTCACCCCCGGCGGGGTTTGACCAGCTCCCAAGTGCCCATGTTGATGAGGCTACGAATCTCCTCCTCCATGGCTGCCTTCACCGCCGGGCCCTTCCAGCTCGCTAACGCCTCCTTCACCGTCATGGTCGAAATGTTCCGAACGGTGCTCGGATCAGCGTGCATGTCGGGGTCGAGCTCCGAAAACTCCTCATCGTCTTCGGCGTCATCGTACGCCAGGTCGTCGTCGTCCACATCGTAGACCGTGGTGAAGGCAGCGGGGACGAAGAAGTCGGGTGGCCTCCGAATTCGGCCCCGACGTCCGAGTACGGGCTGCACCTCCACCACGTCACTCAATTTGCCTTCATCGAACTGCTCCCCTGTCGTCCGTGTTGGGTGCAAATGCACATTGCACGACATCCTGCCGTCTGTTTGTACGAGTATGCGTGTGCGAATACATTTGTGTGTAATGGTGTGTTCGTGTGTTTGTTTGCTTTCGCATTTTTCGCTTGATGCATTTGCAGGTACTCGCGCAATGTGCGCTTCGGCACAACATTGTACGCGCTATGAACAGTGCAAGCAGAAAGGACGAGCTCGCAAAGGAACCCAAGATGGAAGCTTTGCAGTTCGGTTGAGTTGATTGCGCAGATTCAGTTCTATCCAACTCGAATTTGTACTGTTTTGTTTGGTTAACTATAGTGTAGCAGGGAAGGCACTATAGGGGTACAATTTAGGTGAAGGTTGGATGTTGTTTGTCTGTATCTGCATGCTACAAGGCCAGGGGAAACCAGCGGAACCAGCATTTGGCTGGTTGGGCAAAGACAAAACAGGTTCTGTTTTTTGAACCTGAACCTGGTTGTTGTTTTCCCAGGTTGGAAAAACAGAACCAGAGGTTGTTTACCAACCTACCACCTGCTATTTTGTCCAGCCAGGTTGGTTCTGTTGCTTGGAATCATTTGGGATCATCCCTGGTTGTTCCCAGGTTGATTCCAAGGTCCTGCTAGCTAGCTAGAACTATTAATCCTTCTCTGTTTGTACCTGAATATAGTCAAATTGATTCATGTGAATTCCTTCCTCGCTGGAATTTCGTTTCTACGCGGTTCGTTGGCGGAATGCTACCCGAGTCAACGCTAGTACGCTAGCACTCTAATGCTAGGCAAACACCGTCGTAATGGCAGAACTTTTCGCGAGGCAACTTGGCTCATTTAAAAGCTCTTGGAGCGAGCTTCGATATAGCGAATTCTCAGCTAAATCCGACCACGGTCTGCACGGCACGCTGCGCGACGTTCAAGGTGGTCTACTCTGCTGGTTTTGACTAAGTCCTTCTTGATCCCTCTCTCTACAAACTCGGACCCGAGGATAGGGGCTGGTCTTGTACCAGGCACCCAGGGACCCTTGGAGGTGACCCCGAGGAGAGGTTTAAGTTTGATTAAGTCCTAATAGCTAGTTGTTTATTAGGCCCTTACACCAACAAGCTGGTATCAGAGCTGCGTTATAGTGATCCTCGTTATAGGTAGCTATGGCGGGCAACACCTCGGCGGGAGCTGGTGAATCTTCAGGCACAAGATCGTAGCGGCAGCCAAGATTCTGGTCTTTCAGCGCCAAGGGGAGCGCGAACAAACCAGGGCTCGCTGATCAAGGAGGTGCTGAAGAATTTCACCGTCGAGAAGTTCAATGGTGAGGGCTATGATGATTGGGCCTGGAAAATGCAATTATATTTCCGTCAGATCGGTTTGCTGATTGAAACTATGATTGGGGAGGAGCCTAGACCGAGTGACCCCACGCTGCAGGAAGATTGGGACGAGCGCTCCTCGGCTGGCTACTATTTGATGTCGCAGAGTTTGGAGCTGAACCAGCGTCACCACGTCATGCACCTGCTGCCGGAGGTTGAATGCGGTCCGAAGGCGTGGACCGTGTTGAAGGAGCTGCAACGCCCGACCTCCGTTGTCGCAACGTTGATGCTGGAGAGGGAGCTGTCCGCGTTGCGCCTGCGCGGGGAGAGCCGGTGCAACCAGTCCTGGACAAGATGCGCGACCTCTACGCGAAGTTGGCGACCGCGGGAATCACCTACCCGGAGCAGACCAAGTGCTTGAAGATGCTCTCGCTGCTGCCGGAATCGTGGCTTCAATTTACGAGCGGATTGAGCCTGCCGCCAGAACAGAGCTTATGGGACGCCGAGTGGGTGCGACGAAGATTCTGGAGGAGGACTTCCGTCGCCGCCAACTGAGGGGTGGAGACGACGGCAGCAGCGGCTACGGGATGCAAGGAGCCGACATGGCAGAGGACGTGGCTTCGGTGGTGCTGGACGCGGTGCAAAGAAAGACGACGACTCCAACGACCAACAAGGAGGTACCGGTTGGGGTCGCGGTGCGAAATCTGGACGTGGGGGCAAGTCGGGTGCTGGTGGCAAAATGAAAGGGAGTTGCTGGTATTGTGAGAAGGAAGGGCACCCTGGTTTGTGCTATAAGAAACCCGATGGATGGAACCCCCAGAATCGTCACCAGGATGGCGGGCGCGAGGGAGGAACCAGAAAACGGCGCCAACATGGTCGCTGATTCGTCCGACAACAACCCGAAGGGCAACGGCGGTGCGGAGAAGAAGAAGGAGCGCACCGCGGGCCAATTCTTCCATGTGGGAGACAAGGGGGAGCAAGGAGACGCCTCTGCCAAGGTTGGAGCAGAGCTGCACCCCCTAGACTATTGGGTGTTGGACACAGGCGCTGCTTGGACGATGACGCCGCGCAAGGACCTGCTGGACGAAGTACGAGCTGCACCGATCAATGAAGTGTGCTCCGCCTCTGGACACATGTTGAAGGTGGCTGGTGCGGGACGAGCTGCATTTAAGGGAGCGGATGGCAAGCCGGTGGTGCTGCACGACGTTCTCTTCGTCCCCGACCTGAAGGCCAACCTTATCTCCCTCCGTAAGCTTGGCAAGGCTGGGGTGAACACCAACACGGATGGGGCACGCACTTATAAGGGGAAGCTGGGCAATCGGGTGCTTTGGGATCTGCACGAGAGCAAGGACGTGTACAGATCTATGTGGCAGCGCGGCCCTGGCGTGGCATGGTGGGGGGCAGGCTGGAGAGGGGTCTGCATCCCAGGGGGAGTGCAATGCCGTTGGAGGGGTTGGTGTGAAAGTGTCGGCCAGATCTGGGGAGACAGATTGGGCAACGGCACACCGGCGCTTAGGGCATGTGGCAATGCCTTTGCTGAAGCAGCTGGAGAAGGATGGAGCCGTTAAGGGTCTGAAGCTGAACGGACAGCCACCCGATGACAACTGTGAAATCTGTTTGTTGTTTCAAAGTTCACCCGTTTCCCTTTCCATAGTATGGCTGGCAGGAGCAAGAAGCCTTTGGAGCTGGTCCACATGGACTTGGTGGGGCCGCTGCCGGTGCAAGGGCACAAGGGGGAGCGGTATTTTCTTACAATTGTGGATGACTAGAGCAGGCTGATGTGGGCGTATCCGCTGAAGCAGAAGGACCACGCCGCCTCCACAATACGGGACGATTGGCTGCCATTCGTGGAGAAGCAGGCGGAGTGTGTAGTGAAGCGGATTAGGACAGACCGGGGTGGTGAGTTCCTTGGAGCTGAAATGACGGCCTGGCTCAAGAAGCAGGGCATCCAGAGAGAGCTGACCACGGCTTATACCCCACAGTCCAATGGTGTAGCAGAACGGGCAAACCGGACCATTCTGGAGACAGCTAGGGCGCTGCTCATAGAATCTGGGCTGAGCAACTCTATGTGGCCTCATGCTGTCCGGCACGCCACTGTCGCTAGAAACAGGGTGCTCACCAAGGTTGGGGATGACTCGTGGGTGCCATTGGAGAGGTGGCTTGGGAGGAAGCCGCCGGTGGACATGCTGAGGGTGTTCGGTTGCATGGCAGTCGCCCACGTCCCCAAGACCTACCGCAGTAAGTTGGGGGCGAGTGCAATCTGGTGTGTGCATTTGGGGCTGGCTGCTGAGAGCAAGGGATGGCTGCTGTGGGAACCATCCAAGGGTGTGTTGTTTGACAGCAGGGATGTGAAATTCATTGAGGGCATGATGTATGGGAGCTGGGAGAAACAGCCGGAGGCAAGGGTGTCCCAGCAGATGGAGCAGATCACCATGCAGCTGGACCTGACTCCTAGTGTGTGGGAGGAGGGAGAGGAGGCAGCTGCTGGAAATGGTGATGGAGAGAAGGTACAGGAGGCATCTGCTGGTGGAGAAAATGGTGTGGAAACTGGCGGCAGCACTAGTGGAGCTGCTGGACCCGAGAGAGGAGGAGAGAAGCAGCAGGGAAAAACTAAGAAGCCGAAGGGTGTCGTTATGAAGGATGGAGAACCCGTCTCCAGGCCAGGACGTACCCGTATGGCTACTAAGAAGCTGACTGCAAGGGAACTGAGCAGCAGAGCAGCAGCTAGGGACGAAGAGGCATTGCTGATTCTACCGCATGGCTATGACCCGGATGAGGAGGACGAGCCTGCGTACTGCTTTCTTGCCCCTGCACCAGAGGAACCAGCTAGCATGGAGGAGGCATTAGCTGGACCAGATAGGGACAAGTGGCTGGCTTCTAGGGATGCTGAGTACCAGAGTCTGCTGGAGAATAGGACATGGGATCTGGTGGTGCTGCCTGATGGGAAGAAAGCGATACAATGCAAGTGGGTGCTGAGGATCAAGACCGATGACAAGGGGCAGGTCACCATCTACAAGAGTAGGCTGGTGGCGAAGGGGTTTATGCAGAAGGAGAAGCAGGACTTCAACGAGATCTTTGCTCCCACTGCCAAACCCCTACCCTCCGTGTCTTGTTGGCAGATGCAGCTGTTAGTGGGAAATTCATCATTCAGATGGATATTTCAACGGCATTCCTGAATGGGATTTTAGAGGAGGATGTGTACATGACGCAGCCGCCTGGGTATGAGGATGGTACGGGCAGGGTGTGCAAGCTCAACAAGTCCATCTACGGCTTGAAGCAGGCGCCACGCTGCTGGTACCAGAAGTTGGCAGCTGTTTTAGAGGAGATGGGATTCAGGACCAGCAGCTGTGATGAGAGCCTCTTTCTCAAGGGCGAGGGCGAGGAGGGGGAGAGATAAAGCTGTGCTGTTTTGGTCTATTGTGGACGAATTCTTCTCTTCAGCAGCAGCATAAAGGAGATCCAGAAAGTGCAGCAGCAACTGATGGAGAACTTCAAGTGCAAGAACCTTGGGGAGGTAAAGTACTACCTCGGGATGCACGTGGAGAGGGATCCTGATCACAGGTGGTTGAAGCTGCACCAGGAGAAGTTCATCAAGGAGCTGGGAGAGAGAAGTATGATTGAGAATGAGCGCAAGGTTGCAACTCCCCTGCCAGCAGAATTCAAGCTTGTGAAGGCTGCAGAGGATGAAGGGGTTGAAAGCGAGGAGAGAGCAGCAATTTCAGTCCTTGGTGGGCAGCCTCTTGTACGCAGCAGTTCACACGAGGCCCGATATCTCTTTCTCGGTTGGGCAGCTGGCTAGGGTGGTGCAGAATCCATCAGAGGAGCAGGTGTGACAGCTGAGCGGTGGTGAAGTACCTGAACTCTCACCCAAGCATTGGAGTTCAATACTCCGCGCTGCACAGTGAAGCAGAAAGGGGTGGAGGTGCTGAAAGAGAAGGGGGAGAGGCTTGGAGAAGGCAAGCTATTTCTCACTTGCTTTACCGATGCTACGTGGGCTTCTGAGAAGGAGGATTCCTCATCTGTGGGAGGATACATCTACGTAGTTGGGGGAGGACCTGTTAGTTGGAGGTCCAAGAAGCAGACGAGACGACACTCTCTTCCGTAAGAATCAGAGTACATGGCGATGTTCCATGGGGTGAAGGAGGTGATTTGGCTGAAGAGGCTGTTAGAGGAGATTGGCCAGGAGCAGAAAGTTGCTACGCCGCTATTTTGTGATAGCAAGGGGGCTCTTGGGATGGCCAGAAACGCTGTGCTTCATGGGCTGAACAAGCACATGCGTATCAAGTGGCACTGGCTGCGTAAGGAGGTGAAGAGGGGGACGGTGCATCCGATCTACATCAAGACTCACCAGCAGCCAGCAGACTTTCTCACCAAGAGGCTTGCGGATGAGCCTCATTGGCGTTGTGTGTGCATGAGTGGAATGAGCATGAACTAGCATGGAATGACGGGGATGCAGCCGGCAGGCTGAGGGGGAGTGTGTTGGGTGCAAATGCACATTGCACGACATCCTGCCGTCTGTTTGTACGAGTATGCGTGTGTGCGAATACATTTGTGTGTGAATGGTGTGTTCGTGTGTTTGTTTTCTTTCGCATTTTTTCGCTTGATGCATTTGCAGGTACTCGCGCATGTGCGCTTCGGCACAACATTGTACGCGCTATGAACAGTGCAAGCAGAAAGGACGAGCTCGCAAAGGAACCCAAGATGGAAGCTTTGCAGTTCGGTTGAGTTGATTGCGCAGATTCAATTCTATCCAACTCGAAATTGTACTGTTTGTTTGGTTAACTATAGTGTAGCAGGGAAGGCACTATAGGGGTACAATTTAGGTGAAGGTTGGATATTGTTTGTCTGTATCTGCATGCTACAGGACCAGGGGAAACCAGCGGAACCAGCATTTGGCTGGTTGGGCAAAGACAAAACAGGTTCTGTTCTTAGAACCTGAACCTGGTTGTTGTTTTCCCAGGTTGGAAAAACAGAACCAGAGGTTGTTTACCAACCTACCACCTACTATTTTGTCCAGCCAGGTTGGTTCTGTTGCTTGGAATTATTTGGAATCATCCCTGGTTGTTCCCAGGTTGATTCCCAAGGTCCTTGCTAACTAGAACTATTTAATCCTTCTCTGTTTGTACTTGAATATAGTCAATTGATTCATGCGAATTCCTTCCTCGCTGGAATTTCGTTTCTACGCGGTTCGTTGGCGGAATGCTACCCGAGTCAACGCTAGTATGCTAGCACTCCAACGCTAGGCAAACGCTGTCCGAGCCATACTAGTAATGGCAGAACTTTTCGCGAGGCAACTTGGCTCATTTTAAAGCTCTTGGAGCGAGCTTCGATATAGCGAATTCTCAACTTAATCCGATCGACGGTCTGCACGGCACGCTGCGCGACGTTCAAGGTGCTCTTGCTGTTTTGACTAAGTCCTTCTTGATCCCTCTCTCTACAAACTCGGACCCGAGGATAAGGGCTGGTCTTGTACCAGGCACCCAGGGACCCTTGGAGGTGACCCGGAGGAGAGGTTTTAAGTTTGATTAAGTCCTAATAGCTTGAGTTTATTAGGCCCTTACACCAACAGCCC